>JAMWYP010000171.1:0-10078 GCA_025563575.1 Acacia pycnantha | reverse complement strand
CTTTCCCGCCAAGTTCAAACTTCCCGCCAAATTTGAATTTGGGTAAATGCAAAAACCATCTTCCCAGGAAGATGGCAGCTTTCCTTCCATTTTCGGATGGAAGCACTTTCCTCAAATGAGGGAAGATGGACCCTCACTGGAAGATGCTGACTAGACTTTCTGTGTAACAAACAACCAAAATCCATGGGAAGATTGGGATCTTCCATTTCCCTCCCCAAGCTTTCTTTGTAAAAAACGGGTCCTTAATGTTTTTTTCTCCCCAAGTATCCCTCTTCATTCATTGAACAAATTAAAAGTTTCTATCTAAAAATAATTATGAAGAAGTAAGTATTTTATAAAAACTAATATATAACAGATATTTACTACAAATAATTAATTTTTTAATCTATTTAAATTAGTTAACTAACCCTTATATTGAAGGGAGAATTTCAAATAAATACTATTTGAATTTGTAAAATCAAGTCTGTTGAATTTGTAAAAAGATTGAGAGGTATCAAGAACCTATGAGGGATATACTAATTCGTGTGAAATTACCCTTTTGCCTTTAGTTTTAAATGAATCAAAAAAATAAAAAACCCTCCAACCCCCACCGCTGCCGGCCACCACCATCGCCTGCGGTCGGAGGTGGTGGTGGCCGGTTGTGGTGGTGGTGGTGGTGGCCGCCGGCGGTGGTGGAGGTTAGAGGATTTTTTATTTTTTATTTATTTATTTAAAACTAAGAATAAAAAGGTAATTTCACATGAATTTATATATCTCATATAGATCCTTCTTACCTCTCAATCTTTTTACAAATTCAACAAACTCCTGGTTTTTGCAAATTCTTGGAATTTTCCCTGATAAATATGGATTAGACCGGAGCCCGTAAGCGGTGGAAGCTTTGGTACTCCGAACAAATTCCTTTCGCTCGTAGGTCGCAGCTAGTCTTCTTCCTCTCGTGAGAAATCTTCGCAGCCAAATACAGTGGAAATCAATCTCCAATTTCTCGATTTTGCTCAAGCATGTGAGCTCCCCGCAATCTGATCTACATTTCCCCGTAATTTATAGAAAAATTAATAAAAACGTTCGACTCTGGAAAGGGCGTTTTCATGACACTTCTAAATGCGTCTCATCCTTGATTGCGACGGAGATTTTGGTTCTTGTTCTTCGTATAATTTTAGCGATAGCCAGTAATTAAACTTTCTTTTTTGTTTTGTGACCAAAAAGGAAGCCAAAAACATCGGTGAATAGACCTCCCACACCAGATGTGCTTGAAAATCCTCCGGAAAGGGAGCCCACGCTTCAGGAGCTCCTAAATATCAAGGTATGATCTTTATTTTCGTTTTTCAAGTTAGGTTAGAAGTTAATCTTTTGTACGCTTTCAGTTAGTATCTTGAAAAGAAAGTCGTTTGCTGCTCTTTATCTGGTTACTTCAAGATTTGTTGATTGTCCACTCAGCTGATCGAGAGTGGAGAGAAAGAACGGCTCATGGAACTTTTGAGGGAAAGACTTGTAGAATGTGGTTGGAAGGATGACATGAAAGCTCTCTGCAGGTATTCCGTCGCTCTATTTTTTTAGCCCTCACGAGAGAATCTTTGGATATATGAAAGTGCCGTATAAGGTTGCTCTGCTTTAGTTGCCATTAATATTTACTGACGTTATCTATGGAATTGCTTAATCCTCAGCAACCCGCTTATTGGTTACTGAAATTCAGTAAAAGAACACAATTTTAGTACCAGAAGTTTTATTTGATAACCAGCAAACTCACTACCCCATGCTTTTTGGGTAATTATTGCCCTAATTGCCATCCCTTTTTTCTCTTTTGGACGATTTAAGATTCTATAGAAGCAGGGCATTGTATTTCATTCACTAAAAAAGGCCTTTGCTTCACAAGGGGCATCTGAGCAAACGGATATATAAAATTAAATGTTTATCTCCATTTTAATGTTAAGAAGGATCACTTATCATTGTTAACTAGGGACATTTAGTTTGAGCCTTTTAGGGGAACTAAAATATAGATGCTGGAAGACATGAAAGGTTTTTGTAGGCTTCTGGGAATGCCGTTTTTTGGGTTAATGCTTATGACTGATACCAATATCTGGTTATCATATGATGTCCATATCAATATCTTTTGTACTGCCTCATTTCTAATCATAACTCTCAAAAGACATTTTACTTGGCACTGTGATTTTCTGCCTTGCCTGAAAGGCTCTCTTCCATGGTATTGGCTCAGTGTAGTGTATTATGTGCCTTTGGCTCTTGATTTTTGTTTATCTGGCATAGATGCTGAATTGCTTCTATTGAAGCTTTGTTGTATCACACATGGCATAAGTTGATAATCCCGTAAAGTGCTTTCCGGCTCCTAACTTTCTTTGCGCTTCATTATTCTGTCTTGTAAGGTTATTAGACGATTTTATGAATTCTTTCCACCTGTATCCAGCTGTTACAAATCAATCCTGCATGCTTGTGTGTGTTTCTTGTTTATGTGGCTTGTCAGTGTTGGAATTAATCTTTGCTTGCCTTTTAATGCAGGGCTTTTGTTAAGAAGAATGGGGGGAATAATGTTACTGTTGATGAACTGGTTCATGTCATCACTCCAAAGGGCAGAGGTATTAAATTAATTGCTTCTCAAGTTGATACATATATAGATTACTTATAACTTGCTTAAAGCACCTCATGATTTATATCTCCCAACATCATGACAATATTGTTTATAAATTTGGTCATATCATTGAACGGCATTTAGTCAATTCTACATTTCTTTTTAGGAGGAGGGTGCCAGGAAAGGCAATGCTCATGTTTATCATTGATATGTTTCTGAGGACTGACAAGGCATAGAACCTCTCTATTTCTCATTTGCAGCATCAATTCCTGATTCCGTAAAGGCTGAGCTACTGCAAAGAATTCGCACATTTCTTATGTCGGCAGCTGTCTAGTCTCCGACGCTGCTGCTCGGTTAGTGTCGTGGGGATGATTACTGAAGATTACTAGTGGAACTCTTGGACTTGACGGGTTCTCTGGAAAATGTAACAAAAGAAAAAGAGAAAAACTCTATGTGCCCCTTTCCTTATGGATATAAGAAATCACGTTTGTGCAAAATCATTTGCGCTACCGGTCTCCTTTCATCTTGAACGATGACATTTTGAGTATATGTCATGCTACTGATGCTTGTAAAAAAACGGACGTATTATGTCGCACAAGTATATATCAACATTATGGTTTACGATATGCGTCTAATGTACGTAACTTTATCCCCCTGAAATACTCCAAAACGACTCAAGAAGGCAATATGAAATTTCAGAAATTCTATTGATTATAACTAGTTTGGGAGAAAAAACGGGTGCAGGCTGCAGCCATGGACTCTTACTACTCCTTATTTAGGACCTAGCTGATTTTTTTTAATTAAGAAAATTAAATAAGTTATTTAACTATATCATGTATATAATTAAAGGGTTTTATGTTTCTTATGCAGCAGGAGAATAATGTTTCTTATGCAAGGCTGAACGGTGTCGTTTAAATATAAACCCTGTTTTAATGTTTTCTGATAGAGTTATTGGCGCTAATTTAGTTTCGCAGCAATACTTAGTTTTCTGCCTGCTTCACTCTATGATCTATGAATGCGGTATATTTCATGAAAGAAGAGTTGACTTATTGAGCCAAACCCCAAACAGATGCTAGATTGTGTTTGTTTGACTCTATTCATCCTTCCCCTGCGGAGGAACGACTCAAAAAAAATAAAGAATCTTTTTGCTGTGTGTATTAAAGCGAGAAAACATTGTGCTCCATAAGAAAACATTTAATTATTTCTGCAATCCTGTTGAATTTTTTTTATCTATTAGAAAGGACCGACTCATAGAACTGATCACCAACAGATAAAGGAGATGAGTGACCCAGGGCTACTTTTTTATTGGAATCTCCGACTGAGTATTGCTGCGAAACTGAATTAGCGCCAAGAACTCTATCGGAAAACATTGAAACAGGGTTTATTCAAGACGACACCGTTTCAGCCCTTGCATAAGAAACATTCTTCTCCTGCTGCATAAGAAACATAAAACCCTACCCATAATTAAATCATGGGTTTATACTTATCATGTTGCATGAGAAGAAGAAGATTCCTACACATGAAATGATGGGACCCACATATATATATATATAAGGGAAAAACACTTCTCATGTTGTAGGAGAAGTGTATTCTCATGTCACACACATGAAATGAAATGGTGAGACCCACATATATATATAAAATTAGCATTATATATATATGTGTGTGGGTCCCACCATTTCTTGTGTGTGTAGAAATCTTCTTCTTCTCATGCAACATGAGAAGTTTAAACCCCTATATATAATACTAATTATATATATATGTGAGTCCCACCATTTTATGTGTGTGTGACATGAGAAAACACTTCTCCTACAACATGAGAAGTGTTTTTCCCTTAAATCATATATCAATTTATAAATTATAAATTAAACAAATTAGTTTAAAAACACGATAAATATAAATTTTTAATATAAATTTAATTAATTTCCTTAATTTCTCCATAATATATTAAGCTTTTAACCGACATAGGTGTTCGTTGCTTGTCGGTGGCTCTTTTAGTGCTTGAAAAAAAAAAAACAGATACCTATCATCATATTGAAGTTTGCTGTGCGGCCTAAAATGAAATAAAGCCATTTTGATTTAGATTGCCCGATAGAAATCGAGCAGTGGGAAAGTAGTTATACAAACTCGATAGGGTAGTTGTCCACGAGTTCTTTTTTTCCCCCAACTGAACTGAACAAGAAAACACAAGTTTTCACCCACAAATATGGCTGTCATTCTCTACGACACCATAGCGACTCTGTAATTAATATTACAATGGCGGCATCAAATGTCATACATGGGCCACCAAGCGTCTTCAAAGCGACTCCACATATAGCATTTATTCAGCATCGTCTCACCACTTCACCAGAAATCCCCCAAGATGAGATCTCCAAACAGTCTAATTTCCAAGCTTACGCTTCCCGGAAAACCTGCCAAACGCACACAGCTGGCACACCACAACCTACCTACTATATTGCGTATTAAACCACGAGCTTATGCTGCCGAGCCTGCTTGTTCGCATAGGTCTAACAGATTCAGGGTCTGCAACATAATGCGCAATGCATATCATCAACATAGAAAAGCTCAAGACCTTTTCTATGCACAAATAAATTTTGACAAACCAGTTTTGCAAGACACAAAATAATAAATTTTTACCTCAGGAACAGACAGCTCAAGACGGAATTTTGGACCATCATAGTGATGTAAGACTGGCCTGAATGCATCTTCTTCCAGCGCATTGCAAAGTTTCCTGAGTCGGATCCTCACCTACACACAAAGATGTATAGAATCCTCAATTCATTCAATATCTGAGGAATAAGTTAAAATATGAACCCTTCCCAGGATTCTACCTGAGCTGGAAACCTTGATTCGCCTTTGCATTTTTTGTCCTCCCATGCAGTTGGATCTATGTTAGAGCCCCCGAAACTTGCAGCCTGTCACAAGAGACGCAAAATTCTTCTAGTTATCCATTCCTCGAAATATTTAATATCCTTTTCAAACCTAAACAAAAGATTTTGAGCAAATAAAAAATTAAAAAGAACCCACCTCAAAGATACCATGCAACTGATGAGTAGTGTAGTTATATAAGAAAAGTGGTAGCCCAGGTGTTATTGCCCGGACAGAATCCCGATATCTTGGTGGCAAACCTACCAAGACATTGCAACAGTTATAACCCACAAGACAATTTGACTAATTATATTAACAACAAAAACATAAATAAACCCCAAACTGCACATACTCCAATACGCTATCCATGATAGATTGGGGTTCCAAAAGTAATGAAATTGAAATCTAAGTGCAAAGACAACTTAAAATCTAAACTAGGATCAAAATGTCTATGGAATGTGTAACCCCATGAACATTTGCAAAAGGCGTGCAACAAGCTCAAACTAAAGGTGTCACAAAACCTTCCGCACAATTTTCACATAGATGCCTTTTGAGTTATGAAAATCAAACCAGTAAAGTGAGAATATGAAATTTACCAAATAGCTGGCGCTTTAAGTCTTCTTGCATTGTGTCGTTGTTACAGACAAAGATGTATCCACCAAGGACCTCATTTCGTGGGAGTGTCTCTGATGCAGGCAAGGTCTTGAACCTTTTGTCAGCTGCATTTGTGTTTCCGTTTTCATTGTTGTTACTGTTGTTTCCATTATTGTTGAACTCTTTGTTGTTCTGAAGATTGTTGTGATACTTGTTGCCACTGATGTTTGCCACTAAGCTTGCATTGTTTTTGGGTACACCACATTCATATTATAAACTCCATTCCTGAGGGAACTTTTGCCCACATTTTCAGTAAACTTAGATTCCAGGTTCAGCATGCTGAAGTTCAGAGTGTCAAATTTGTTATCTTCCTGGATCCCAAACTTATCCCTTGACCTTGTTTCTATTGGGCCTTTCGATAGATCAAGATTATTAACACGCTCTCCCTTTGACCTTGTTTGTTCAGCCAATTTAGAAGCAACCATTAACCATTTATGATCCTCGGAAGTTTTTGAGTGTCCTCGAAGCTCATCTCCCAATTGCCAAAAGCTGTGCATGCTGTCCATCTTTAGAAACCCTAGTAAAATTTAAAAGCAGCCTGCAGTTGTTAGATCAAAGCCGACAAAAAAAACAGCAACGCATGAGATAACACAAATTTTATGGTGGTGCAATGCTTCAAGCGAACCCAGAATATCAAACGCACCCAACAAAAATCAAGTCTACCATAATTAAAAAGTCGCGCTCCAACAATGTTCATGCACAGTAGTATATATTTAAAAAAACAAATGCTCATGTACGCCCTGATTTTTAGAAACTAGGGGTACGGTTCAAAATTCAATTGGCAGACTATAAACAACTAGAAGTAAGGAAAAACCGCAGCTACTAACTTCATGTTGTCAATTGTCAATTTTTATATTGAAAGACAGTAAATTTAATATTATTTTTAAGAATCTAAAGACCCAAATTTAAAATGCAGAAGTTTTGTCCTTGGTTCTTTCAGAGTAAAATTTTCAACTCAAGTGACACGGATTAAATGTTTTTCCAAGAAAAAGTGGCTTGTGTACACCTTCAGATCTAAGCCACACGAAAATTTAGAAAAGAAATAACTTCTTTAAGTATCTAACCTCAGATAAGAACACATTTTCCTTATCCAGACCTCCCAAGATCATGTGAGCAAAAGAACCAAACTTATTAGTTTACAAAGCTCCGTATCAGGCAAAAAATTATTACTCCAAATATAGACTTCATATTATCAATCAACTATCCAACTGAAATAAGCGCATGTAGCAAGAATTTCCCCAACAAAGAAACTACATCAAAGATCGTAAGCAATCATACCCAAATCTACGAAGTGAGGATCTATGGTATAGAATCTAGGACGCGGCAAAGCAAAATCAGTATAGTGAACCGAACAAATATCCAATGAAAGAGGGGGGCAGGGGAACAACGCGTTTTTTTAAATGTTGGTAAAAAAAAAAAAATTAATTCGTTTTGTGTTTATTCTTCTGGAGGTGTTAAAAATAAGGATCACTCATGTGCCGGTAGTGCATGATGTCTCATTCGACTTCAAGAACCCTGAGAGGAGACGCTGCGGCTGAGTGTACTGGGATTTGATCTTGGAGAGTCACAATATAGTATGCCACAACGAGATTGACGTATCAAGTTTTAATTTTGTTGCCGAGAAGATAATTATGAAACAAATTTCTTGGTCAAAGGAGCACTTGGTAGTTTTCTTGGTCAAACATGGAAGATGAAGAAGAAGATAATGAAGGAGGTAGACAACCAAAACTTGGGGCAGACAGAGGAAGAAAAGCGATGGAGGAGGGAGGAAGAGGTGGGGATGGGTGAGGGCGTGAGGGGGAACCAATGAAGTGAAGGGAGGAGCAATTACGTGTCATCCATTTGGCATTAGTTGGATGATTATTGGATAAAGAGGTGGCTTTATCTGCCAGGTGGCACATGTCTACTAGTCTCTTCTTTAATTGAGAGTAATATTGTTACATTTTTAGATTTTTGGGTTATATTGAGTTTCCGGGAAACTTTTGAAAGGAATTTACCCTCTTCTATATTCTCTTTGATTCTTATTATAAGGCACTACTAGCAAACTTATTTGATCATTTTTATAAGGTACTTGCTTGTTCCCAAGGAGCATTAATTATTTTTTTCCATGTACCATATGTCCCTAATAAATAAGGGTAGTAGGTGAAAGTAATAATTAATATGATATTAGAGTTTAGTGTAATTAGTAGGGGTAATATTGGAAGTTACTTAAATTGTAAGCTAACTTTATTGACTTTAACTTTTTTTTATTTGTGAGAATTGTTAGTTGATCGCCTTATAATAAGTAGAGAGATATTATAACATAACGACACAATTTTTACTTTGTCTTTCTATGCTTTTCATATGTGCTGCGCTTTTAGTTTCGGTTTGGTTGTTTCTTTGCTTTTTTAAATTTGGCCAAGTTTGTTTGTTGCGAATCTTCAATTACTAGTAATATTTTTCTTAATCTAGAAACACTGGTACGAATACATGCATGTGATGCAAAAGTGATGATCCATTAAACCCGAATAGTATTCTGAGCAAAAAAAAAAAATTAAACCCGAATAGTCTAATTTAAGAGTTTGTATACGTGTCGCTGCAGGGCCCCGTGTTACGCCGACAATATGCTGGATCCATTTTTGTTTTTTTTTTTTTGAATTACACTCAGGTCCTAAGGAAGGAAAAAATTACAAAAAAGTCCCTTAAAATCATAAAATTACAAAAAAGTCTCAAAAGAATTTTTTTTCCTTGGGACTTAGGGTAATTTTGTGATTTCAAGGACTTTTTTGTAATTTTTTTTCCTTCCTTGGGACCTGAATGTAATTCTCCCTTTTTTTTCTCTTCTTTCTCTCCTGCACTCTCTCTCCTTATTTCGTCAAAAATAATGACACTAAAATCGTTCAAGCTGAACGATTTTACCTTTTTATCAAAAAATTATATATTTTATTTGACAGAGTTTATTAATACAATCTAACGCCACACTATATTTATATTTGTATGTGTGTGGGGTATATATATATATGTATTGCTTTTCATTTTTATTTTAAATTATACAATAAATAATGAACGGTGAAGAAGGCCCCTCATGAAATAACACCAAATCTCAACCCATCATCATCAATATCCGACCAAAAAAAAACTTATCATCATCAGTAGCCTTGATCCCTTGAATGCCACAAGAGAAAGGTTCAACCTACAATATATTTTTAGGAAAATGTTAGTGAGGTATTAAGGAAGAGAAAAATAATAAAAAAAGTTCCAACCCTAACTCTCCTATCAGAAAAGTCTCTAGAAACTTTTTTCACATTAATTACAGAAGTTCAATATCAAAAGATGTCTATTGTCAAAATAGAAGAAATTGTTCTAATCATTCTTCGCGTGAACGAGCTTGGATGTAACATATTGGTAAATATTTTTTAAAGTGTAGGATTTAGGTAATATTATTCACTGGGTGCAGCATAATGATAAAAAAAACATTCAAATCCTTCTAATATTACTCCCTCCAGTCTTAATTATAAGACAATTTGACTTTTTTGGAGAAGTTAAGAAATCTAATTAAATTACTTTAGAGTATTTTTTTTCAAACTAATTAGTTTGACTAATAAACTAATATATAATTTAAGGATACACAACATATGATATAATTAAGTAACTTATTTAGCTTCCTTAATCTCTCAAAAAAAAGTTAATTCTGTCTCATAATTAGGTCCGGAGGGAGTATTATATTCAGTACCATCAACAAAATAATCAATGGTAAAGATGCAGCTTTAGGAATGAAGGCACCCAATAGAATTAACTATTTTGAAGTGTAAAAGTAGATATAATTAATTTTTTATAGCACATCATTAACCATAGTTAATTTTCGTTACTTCTTGCATTATAGGTTCTATCAGGTCCTCTCACTCTCTTTTATTTTAATATTCTTGGAATGACAAAGGTGCAACCTTAGCAATAAACTATTTTGCTATGAGCACAAAACACAATTATCTTTTGTGGGTC
>JAMWYP010000170.1:0-347500 GCA_025563575.1 Acacia pycnantha | reverse complement strand
TATGGGAGAAAAAATGTTCGTGCCAGCTGCTGTTTATCAGCTTGCATCCTCAGATGTATTTGCCAATCTTCATCCACATCGCTTGATGGACGTTTGGGATCCAAGATGTATTTTCCAGTCTTCACCCACTTGGCTCAACTTCGTCTGGGATCTTGGGATGTCAACCAAGTTTGCATCCAAACTGGTCCACAAGCGTCAGGGGGCCCCAAATATATTTGCCAGTCTTCATCCATCTGGCTCAACTTCATCTGGGGTCTCCAGCACATTAGATAGGGATCTCCACCACATGATGTCCCTCAGAAAGTTGTCCAACCACCAGAGGCTCATGCTGCTGCAGATGAATTTGGGTGTCCACTATCTGTGGCTAGTTAGGAGATTCGTATTGCAAATTTACGAATTTTGCCTAACTGCTGTACTTTAATCTTGTAACCTCTTCAAGTATTAATACAAAATTAGTTTCTGCTTTTTCTTGACTCTCTTGGAACATTGTTAATGCATGCCAACTCAATTTTGTTGTTTTCTGATCGACCGAGGTTAACTAACTGTTTAACCCGAGTTTGTCCTTCAACCTGCCCCTGTCATGAATGCCAGGTTAGCTTTCATTTTCATGAAAGCTCAGGCTTAATTCTGCAACAGTAACTCGACTATAACCGCCATAGAAAGCTCCGATTTGTCTATGTAATGTTAACACAGTTATGACCGCCATAAAAACTTGAATTTGATTCTCTAACGATAACCTGGCTATGGCCATCACGAAGAGGCCCCAAGTTAAGTAACATGTGCACTAAAAGGTATATGAAAGGACGTAAGCCCTTCTTTTGACACCTCATCTGCTTGCGCACTGCAGCATATAACTGCTTCTTTAGATGTGGGAGCCACGCTATTCGCGTTCGGGTATCGTGCGCATTTAATGCTTGCGTCATTTCATAAAAGCCATCATTACACTTTTAGGATTTTAACCCTAATTTTCAGTATACGTGGACGTAACTGCCCCCGACTTTTTGAGTTCAAAAATCCTCCTAGGACCTTTTGAATTTGCGAAGCCTATATATTTCCTCTTTCTCCTTCATTTTGGCACTCTGCATTCTGAACTCTAGTCTGCTTTCTCAGGGATAGCTTCTGTTTGTGAAACATTTTTTCTCCCAAGTTTGCTCTACCTTACTCGAATCCTTTCATCAGGTACTATAACGGCTCTCTTGGTCTATTTACCTTTCCTATTTCCTGCATTCGTCATACATTTGGTGTCTAGCTTTCTGAGGTTTTTTAAATTTCTTGAGGTTGCTTGGTGGGTTTTTGATCGAACCATAATTTTATATGATTTTTGATAATTAAATCGGGATTCTTAATGCATTTTGTTATAGTTATTGAGCTTTAAATGTAATTCTTGTGATAAACTGAGATTAAGAGTAAGTAACTAAAAAGGGTAAAATTGTCAAAGAAATTGTAATTACTCTAAATCATTGAATTTTCTGAGAATATTTGATGTTAGATTAAATATTTTGGATTGTAGATGCTTGAAAAAATTAGATCAAATTTGAAAATAAAAGTTTGAACCCAAGTTGCAAAACTTTCAGTTTAGTCCCTCTACAAAACGTTTTGGACTTTTCATTTAAGTCCCTAGTCAAAACTCTGCGTTTTGACCAAGGGAATAAATTAGGTCTGGATTCAGATGGGCAGGCCGCAAAGAAGATTGAGGAATTGATGAATATATGTGACGCCGCGAACTCAGAACAGAGACCTTGGATCCGAATTTGGATTTCGACCGTCCTCCATCACCGGCGGCAAGAACCAGAGGAATAGGGGGCGTGCGACGCAAG
This sequence comes from Acacia pycnantha, assembly GCA_025563575.1. Taxonomy (NCBI): domain Eukaryota; kingdom Viridiplantae; phylum Streptophyta; class Magnoliopsida; order Fabales; family Fabaceae; genus Acacia; species Acacia pycnantha. Next base: position 345,683 of record JAMWYP010000170.1, on the reverse strand, counting down.
ACAGGGAGAAGAATTCACACTGTCACCATCGTCACTTCACCTCTTCTGCCATGGATGTAGGATTTAGGCTCGTTGGAGAAGAATCTAAAATCATGTGTGGCTGATTTCCCTTGCTTCTTGGTGGTGTAGATTGACTTGAGTTCAGAGCTTCAAAGGGGAGTTAATTTGTTCATTCTATTAGTCCAGATTTATATATTTAGGTTGCCTAGTTTTAGGAATTATTGTGTATAAATTCTAGAACTGAGATTAATGTTTATTATCTCTGTTGGTTTGATATTTTTGATTCACATTGGATTTTGTAGTGTGAAGATTATATTTGTTTTAATTTCTTGTGGTTCCAATGAGATTATATTAATTAGTGTGTTATTGTCTAGTTAATGTGGTTGATTTGTGCCCTTTGAGGGACTGTTATGTACTCAATTTTAAGAAGACTCATGTTGCATTATTGTAATTTTAATTGCATATCAAGTGGTTTTTAACAATTTCTCAAGAGGTAGTAGTTAGCTATGTTTGTAGGAACTCTATTAATTGAGAATATTGGACTCAAGTGTTATCTTGAGGTTTTTCTTAAGACTTGATGAATTTTAACTCCCATAATCTTTTATGAGCAATGATAGTTATTTCTTCATTACCAAGAACGTTCGTCATTCATATTTTCACTTCATCCATTCCATTTACACATTCACCATTTTATAAAGAAAATACCAAAAATGAAAGTTTAGCATTTAATTAAATTACATTATTCTTTAGTTTATTAGTTTGAAAATGTTGAGATCCGTACACACAACGGAAGGAATCTCCTCCATTTTAAATTTTACGAATCCCATAAAGAGGATCTATCAACGGCGTTTAGATCAAGGTTCGTTAGAGAAACCGTACCTATATGAGCTTGTATGCGTCCTTTCTTGAACACGTGGGCTAACACCTTCTTCTTGTTCAATCAACTTGTGAGCGACCTTTGCAAACACGTGGGCTAACACCTCCTTGTTCAATCAATCTCTAGGAGCCGACTCTACAAATCCACTCCCTGTACCGGTATCCACACCGAACAGCTCTCCAACACATACGGCAGCGTGCTAGCGCCTTCTTACTTTGTGTCTCTCGTTTTTCTCTCTATGACTTCTTTTGAGGCTTGTTCGTTCATTATTTTTAATACGACTTAGATCAATATCCATTTATAGAGTTTCTAAAACCCTAATTGGGCAGTATTAAAATATTCAAGACTAACATCAATTAGTCCTTGAATTTCGAATTTGGATTAAATAATTTAATTAAATCTGTCCAATAGATCTAATCTAATCTATTTAATTAATCCCTATTAAAAGCCTGATGATTTAATTTATTTCTATAAATCAAATCTGAGATATGATATATATATCTATTCAATTAAATCTGAGATACTATATCTCAACTCAATTAAGTATGAGATACCACATCTTTATTCGAAAATCAAATCTGAGATATGATATATATCTATTTAATTAAATCTGAGATACTATATCTCAACTCAATCAAATATGAGATACCACATCTTTATTCAAAAATTAAATCTAAGATATGATATATATATCTATTTAATTAAATCTGAGATACTGTATCTCAACTCAATTAAATATGAGATATCACATCTTTATTCGAAAATCAAATCTGAGATACAATATCTCTATTTGTTTTAAATATTTAATTTATCAAATAAATTAAATGTAAAACAAATATTATATAATAATATCATTATTAAATAATATTATTATTATTTAATTACGAAATTATGTATATATATACACACACACACACATATATCCATCCTAGATTAAATGTTGTGTTCATTAGATCTTAGACATATCTAAGATTCAATGAATCTGGACACTATTGCTCGTATTGGGTTATTCTTGTGTGTGACCCAGTAGGCCCACATGAGATTGGCAGTGGGCCAATATTGTACCAGCCCACAAGTCGCAAGCGGCCTCTAGCAAGACATTGCGACTACCCAATTCATATGGGGATCGATGATACGATACAACCTATCATACAACCATGTCACGTCCCTTTTGTCACGCGATAACTTGGTCAAGGGTGAGGCATGGATAATGTCAACTTCCTTTTCTTGACCATTACTTTCTCGATTCTTGAGTAGTCTAACAGTTGAAATGGAAACTCCTTTCCATCGTAGTATGGCCATACATTTCTCAGACTCACTCATCGAGGAGCCCAGTATTATCTCTCTACAAATGTGAGGGACAAATTCCATCTTGACCATTCACATTCCTCTGCATGAAAACCACTGATCCCAATCCAAGCCTTTATCATCACCCGGTCAAAGGTGACTTTTGACTAGGTCAAAGATCAGCGACTCTCATGTAGGAATCCATGATGATCTCAGGTCGAAGGGCGTTGTGACGCGGTTATAAATGAGATAAGCTTATGACTAAATCCATGCATCTTTCTCATAGTGGGTCAATCCAGCACCTTGTACTCTTACAAGTGCCTATGACTTTGATTTGTATCTCCATACCTCATCAAAGTCATACTGGTCTTATCTCATCTTTGCTCCCGCGTAGATGACCGACCAGGGACATTTAGGATAATCTATTAGATATATCCAGGGATCAGTTATCATTATAAACATGCAAATGAAATAATAACTAAAGGAGAATACTTTAAATAACATTAACATTTAAAGTACAATGACTTGCCCCTAGGGCATAATTTTCAACAGACTCCCACTTGCACTAGGTGCAATCATTAATTACCCTAATTCCCATTGCCCTAACATGACGCTCATGTTTTACTTGTGCAAGCGGCTTAGTAAGAGGATCGCGACATTGTTTTCTCCTGGTACTTTGCATAATTTTTGTATCACCTCTATCATTGATTTCTCTGATAAGATGAAATCGCTTGAGTATATGGTTGGTCCTTTGATGTGACCTAGGCTCATTGGTCTGCGCAATAGCGCCGCTATTGTCACAGAACAAGTCTATTGGATTTGAGATGGTAGGAACCACCCCTAGTTCATTAATGAATTTACTAATCCAAAAGGCCTCCTCAACTGCATCCGATGCTACTATATACTTAGCTTCTATTGCAGAATCAGCTACAGTGCTCTGCTTAGAGCTCTTCCAGCTCACCGCACCACCATTCAAAATGAACACATATCCAGATTGCGATCTTAGATCATCTTGATCAGTTTGGAAACTTTTATCTGTGTAACCTGTGACACAGAGCTCATCTTCCAATCCACCATATACCAAGAATAAGTCATTAGTCCTTCTTAAGTACTTTAGGATATTCTTGATAGCAGTCCAGTGATCCTCACCAGGATCTTGTTGATATCTTCTGGTCATACTTAAGGCAAATGAGACATCCGGTCGAGTACATAACATGGCATACATGATAGATCCAATAGCGGAGGCATATGGAATCTTACTCATGCAGTCTCTTTGATCAGGTGTACGAGGACACTGATCCTTACTGAGATGGATGCCATGAGACATGGGCATGTAACCCCTTTTAGAATCCTGCATACTGAACCTATGCAGTATCTTGTCTAAGTATGTACTCTGACTTAAGCCTATCAGCCTCTTGGATCTATCTCTATAGATCCGGATCCCTAGGATGTAAGTGGCTTCGCCTAAATCTTTCATTGAGAAAGACATTCCTAACCAAGACTTGACACTCTGCAAGGTAGGAATGTCATTCCCTATAAGTAGGATGTCATCTACATAAAGCACTAGAAATACAACTGTTCTCCCACTAACCTTCTTGTAAACACAAGGTTCATCAATGTTTTGAATGAATTCAAACTCTTTGACTACTTCATCAAAACAATGATTCCAGCTCCGAGATGCTTGCTTCAATCCATAAATAGATCTTTGAAGCTTGCAAACTTTACCAGAGTCCTCTGGATGCACAAAACCCTTAGGTTGTGTCATGTACACATCCTCAAGGAGCTTTCCGTTAAGGAAGGCTGTTTTGACGTCCATCTGTCATATTTCATAGTCATAATATGATGCAATGGCAAGAAGGATTCTGATTAATTTGGCCATTGAAACTGGGGAAAAGGTTTCATCATAGTCCCCACCATGAGTTTGAGTGAATCCTTTTACAACCAGTCGTGCCTTGAAGATATTTACTTTGCCTTCCATGTTAGTTTTCTCTTTGAAAACCCACTTGCACCCAACGGTTTTTACACCTTCAGGTGGCTCGACTAAGGTCCATACCTCATTGTCGTACATGGATTGCATTTCAAACTTCATGGCAATAAGCTATCTTTCGGAGTTTGGTCCCACCACGGCTTCTCGATAGGTAGTTGGCTCATTCTGCTCGATGAGCAAAACATCACGACTTCCGATAATTAGAAATCCATATCTCGAGGTCGTAGCCGTGATCTATCGGACCTTCGTGGGCCTTGTGTTACTTGAGCAGGCTCAACAACTTGTTGTGAGTCTTCTCCGGTTTCCATCTGTGGTTCTACGTTGTCTTGTGGCTCTCAAACTTCTTCGAGGTACACCTTACTCCCATTGGTTGTCTTAGAGATAAACTCTTTTTCCAAAAAGATACCATTTCGGATAATAAACACTTTATTATCAGTAGGGATATATACATAATATCCTTTAGTTTCCTTAGGATACCCCACGAAAAGGCATTTTGAGGATCTGGATGATAGTTTATCAGAGTCTTGCAGTTTAACGTAAACCTCACATCCCCAAATTTTAAGAAATGACAAACTGGGTTTCTGCCCAGTCCATATCTCATATGGTGTATTTTCAACTGCCTTTGATGGAACACGATTTAGTGTGAACGCAGCTGTTTCTAGGGCATGACCCCAAAAGGAAGGTGGAAGATCTATTTGACTCATCATGGATCGAACCATATCTAACAAAGTTTGATTCCTCCGCTCAGAAACACCATTCCATTGTGGTGTTCTAGGAGGAGTCAATTGTGAGATTATCCTACAACTCCTAAGATGGTCAATGAACTCTTGGCTCAAATATTCGCCACCCCGATCAGATCGAAGTGCTTTAATTGTTTTACCAAGTTGGTTTTGCACTTCATTCTAGAATGTTTTTGAACATTTCAAAAGATTCAAACTTATGTTTCATTAGATAGATATATCCCTATCTACTAAAATCATCTATAAATGTAATGAAGTACAAATGACCTCCTTTGGCAGATGTATTCATTGGTCCACACACATCAGTATGTATGAGGCCCAATAAATCGGTGGCTCTCTCACTATGCCCAGTAAAAGGCGCATTTGTCATCTTTCCCAATAAACAAGACTCACATGTATCAAATGATTAAAAATCAAATGAGTCAAGAAATCCATATCTCTATGGAGTTTTGAAATGCGTTTCTCATTTATATAGCCTAGACGACAGTGCCATAGGTAGGTCGGATTCAAATCATTTGACTTGATCCTTTTGGTAGTTTTTGTCATAGATATGTCCATTCAAATTTCAACTGTCCTTGAGATCCTGCACATTTATACAAATGTGAGAACCACATGCAATATCTAATACCCATGTTGAGGAAGTAGAAAAGTGAATATCTATGACATAGATACGTGAAGTGATAGCCCTGCTATCCTTCTTGTTCTTTTCAGATCTTCGATGTAGAGTTTTTAATTCCTCTTCCAATGACCAAGTTCATTGTAGAAGAAGCAGACCCTATCCTTCAGAGGTTTTGCCTTCTTGGCTTTCGGTTTCATACCCCTTCCTTTCTGAACCAACAAAACAGTGCTGGGCTTCTCCTTAATGCTCTTCTCAACTGTTTTGAGCATCCCATGCAATTCTGAAATTTATTCCTCCATGTTGTTCATGTTGTAATCCATGACAAAGTTATCATAACTTCCTGGGAGTGAGTTCAAGATCACATCTGTAGCTAACTCCTGGGACATGGGGAATCTAAGCCTCTTGCCTTGCCTGTTGCTGGAACATTTCCATAGGATGAACAATCATCTCAGAGGTTTCCACAAGTTCTAGATCTCTATGTAGATATGGAACCATAGTGGCAGGCATCAGGCATCCTACATCCATAGCGTCATCGTGATACTTCAAGTAAGCATCTTTGTGAACTCTTGGAGTATTGGCTGCAGGCTCGTAAGGAATGGGTTGATTTATGAGAAACTCCTTTCTTTCGTGTTTAGAATCAACGCTTAAGTTCCCAAACATGTCAAGAAAGTTTGTCTCATCGAGTTCATCCTTCTTAAGGACTCTTGCTCCGACCCCTATTTTGGCACTTGTTACCATGCTTCCCTTGGGTTTGGATAACGTACTTCTGGAGTTTCCCTTCTCGGACAAACTTTTCCATTGTATCCCTAAGGTCTCAACATTGCTCGGTCGTGTTACCATGCTGATCGTGAAACTCACAAAACTGAGACCTATCTGCAATGGCTTTGCGCCCAAGGGGTCGAGGTCTCTCTACCTTCTTTATCTTCGTCGCGCATACCACCTTCAATAATTTCTCTTGTGATACCTTTAACGAGGTATATCTTTATATTTGACCTCCACCCTACCGCCTTGGGACTTCCTATCAGTATCATGCATACGAGAGCTTTTCTTATACCCATCATGCTGTTCCTTTCCCCTAGGAGGTGGGCTCTTAGCTCGTTCTTTTATCATCGGGCTTGCCATTTCCATCTGCTCCAAATCCAAGTATTGCTGAGATCTATCTCGGAAGTCTCCCAGAGTTTTAGGACGGTGCTTCATGATAGATTTCTTTAGTCGGGACAACACATCCATGCCGGCTATGACACAATGCAAATGTACGTCTTCTTTCAATCCTCAAACTTGTAAAGCCACATTCTTAAAATGGTCCAAGTACTTATGCGACGTTTCCCTGGTCCCTGTCTTAATTGACCGAGTTGAAACTCAGTTTTTGGCTGTCGTCTGTTCGTCACAAAGTTCAGCAAAAAATTTTGCTCCAGGGTTTTCATATCCTGGATAGAAAACAACGGTAAAGAATGGAACCATGTCTTCGCGGCTCCCCGCAAGGTCCCTGCAAATAACCGGGGTATAACATGTCTTGCTATCCCCTACACCATAATCTTCATTTTGAAGTTATTGACATGGTTTAGTGGGTCTTGGCTCCCGTCATACTTTGAAAATTCTCTTGAATCTAGACCTTTAGGATAGATGGCAGCCATAACTTCATCTGTGAATTGACTCGGGAGTCGATCTCCACCGTCTCCCCCAGCTAGCGTTGCAGGTATATTGTGCGATGGGAGCGTAGTGTGCTCCTTCTTGGTGTCCACATTCTTGGCCAGCTGCTTCCCCTATAGCCGAGCTAAGTTGGCCTTAGTGACTCGGAGAGTGTCTGTTTCTACCTCAGTAGCCGTTGTGTCACTACTTCAGCTAGGAATTGTAGGTTACCGCACGATGTTGCGACCAAGTTTCGCCTCAGGGGCCTTAACCCGGTCGATGACGACCAAGTTCTTCCCCTGATGATTTTCACTGGGTTCCTCATCGTTGGTGGGCATAGAAGCCGAGACCACAACCCGACTTGACCCAGCACTATTATGGCCTTCATTCTGAGCTTGCTTCTTTCTTTGCCCGATGCGCTCCTCTAGCATTTGCTGTATCCTTTTTTGTTCTTCCTGCCGCCATATGACATTTTGGCATTCCACATCCTTCCGAATAAGTCGAGCATCCTCTTCTCTTTGGAGTCATTGCCGAGTCTCCATGTTTTCCATTCGCTGGACCAACGAACCGACTATATTATGCAGCAGTCGTATGTCAGGATTGCCAATTTGGAATTTAGGAGGGGGTGAGGAATATTCTGCAGCAGAACCAATTGTTGCCCGTGATGCAGGCCTCGACTCGGATAAGGGGAATTGGCGGTATCCTCATTCTCTGCCTTAGCCCTCTCGGTGGCATGGTTAGGATCTGGAGCAACCAAATCTGAATACTAGATCGTCTGCTCCTGGAGTAGTTGCCGTGGTTGTCCTTCTGGCAGTTGATCTTGCCGAGGTACTTGATTGCGACTCCTGGTGCTTGCGGCCATTTTCAGTGATTATCAATAACTTTCTATGGTTTGGGAATCGAGTTTTACGGTCCCCACGGTCGGTGCCAATGTTCTGGTATAGAACACAAATGTCTAGCCTCAACGGACTAGGCGACGTTAATATAGGATCAAGTGACCCCTCAAAGATATCTTATGGATTAAACACCAAATGGGAGATGATCGTTCAGTGATATCTATAAGGGAGACATCAAAGAACGCTCGCAAATCACTGTGCTACACAGATAAGGCGTTTCGCCAAAGGGGTGGGGTGTATGCATAGTGGGACTGGATAGTAAATAATGGAATAGTGAACGTGAGGAACGTACCTGGCGGGTAACCTCCTATTTATAGAATTACCTAGGGTTTCGTTCCCATTACCTTGAGTCCTATCCTCCAGAGATGTGCACCTCCCACATTCTGTGAGTGCCTGCTCCACTACTTGTACGTTCCTGGATTATAGGCATGCTCAAGGGGTAATTAGCAATTTACCTGATTAGAGGGAGATTCCAGCATAAAGCCTTCCTACTGGGCCTTATATCTGCCAGGCCCATTACTTAAGTCCATAACAAATTATCCCTTCCTACGTGAGTTGCAAAGAGAACCAATGTAGAAAAAGTAACTTCTCTACACCGACTAAAAAGGTAAAACCGAATTTCTTTCTTGAAAGGTAAAAATATATGTTAGGGAATTTTTATCATTTTCTTGTGATTTCAAAAAAGGATAAAACTTACATTACACTTTTTTTTTTCATTTTAAATATTGAAAACACCTCTCAATCTTTTACTATTTTTAATGGTCTTTATGAGATATTTTCCTATTTTTAAAGCCCAACCCTAAAATAATTGGCTTATGTGAGCATGTTGACAGGCCCACCCAATTTTTTAAGCAAATAAATACTCTTCATATGTTGGCTTAAGAAAATGACTGTAGTGAAGCAAACCTTCCCCCTCCAGTCCTCCGTTCCCATTTTCTCCCTTACTCCTTTTTCAGATATATTCTACCAAATTATCATTTTTTATTTTTAGATCTGTGAAACTATCTATACACACTGATTTTTTGGGGGGGTTTTTCTTCACAGGATTAAGATTTATATACTGATTATATTTTTAAGTTTGATGTTTAATATTTGTGATAAATTTCACTTATAGCATATCAATATAAATATAAATAATTAATAAAAATTATTTTATTAAAAATAAATTGTCAATACTGGAAATAAAGTTTGTATTTTCAACATTTGAATATCAAATATTTATCAATGTTGAATTTTATTAGCATATAGCACAATCTTTTACCTACACATGCATGTACCTAAAGAAATTAGTTTTGTGAGGTATATATTCTATAGATAATATCCCTCCCTCCCACACTCGACTCCTCTATCTTCAGATTCCTAATTAGCTTCTCACAAAGATATCAAATTCTGACTTTGGACATTTTACGTGTACGTAAAACCAGTGGCGGACCCAGAAAATTACGGAAGGGGACACAATTGGTGGGGGGATTCGGGGGAAGCGGCCCCGATTTTTTTTTTTTTAAGGAAAATTTTAAATGCATTAAAAAACAAAAGAATATAAATCAGAAAAAAAAATATATCAAAAAAATATTTATGAAATCAAGTGAATATTGATGATGTAATAAAAAGAGTAAATTATTTTACAAACTTGTCATTTAGAAAAGCAAGGCTAAATACTTTTAGAAATGCAACTACATAAATTACAATGAAGGGTGGACACTCAATAAGTTCAAGTACAAATATTTTAAAAAAAAGTATATTATATTATAATAAAAATAATTACAATGTCATCCTTCTAGGCCTTATGTTTTGGAATTCTATCATAATTGTCTTATTATCAATGCTATCAAATACATATTTTTTAATATAAGGTACTAAACAATCATTCAACCATTCATCCCCATCCGATTACGAAGTGCAATCTTGATATATTAAGGGTGGAAATTTAATTTAAGGGTGGACAATTATTTAAACATGTATTAATTCAAGGAAAGTAGATAAATAATGCTAATGCTAATGAAAATTTGAAACTATTATATTCAAGTTATTAATTCTAACTCCATTAACTTGTATTTTTTTTTTATTAGAAAAATCCCAAATTTTTGGGGGGCACTTGCCCCCCAACAATGAACCTAGGTCCGCCTCTGCGTAAAACTGTATCATGATCTTCATTATACTATCTGCAGTGGTGTATCAAGAAATTTTCTATAACTGATAAAGCTTTTTAGAAATTTATTTGTATTATATGTTGGAAATTATGCCCTAGGGGCAAGTCATTATAGTTTAAACGTGAATGTCATTTAAAGTATTCTTCATTTAGTTGTCATTTTCATTTGCATGTTTATAGTGATAACTGTATCCTTGGATATATCTTATTGATTATCCTAAATGTCCCTTGTCAGTCATCTACGTGGGAGCAAAGATGAAATAAGACTAGTATGACTTTGATGAGGTATGGAGATACGAATCAAAGTCCTAGGCACTTATAAAGAGTACAAGGTGCTGAACCGACCCACTATGAGAAAGCTGCATGGATTAAGTTATAAGCTTTTCTTATGTATAACCCTGTCATAATGCCCTTTGACCTGAGATCATCATGGATTCCTACATGATGAGTCGCTGATCTTTGATCTAGTCAAAAGTCACCTTTGACCGGGTGATGATAAAGGCTTGGATCGGGATCATTGGTTTTCATGGTGTAACATCCCATTTTCAAAAGCGGAATAATTTTTTTTTATCATATCATCAGAGTAGAGCATCGGAGCAAGAGAGTAATTGATACATATATTCAAAATACCAACTGTGTAGGTCTGGCTAATTGCCGTAACGGTACATTAATCTTAGTGTCTAATATAAACGTAACTACATAACAGAAAGAAGTCTTCAGCCGGGTCTCTAAGCGTGCTGCTTGCCCTTCTCTTCGGCCCTCGGTCCTCCTGATCATAAAGCTATGTTAAGAGGTGAGGTCCAATGCATCCGGACCTCAGGTAACGGTTAACCTCATGTTTACATACACACATATGTATTACAGATAATCACAACCTTAACAGTATATAAACACACAACAAATGTATCACACAAACAAGCGTATCCCATCAGCACATAAGCCCCCTGGCAGATGTGTGGCCCTTAGCTGTGTGGCCCTTAGCAAACGTATCCCAATAGCACATAAGCCCCCATGGCAGATGATTCACCCCTAGCAACGTATTCCAATAGCACATAGGTCCCCTGACATATGTGTGGCCCCTAGCAACGTATTCCAATAGCACATAGGTCCCCTAACAGATGTGTGGCCCTTAGCAAGCGTAAATATATCAACAGTACATAATCCCATAGCAGAGTTATTAGCTACCACATATAAGCATACAATACATATAACACATATACGCATACCATAAACATCAGCGTTAGTGTTACAGTACGCGAACGTACCTTCGTTGACGAATACGATACGTCTGACGGTTAGTAAGTGATCACAGATATCCTATAAGGATAATATCGCATATATTAATCAAACAATATCCTAATAGATATTTTAGTCATAATGACCATTTTTCCCCTGACTTTGCTAACCGGCGAAATTTTCGCCAGAGCTTCGCTACTTTGACTCTAATCTTCCAAAATTTTGCCATATCTCTATCTCCATCATATTTTCGAAATAAATACCATATTTAACCCTACAACATGATATCAAAATTATACTTGGAAGATTAAAGATCAAACTAACATCTATACTAAAACTACCGAATGAAATACTAGAACTTAAAACTAGGGACCGAAGAATTTACCCAGAGCATTGCTACTTCTTTACAAGAGCTCCTCCTTCTCTCTAACCTCTCTCTATTTTAGAAATATGCACGAGGGTTTGGTGTGAATTTTCAAGAGGAATGAGGTGCTATTTATAGAGTTTAGGTGTGGCAATTTTGCAATTCTTTCAAACTTTCTCTTCCTTCAATATACACCATAGGATCTAGGGTTTGCTTGAAGGCTTAATCTCCTCCCTCCATCTAGTTGGCCGACCTCCCCCTTCCATCACCCTTCCAAAAATGATGTCATCCTAGTGATGTCATCTCCCTTGCTTTATGGATTTAACCGATAAATCCTCCTGCTCAGTGTTCCAATCTCGTAATCTTAAATAATCTCAAATTCTTCTTGAGATAACTTTGGAGGTCTATGATATCACTTGAGAAATATTTGGATTAACTAAAATTATGGTCCCATTAAGGGTATTTTCCAGCCCCTTAGTCATTTTAGAAGAAACTCCGTCGGTTACGGAAATGACTTCGGAGATAACCAACTCCAGGATAAAAATTCATTTGTTTATAATAAGTCCTGATGTTTAATACTTAGTTCACAGATTTCAAGATATGATTTATTTTCTATCGGTTCTCATTTATCATATTTGCTTTTTCAACAAAATATCTTTCTACTTTTTACTTTTCTTCCATTTTCATAACCCTTTTCACACACACATTTTTTTCTCTTCTTTTTCTTTCTTATTTTAAAATTTGATGGCCCCTTTTTGGCCAAAGATTTTGCTCTCCCACTTGCCAAAATATCCTATGAACAAAGTGTTCCTATTGGCTAACTCAATTTCACATGGATTAAGGCTTAATTTGTTTGAACCATTAGATTAGCTTTATTTCTTTTAATCCAAACCCTTGATTTGTCAAAGTTTGTTACTAAACTTGTTTAGTGCCTTAATCAAATTCTTTGTTGGTTAATTAGGCTTTAGGGTTTTTACATAATTCATCTTATACATTTTCTTAATCATTTCTAATTAATTAGCAATTATTCTTATGCCAATCTTAATCCCTTATTGGTCATTAATCTACAATTTAGGGGTTGTATATAATTAACTTTGGATATTACCTTTGTTCATGCCTAAACAATTAGCAATTAATTACTTATTTAATCAACTACTAATTGTTGACAATTTTCTTAATTAAGATTAATCATTGAGTAAATACCCTTTTTGGTCCGTGGAAAACACACGGATGCCCTTTTTGATCCCTGAAAAAAAAGAAGTCATTTTTTGGTCCCTAAAATGGAAAAATAAGGTCCATTTTAGTCCTTTTGGACATTTTTTTTGGACATTTTAATCCCTCATAAATTCCCAAAAAGGTCATTTTTAATCCCTAAAAAGGACCAAAACGACATTTCCTTTACTCAGGGACCAAAAAGGGCATCCGTGTGTTTTCCAGGGACCAAAAAGGGTATTTACTCTTGATCATTTTCTCACAACTATTATATTGACATTGGTAATTTATGCATCATGTATTATTTTAAAAATCATTGGGAAACTTATGGTCCCCAAAATAATATTAAATTTTGCCTCATTATTTTCCAAGGAAAATAATCCCATAAATTACCTAAATTAGAGACAACATATTTTCCTATTTTTGATAAATATTTAATTGCCTCTTAAGACTTGTCATAGTATTCTCAAGGTATTTTATGACCCGTAAAGTCACTTAGGGATTTTTGGCACTTTATTCCTCCCAATTTCAAGAGAAATTACCCTAGGAACAAAGTAATTACTCTACAAAATTTGAGATCACACATACACCTATTTTCAGTAGGTATTATTTACTCAATTATGATACTTATCATAAGGGAGATTTTTAGGGTATTACACATGCGAGAGGAATGTGAATGGTCAAGATGGAATTTGTCCCTTACATTTGTAGAAAGATAATCTAGGGCCCTCGATGAGTGAGTCTGAGAAATGTATGGTCATACTATGATGGAAAGGAGTTTCCATTTCAATTGATAGACTACTTAAGAATCGAGAAAGTAATGGTCAAGAACATGAAGTTGACATTATCCATGCCTCATCCTTGACCAAGTTATCGTGTGACAAAAGGGACGTGACATGGTTGTATGATAGGTTGTATCGTATCATCGATCCCCATATGAATTGGGTAGTCGCAATGTCTTGCTAGAGGCCGCTTGTGACTTGTGAGCTGATACAGTATTGGCCTGTTGCCAATCTCATGTGGGCTTGCAGGGTCGCACACAAGAATAGCCCAACACAAGTAAAAGTGTCCAGATTCATTGAATCTTATATATGTCTAAGATTGAATGAATACTGTATTTAATCTAGTATATATATATATATATATATATATTCGAAAATAATAATGATATTATTTATAGATAATAATATTATTATATAGTATTTAATTTATTTGATAAATTAAATAACTATAATAAATTCAGCTATTGTATCTCAGATTTAATTTTCGAATAAAGATATAGTATCTCAGATTTAATTAAATAGAAAGATATCATATCTCAGATTTAATTTATGAAAATAAATTAAATCAGCATGCTTCTAATTCAGATTAAATAAATAGATTAGATTAGATCTATTGGACAAATTTAATTAATGTTATTTATATCTAAAATTCAAATTCAAGATTAATTGAGATTAATCTTGAATATTTTAATACGACCCAATTAGGGTTTTAGAAACTCTATAAAAGATAATGATTTAGTTGTATTAAAATAAGGAATTCTCGTGAAAAACCCTAGAGAGAAAGACGCGAGACGCAAAGTAAGAAGGCGCTAGCACGCTGCCTACGTGTTGGAGAGCTGTTCGGTGTGGATATCGGTAGAGGGAGTGGATTCGTAGAGTCGGCTCCTAGAGATTGATCGAGCAAGGTGTTAGCCCATGTGTTCGAGAAAGGACACATACAAGCTCATATAGGTATGGTTTCTCTAACGAACCTTGATTTAAACGCCATTAATAGATCCTCTCTATGGGATTCGTAAGATTTTAATGGATGAGAATCATTCCGCTGTGTGTACGGATCCCTTACATTATAAACATTGACACTAAATTATTCTATTGCTTTTATGATGTGATTCTCGTGGGAAAAACTACGTGAAGGTATTGACTAGCACGATAGTCATTGAGAAGTAAGACAAAGGATTTTTATGGTGCAGCTCGATTGAAAACGACTCTCAACGGTCGAAAAAGACAGCTAGAATACTAGGGTTACAATATTGGAGGGTTTCGTTCAAACAGACTAAGTGTCAAGTTTGTTTTGTTACAGATGCTTAAATAGAAGAGGAAGGGTAAGGTTTTTTGGGCCGAAGACTTTGCATAACTGTTGTATTAATAAAATTTTTATTTATTTGTGTATATTTATTATGGCTCTTTGTTAACAACCATGCGTTATTTTATTGTTTTACATATACATATAAAATAATAACTGTGAGGTATGTTTTTTTTTTTAAAAAAAAAGTAGATAGTTAGTGCTCAGATAATTATATTTTTATATTTTATAAAACAAACAGAAAAATATCACCATATGGTGACTAGTTGATTGATAGATGATTTGAGGTCTACTGTGAGTTCAATAACTTTTGTTTCGTTCAATTTGAATGAATAAAAAGTTTCGTAAATTTGCAGCAAACCACATATTATATATCACGCTACTTGTCACCAGAGGAGTAGCTTGAATCATCTGGGAGTATGTTAGGATCATGGTGGCCAATCTCATACTCATCAAGAACGAGATTGGCCTTCCTGTTCATACTCGACAAACATCCAGCCAAACTCCTCACTGCATGGTCAATGCATTCTGCATGTTGCATCATTGCCTCCACTTGAGGTGGAGGTGGAGGTTGTGGACAAGGAGAAGGAGGTGGTGGACGTTGTGGAGAAGGGGAAGGAGGTGGAAGAGGAGGATTACGCCATGGATTTTCTAGCAAGTCTTCAGCATGGAAGTTAAACATAAGGAAATTGAGAGTGTATATAGATTGGAAGTTACGGTTCGAACCATCTTGGCATATGTTGGAAGTTGAAGAAGAGCAGCCGCGCTTAGTGGTGGGTAATGAAAGGGTACTTAGTTCTCATGCTAATCATCAAAGAATGAAGAAGCACAGAGTATTTTCATCTTGAGCGTGGGGAAGGGGAAATGTTTGGACCGTCTAGTTGATGGTTATTTAAGAGAAACCATTATGTTGTTTTTCTGATATATATGAAGTTGGAAGACAAGTCGTTTATTTGTTCATCTAACATTTTATGATGGTGTTACCATAAGAAACCTCATTCTCTTGAGACTATTTATGACAGTTACGAAGTACAATCATTATATATTTGCACAGTATTCTAATAAGTGAGGGTTGTTACCTAATAAACGTAATGTATATATGTAGTACTTTTTTCTTTTCTTTTTTTACTTTTACATTTTGGTGGTTTGTTATGAAACCACTATTTTACAACAAAAGAAGAGACAAAGTAAATAAAAAAAAAACTAAAAATAAAAAGTTAAGAAGATGTTTTAAGAATCTAATGCATCATCATATTCTTCATTCTCCATTAACTTATCCACCTTCTCGTTGAAAGAGTGAACGAGAGAGAGGTAAGTTCTTTCAAGAACTAGTTCATGCCTCCTTGATCTCGCAAATAAACCTAGACCATATAATGAAGTTCGTAAGTTGTATGGACGGGACCTTTAATGCTTGTTGTTGGAGGGAGTTTATCTTTCGATTTCTTACCATATCATGAAAGTTCTCTTGTGTTTGTCCATGATGTTTATTGAATCAAAAGTTCACTTTAAGAAATTGAAATGGAAGTAGAGATGTGGAATTCAGTTTTTTAACGTTTATATAGAGAGGGCTTTGTGGATTATCGAGTTGTTACATCTTTTAGTATTAAAGATCATGTTTTATAAATGTCAACAGTTAATTCTTAATAAATCGTTATGTATTTGGTAATTATTTTTTTAAGAAAAATTATTGGTGTATATATATTGTTAATTGCAAAATCAACCACAATATTAACTAAGTAACGTTGAGTATGCTGGCAAAAATACTTTACGGTTATTAATTAATAACTGTGAACTATTTCTCCCTCATTCGATGATAGAAATTACGATAAAGATGAGGGAGAGGAGGATGAACAGAAGGATGAGTACAGTTAATTTATCAACCTTCTTTTTAAGAGAGAGAACAAAAGAGGTAAATTTTCGACCCTAACATGTGTGTCCCTATAAATATTTGTCCATGAAATTTGAGATGACTAGATATGCGAAGCTTGTAATCAAAAGTTTCACATGTCCCATCATCATGAATTCCATTCACAACCAATGAGAATATACTATGGAGGAGGAAGAGCTCCAATCCCTAGAGTTTAAATAAGTGAGAATTAATTAGAAATTTATGAAAAGGTGATTAAAATAAAAGTAGTTGGTAGTGAGGGAGACAGCACCGCTGAAATGCTTTGCCACATATATAAATATGTTTTGGTTAATTCAAGAAGCATGTGATATCCCATATGAATAATGAGATTTCGCAAGATTCATTACAAAAGAAGTTGAGTTAAATAACCAACTCGAAAAGGCATCATCGATCCATTATTTTCTCCTTTTTATCTTCAAACATTTTTGGAAAAGATTATAAATGCTAGGGAGCTCTGTATCCACACTTTAAAGATGCTAAGTTAGTACTTAGTAATAGTTTGGCGAGCCTAAAGGTAGATTAATTTATTTAATGTAGATATAAAAAACTTGGACTGAAAACTTGATTAATTCTTTTAAAAAAAATTCACATTTTATATTACGAATTTAAATAATTTACATAATCTCTCAAATAAAAAATTATAAAGTTTATAATATTATCAAAATTTATAAATTTAATAACATTATCTATTAACATTTTTTGGTTGTATATTTTTTTTTCAAAATATAAATATTTGAATAATTATTTTGTTAAATGTGGGTATTTTGGTCAAAATTTAAGTTTAAGAGTCAAATAAATTTAACAGTCAACTAACGGTTGGATTGAAATTTCAAAAATATAAAGGAAGGCTTATGTAACAAACATTGTTATTTTATGTAACATCCCGTTTTCACAAGCAGTAATTTTTTTTTTCATCAAACATCATTTGTAAACATCAGAGTAGTGCACCGAAGCGATTGAGTAACTGATATATATATTAAAATACCCACAAGAGCATGTCTTGCTGTTTAAACAGCGGTACAAGAGTGTTTCAAAAGTATAACAGAAAGAAGTCTTCAGCTGGGACTCCTAGGCGTGCTACTTGTCCTTCTCCTCGATTCTCGGTCCACCCGACCCTGAAGCTAAGTTAAGAGCTGAGGTTCATGCATCGAACCCCAGGTAACGGTTAACCTTATGATTACATACATCATATATGTACAATGTAAAACCCTAAAAATATCAGTAAGTAATGCCTAGTAAAAATAGGTGAATATGAGGTCTCAAACACCTTGTATTGAGTTTACCTTGTTGGTAGGGTAATTTCTCTTGAATTAGATAATTTGCAAATAGGTCCCTAAAGCAGTTGAAAATTTGCAAGTAGGTCCCTAGACACATTATGGGTTATAAATACCCTGTGAAAACTATAAAAGAGGCAAGTAAATATCTATTTGAAATAGGGAAGGATATTGTCCCTAATTTAGGTAATTTATTAAGTTACAAACTTGGAGAAATTGTAGAAGAATACCCAAAAAGTAAGGAAATGACCTAAATACCCCCGTAAATGCTAAGATAATGCAGAGACATGAAAACAAAGATGTCAATACAAAAGTTATGAGGTAATGAGGCATGCTAATTAAGAAAATTATCAACTATTGATAAGAAAGTAATTAGGTAATTATTGGCTAATTACTTAAGCATAAGCAAAGGAAATTCATGAATAATTGTGTAGAACCCTAAAATTAGTGGTTTTTTGCCAAGAATTAGTAAAAACATATTTACTAATTAATTGGAATTTTTTGAGAAAAATAGATGAGTTTAAGTATTTTTAAGCCTAAATACAAGAATGGACCAGTTAGGTAATTTTGTGAAATTTGTGGGGAAAATTAAAGTAAATAGATAATTAAATAAATAATTAAATAAAAAATAAAATAAAATAAAAATAAAATATATGTATTATGGCTGCCGAAATTTTGGATAAGAGAAGAAAAAAAAAAGGAAAAAGAAAAGAAAATGTATTTAATAATATATAAGAGTTGTAAAAAATAATAAACTCTTATTTAATATTACTTAAAGTGAATAGTAAAAATATCTATAGGAAACGGATCCTATCTAAAGAACCAGGAATAGGTTTTCCAAAGTCAAGGTAAAATCCGTGTGTTTTCCAGGGACCAAAAAGGGTATTTACTCCAAGGTAAAATATTGATCAGTGGATTTTTATCTTCCGTTAGGCTTTTCCGGAAGTTAATTCTGAAGCCGGTAGAGCATTTTCCTAATAAAACGAAATAGGGAAAAATGTAGATAAGCACATTTTTAGGATTGAAGAAAATAAATTCTAACTTAACATCTGGAAATGAGTTTGAAATTATCTGGACATATTTGGAATCAGTGAATTTTTGTCCAGAAGTTGATGATTCCAGAATTTCGTTCCGTAACCGGGCACGCTTTTCGAGGAACTTCAGACTGACGGTTGGAGCCCTATATGGAATCAAAATTTAGGTTAACTTGGACAATTATAATGAGTGATAAAATGTCTTCAAGGTTGTAAATCCAAAATTTTGAGATTTTTCCGAAATTACGCGAATCGGGTACGATCGGAGAAATTCATCCGGGTAGCTTCTGGAAGGTGACACTTGGCCACCTCCCATTGGCCAATCCCTTGAATTTTGGGGCATGAATTTCGGCCAAGTGTGAAACGGAAGAAGGGAAAACTTGTTGATTAAGTTTTCAAACTAACGGTCCAGATCGATTCTCACAAAGTTGATCCGACGGACGAAATCCTACACCTTCACCTATAAATACCCCCCTTCCCTTTGGTTTTTCACACTATTCCTTCTTTCCTATTTCAAATTCTAGAGAGAAGTTAGAGAGAGGAGCTCTGGAGGAAAATTTGCAGCGAAGCTCTGGGTAAGTTTTTCGGTACTTAAGCTTTCGTAGTTCTTTCGGTAGATAGCGTAGAAATGCTATATTAGTCTTTAATCTTCCAAGTATGATTAGATATCATATGATAGGGGTATTTTAGTCATTATTTCAAAAATCATGATGGGGTCGAAGTTCTGGCAAAATTTTGGAAGATTAGAGTTAAAATAGCGAAGCTCTGGCGAAATTCCGCCGATTAGGGGCATCAGGGGCAAAATGGTAATTTTTACCTAAAATGCCTGTTATGATGTGAATCATTAATTAATATGATTTATGTTTTGAAAATTATGTTGGAAGAGGAGTTATGTTGAAATTTTGGAAGATTAAGGTCAAAGTAACGAAGTGCTGGCGAAACTCCGCCGATTAGGGGGTCAGGGGTTAAATAGTCATTTTGACTAAAAATGTCCGTCGTAATGATAGAACCTTAACAAGTACGTTGTTATGTTGATAGGATATCCCTAATTACGTTCTGACCT
This sequence comes from Acacia pycnantha, assembly GCA_025563575.1. NCBI lineage: Eukaryota > Viridiplantae > Streptophyta > Magnoliopsida > Fabales > Fabaceae > Acacia > Acacia pycnantha. The sequence goes on along the minus strand of JAMWYP010000170.1, from coordinate 325,322 downwards.
AATCTTCCAAAATTTTGCGAGAACTTCGACCCCACCATGATTTTCAAAATAATCACTAAATACCCCTATCATATGATATCTAATCATACTTGGAAGATTAAAGAGTAATATAGCATTTCTACTCTAACTACCGAAAAAACTACGGAAGCTTAAGACTAAGTACCGAAAAACTTACTCAGAGCTTCGCTGCAGAATTCCCCAGACTCCTCCTTCTCTCTACCTTCTCTCTAATTTCGAAATGCTCTTGAATTTGGTGTGAATTGTGAAGAGCTTTGAAGGCTATTTATAGAGGAAATTGTGAGGGCATAATGGTCATTTCCCAACTCCAACTTTGATTTTGAACCATAAATTCTATCTTTTTCTTCAAGCTACATCCTCCACCAAGCATCTTCGTGGCCGACATCCACCTCCCAAAAGTCCAAGAAAAATTGTCATTTTGGTGTGTTCACACTTGCTTTATGACATTTTATCCGATAAAGTTCCCCGATCGGTGTTCGAATCACGTAATCTTGTAAAATCTTAGAAATCTGGAATCACAACTTTGAAGACATTTTCTCACTCATTAGAAATTTCCGGGCTAAATAACTTTTTGATTCCATACAGGGTTCCAACGGTCTTGCGGAAGTTTTACGGAAAACGTGTCGGTTACGGAAGAAACTTCCGGAATCGTCAATCTCTGGACAAAAATTCACTGATTCCAAATATGTCCAGGAAATTCTCAACTCATTCCCAGATGTTGAGCTACAATTTATTTTCTTCAAATTCCAATTCGTGACTATCTGCCTCTTTCACAGATTACCCTATTTTGTCTTATTACTTAAGTATTCTACCGATCTCGGAAATGACTTCTGAGACAGTCCAGTCCGAGATAAAAATTCACTTATTTATATTCTTCTCTGACTTTAGAAAACTTGTTCATGGTTCTCTAGATAGGATTTAATTTCTATCGGTTCTTGTTTATCCTACTTGTTTTTTACTTATATCATATTTTGATACAACTTGCAAAATACATTGATTACAAACCTTATCCTCTTCCCATTTCAAGATTTTGTCCAACATAAAATCTGATCCCCTTTTTTTTCTTTTTTTTTCTAATTAATTAAATAATTATTTTTACATAATTTTAACAAAATTCCCAATTGGTCCATTCTTAGATTGAGGCTCAAAATTACTTAATCTCATTTATTTTTCTCAATATTTTCCAATTAATTAGAAAATATATTTATGCTAATTTTCTAGCCACAAACCACTATTTATAGGGCTTTACACAATTATCTTTGAATTTTCCTTTGTTCATGATTAAGTAATTAGCCAATAATTACTTAATTAACTCCTTACTCATTGTTGCTAATTTTCTTAATTAGAATAACTCATTACGTCACAACTTTTATATTGACATTAGTGTTTTATGCCTTATGCATTATATTTAAATTTACGGGGGCATTTTGGTAATTATAATACTTTTTAACTTTCCCCCCTTTATTTTTCCAATGTAGTAATTTAATAAATTACCTAAATTAGGGACAATATTCTTCCCTAATTCAAATAAATATTTACTTGTCTCTTTATAATTTTCACAGGGTATTTTATAACCCGTAAATGCGTTTAGGGACCTGTTTGCAAACCTCCAAACGTTTGAGGGACCTAATTGCAAATTATTCTTTTACAAGAGAAACTACCCTAATAACAAGATACATTCAATACAAGGTGTTCGAGACCTCATATTCACCTATTTTTACTAGGTATTACTTACTGAGATTTTTAGGGTATTACATTTTAAGGGAGGTTTATATGTATTTTTAAAATAAAATGAAGGTTTATATAATTTACGTAAAATAAAATAAAAGAGTAGTTAATATATTTTACTCAAAGGAAAATGGTCGGCGACGCAAAAAATTTGAGGCGTAAATAGGATGATTTTGTTTTTTGTTTTTTTTTTTTTTATAAAAAAAGTTTTGGAGGGGTTCGACATCAATCCCCCATCAAGGCCAGGGCACGGCCCTAGGCTCTATGAGCACTTACTGGGGACTTACGAAATCGCCTACCAAAGAAGTCCCAGCGACAGCAGAGGGGATCGAACCCACGACCCAAGGGCCTAGTCCTGGATCCCTTACCATCTATGCCATGATTTTTTTTTTTTTTATATGAACGATGATTTTGTTCTCTATTCATTTATTGGCTTGAACAACCAAATGCAGGCCCAATGGGCCATCATGACACAGGCCCAACCTATATGGGATTCGTTGAAGTCAACAATAGATGAGCGAACATGTTATCCGAAAACCAAGGATGAGCGATCAAACCATAGTGATGTATCTAGCGGAGCAATATACTGATAACGATGGGCTCATTTATCATTAATACCGTGTACCATACGCAATGGGTTCATGAATAAATAATTGATATATTAGATTTTCTTTTTGCTATATAATATATTGATCATTAAATAAACGTGATATTGGATTAGCATTGGGAGGTACAGTGGGTGGTGAATGCAATGTTCCATCATGTAGCACCAATTGCCACTCTGATCCATTCATGAGAAGTGCCCACTCGTCTTTTTGCCTTTGATTCATCTCCTCTCTTTGTTTTTGTTTTTATTTTAGCTATTAGGAAATTTTGAAATCTAAACTTATACTCACACACTAGCTAGCTTACCTTGGTCATTTAAAATAAATAAATAATAGTTCATCCGGTCCTAAATATATGACATATTTGAGGACTTGATCTTGATCTTAAGTAATACATATTTTTTATATTTATTAATATTTTCTTAATTACCTGTATTGATGGTTCCTCAAAAATAATAAAAATGTAGAGGGAATAAGGGTATACTAACATATAGATGGTTTAGAGGTGTAAGGCCCCGTGAGTTCCCTCTGGTTCTCAAGTTTGAGTCGCAATGGGGCAAACACGAACCTCAAACCGGATACTGGATAATAATATAAAAAAGAATAAGGGAATTAAGGAAAATGACTATATATAGTGTTTTAGAAAATATATTTCATAAGCCCGTTTGGATTGACTTAAAAAAAAAGTGCTTTTTTTTTAGCCCCATGTTGTGCTTTTTTTTTTAAGCTCAAAATTTGAGCTTTTGAAAAAAAGCAGCATTTTAACTTTTTTTTGTGACTTTTACTTTTTTAAAAAAATATCATCTAAACACATAAATTAATTTTTTTTGAATTAAAAAAAGTTATTTTTTTATGAAAAAAGCCCATCCAAAAGGGCCCTAAGTAGTTTAAGTAATTTCTTTAATTTAAAACAAATTACGTAAATATGCTTTATATTAAGAGTTAGAGGTAGTGCAATTTAAAAGTACTTATTTCAATAATTGATTAATTTGAAGTGGAAAATGAGTCAAGCACCATTAGAAGAGGGAATTAAATAGAAGTGCTCATATTTTAAAATGTGGTTCATTAAAAGCCTAATTTTTTAGGCGAAAAGTTTAAGGCTTATCTGTGATCCAAAATTTTAAAGAATTTGTGCACTTTCTCTTGAAAATAGTTACTCTTTTGATCTTTAATGTAAGGGGAAGACTTAATTAACTAATTTAGTTAAATTAAAAAAAAGTAGTCAATATAACATATTTTTTTTCTAAAACATTCTAGTATCTTCTTTAATACCCTTCCTCTCTCCCCTATTTAAATATTATTGAGAGAATATTAATAGTGCTAATTTGAAAGAAGAAAAATTGATAAATATATAAAATAGGTATAACATTTAGGACCAATACCAGCTCTTTAATTAGGTCATACATTAAAGAGTATATGAGTATTTCCTACTTTACTTAGATTACCTCTCCATAAATATGAAAAGAAAGGTAGAGTTTCATTATTTTCTTTAAACATTTTAGCTATCCGATCCAGAACATATCCATAATTCCATATTCATATTGCTTAGTTTAAAATAGAATCGTAAAGTTCACACCTGATAAATATTGTGACTTTTTATAACTTGTTGTATGTTAAATTGTTCGACTTTTTCTGGCTCTAAAATTGAAATCCAGATGCATGAGCTATATATATTCATTATTATTTTATTTTCTGAGTTTACCATTTGTATTTATATCTTACAAAATTGTGTCAATTTATTTTTAAACTCAGTTAAACCTGTGAGTTAACACACTGAAATTTTATTATTTTTACGTTTCCAATTTACAATGTTGCATTATTTAGCTTTTAAACTTGTGCTAATTCATTCAATTTGTGACTTTATATATGAATTTCAAATAAATTTCTTTGTTGATTATGATAAGTTATGGATAGTGTTGGATTTAATTTAAATTTAATTAAAACATATTTAAATCAAATTATTGTCAATTTTTTATATTCTAATCATTTAATTATACACTTGTAATATATATATATATATATTTTTTGATAAAATGTAAACTAAGTAACTTTTATGAGATAACAATTTAAGTTAACTAGACGAGTTTAAACTCGTGACAACCTTAGCTATATTTGTTAAAGAGTTTATGGTTATCTGATAAAAATAGCCAAATAGGAGATTAGCTATTTCCTCTTTTCCTAAACAAAGATAAAATAATACGGTGAGTTGTAAGTAAACCTGCAAGATTATAAATTTAGTTTGTTATCCGTGGACCGTGGTTGGCAAGATATGTATGATCAGTTTCAAATGACGTACGTATCACGCATATCAATAAAGAATCGTTCTATGTCTATAAATTGAGATGACGAAGATGCTGCATTAAGCAGAATCAAGGGTGTATGATTGTGAATCCCTCGCCATCATCATCATCATGAAGCTCCTTGCAATTGCCATATTACTGTCAACCCTATTGGTCCAAGAAGCAACCTTCGTCCTTGGAGACGTTGGCACAGCTAATTCTTATGAACCTCCATACATACGTGAGTAACTAATTAATTTGTCAACCAATTAATGCAAATGAAAAATTACTACTCATTTGGTTAATTATGTGTGTGTGTGTGGGGCAGCGACGGCGTGTGATGGTAGTAATAGAGGGCAGTTTCCACCGGGGAATCTGTTCGCGGCGGTGAGCGAAGGACTGTGGGATAACGGAGCAGCCTGTGGAAGAAGATACAGAATAAGGTGTATCAGTGGAAACAATAGGCCTTGCAAATCTGCCAGTGTTGACGTCAAAGTGGTTGATCTCTGCAAGTCATCGCCATGCCCCAACACAATTCTCTTGTCAAAACTGCTTTTCCTGTCATCTCACGCTTCCCTAAAGCTGACATCGACATTGAATATGTCCAGTTAGTGCTTTCATTTCATTTCTGATATTCATTTCATTTTAATTCTCCTCATCCACTATTATTTAATTTCTGAACTTGATTATTCCATGCATGTTCATGCAGGATATAAATGATACTGAGTCTCACAGCAAAATATATACACAGCTCAAGCAATAAGGAAGCTTTTAACTCAGAACTGCTAACAAGCAGAATTTGTGGATTTCTATTTTGTAATTTTTAGATACACACACACATATATATGATGCTCGTAATACACTAGAATGTTAAATACACTACAGAAAATTTTGATTCCACTTGTAATCTCATTACCATAAAGTCTACTCCTTTGATTTTTTTATTAAAAAAAAAAAAAACGAATATACGTACGTACTACGAGACTTTAAGTTTCTAACTTCCCTCGTGAACTTCCACCTCTTGCATAAAAGGTGGGGGGTAATAAGGGCACAAAAACTGCCTGAATAGTTAGCTTATTAGCTTGTCAACAAGTGTAATATTTTCTCTATATGTGCACATCACAAGTTGAGTCCATATATGTAACTAAGGGTACTGTTGAGAGTTGGCAACGAAAACATAACTATCCATCTACCCTTGTTATATGTCCCTAAGATGACGCCTCCACAGCCCCTTCTCCCATCTTTTAGCACAGATCCATCCATTTCAACCGTGATGAAGCCTTTTCTAGCATCATTTGTCTCTTTCCTATATGAATCACTATAGTTGTAGAAAGCACAATTTTTTAGCAGGTCTTGATCTAAACATGCTCTGAACAGGGCTAGACTTCACATTGAGATCATAAAATGTGTCTTCACAACAGAAGCGATTTATTTATTAAGGAGGCTAATGGAAAAGTATCGAAACAAAGAGAGAGATTTACATACAGTTTTCGTTGATCGTGAAAAAGCATATGACTGTGCGCCAAGAGATGTACTTTGGACATCGTTAAAAAAGAAGGGGCGTGCATTACATATATCAAAGCTATTTAAGGCATGTATGAGGGAGTAACCATTACAGCTGTCATTTTTTCACCTTTAGTACGCATCTGTAAGCGCTATGGTTCTAACAAATCGTTATTTAAAGCCCATAATCTAAAACATCCATTTTGATCCTTAGGTTAACATTCATTTCACTTTTTCTAGTTTTGTGGTTCAATTTTGAAAATTTATAACTAAATCTAGAAAATACGTATCAGGGTGCTCTAAATTTTTATTGAAAGCTCCTGAAGAAGCCCTTTACTTGATGAAAATATCATCCTAGCTCGATCAAGTCCATATTTGTACCGTTATTTCGTTTCCTAGTCTTGCTCTGTTTTTCGGACATAAACTGTATCTAAACTTTAAAAATTCATAACTCATGATATGCATATCCAATTGACCCGATTAAGGACTTTTTGTAATGCCACATGCGTCTACTTCATGTATGGACTTGCTCATGAGCATTGGACTTCTTTTACTATTCTTTATTAAGTCAAACATTAACCATACCCTATAATTAGCCGGAACTGGCCTGGCAGTCATGAACATGAATCATAGAACTATAGCTTTAAGGCCATATTAGGGCATACAACCATTTGTAACTCATCACAACATATCAAATTTAAATGTCAAGGTCTCATAATAAATTTACACAACTCATGGAATAATTAGACATTTTACTATTCAGACTCAACATGGTCATGAAATTCCATTCTTTTCCTACTTCACCGGCTCTTCGCTTTTGCTTTTCTTTTGGAAGCACATAACCTAGCAAGATTACTTATTGGGGTGAGATTCAAAGAATCCCAGTAGCAAACATTCACCACAAACATATATGGAAAACCTTGGCATCATAACATGCTTGCACTTTTAACAACTTCGTCATGTAATGACATGTTTAAAACATCATGCATTAATTCTAAAACACATAGGCCTATGACATATCCCAAACACAATCACATGATTTCACATAATCAAATAAACATAACAAACATGATAATTCATGCAAGCAACAACCAAGCATATATAAGAGTACGGTAAAGTTAATTTGCGACCTTTAAGCTTTATTAACTTTCTCTTCCATGCATTTCTTTTCTTCCAACATTTGAGGTTACTTGACTAGATCAGACCTCCCATTCATCTTCCTTGACATCTCAAGGCCCTAAAGACACAACATGCATATTTTTTTCTCTAAACTCCTATATTTCCAGCATACATATTTGAATGACTGACTATAGCTATATAACTCATTACTGTCTTACGAACTGCTTCTACTAAGATGCGAAAAGATTTTTGAAGTTTTTACATTTTTAACATATACCCAATTCACCCCCCTCTTGGGTGTCAGCCGATTCTAAGATTTACAACATGGACGATGTGATAACATTGCTCACAAGAGTGAGCCATTCCAGCCCGATAATTTTGAAGACTTATTCTCTGAAGGCGATGAGAGTTCACATATCATTCGGTGAGTTTTTTTAAGTTACGCTTAATTATCAAATTAGTTTAAGTTTCATTTCTATTCAAATGTATTAAACTCACAAATAACATTTTCTCCCCACCTTTTTTTTTGTAGTGATGGCGACGCAGATTGATTAAAAAAAATTATCTTACTATAATATCCATCTATTTTTTGTTGTTGAAAAAAACAGTATTTTTTGTAGCGGCTTTAAAACCGCTACAAATTTTTTTTTTTTTTTAAAATAACTGCTACAAATGGTAAAGACCGCTAGAAATTCTGTCAAATTAATTGTTACAAATATCAACCATTACAAATTCCGTCACATAAACCGCTACAAGTTTGATGCAGATTATCCTTATAAATACCACCACCATACTTCATTTCACACACTCCTTCATTTCTTCCTCCCCAACTTCTCTCTCGTTTTATTTTTCCTGTCAATGTTTTCTGGAGAGGTTATGTACTGATCAAGCTTATCAAATATGATAAATATTTTTTCATATCTTTGATTCTTAATTTCTTATTATTCTTTCATACTATTTTTTATTATTTCCAAAACGAAATTCCCTCAACAATCCTTCTATAATTATCAACATTCATTTCATAATCAAATATCATTTAGTGGACAACATAATAAATTTATATTATCTATACTTTCTTAGTATTATACCTATATAATATCCATAATCAAATATCATCTAAGAGTATTATTTTTAAAATATTAAAATTTATCATATAAATTATCAATTAACTAATAACACTATAATGACAAAGTAATAAAAAACACTACTACTTTTTCTTAAAAAAATATATATATATAATTTTCTTTGTAGTGGTTTTTTAACTGCTACAACATTTGCAATAAAAAATAAAAAATTGGGCGCAATTTTTAAATGTTAAAAAATTAGCACCAAAATTTTTTTGCGGTTTTGAAACCGCTACAAGTTTTTGCTGCCAAGTTTTAAAAAACTTTTTCCACCTATTTTTAAAAATTCATCGACATAGTTAATAGACCGCTACAAATAATTCCAATTTCATCTTGTAGTTGTTTATGAACCACAACAAAATGTTAATACAAAATGTCATCTAAATGTTATCTTGTAGCGGTGATCTATAACTGCTACAATATCAATAGCGATGAAGATACTTGAGTAATACTTTGTATTAACCACTATAAAATAGCTTGCCACGGTACTTTTGTAGCGGTTTCTCTGACCGCTAGCATGTTGTTAGTAGCGGTTAAAACCGCTACAAGTAAGCAGTTTTGACCGCTACAAAATGTCATTGCTAGAATTATATCTTTTTCCAAATAAAGTTCTTCAAGAGCTTTCCAATGAATTTTAAAACATTGTTATATGATATTTCTATAATTAGTCATGAATTTTTAAAATTGAACTAAAACTATGAAAATAATAAATGATTAGTATCAACACAAGTTTCAAATGTTGGGCGTTAATTAATGATTCACTTTAACCATAGTGTTTTTGGATGCATACTAAAAGTGTGAGATCACAATTATTAGTGTGCAAATTAAGCTCATATTCATTAACTACATCATCAATGGCTAAGTCAATTGAATTCACACCTAATAAACAATAATCTTCATGTTTCAGGGCTTCATACATATAAAACTTAGCTTATGGTTACCCATTTCGATAGTGATTGAACCATCTCTCATGTTTATGAAGGTACTCGTTCTCATAAAATGGTCTCCCTAAGATAAGGGTGGATTCACTAGACTTATGAGACATGTCTAACACATAGAAGTCAGCGAGGAAAACCAAGTCTTTGACTTTAACAAGCAAATCCTCAATGATGCCTTGTGCGTGCCTAATGCTCCTATCAGCTAGTTGGAGAATCACACTAGTCCTCTTAAGCTGCTTGACACCAAGAGATTTAAAAATGGGACTAGGCATGACGTTATTGGCTGCACCTAAATCTAACAAGGCTTGAGCTACATTCACATTACCTATGGTACAAGGTATAGGGAATGAGCCGGGATCCTTGCACTTAATAGGGAGTTGGGGTTTGAAAAGGGCAAACACATTAGTGCTAATTTGCACTCTCTCATTAGGCCTAAATTTCATCTTGTTAGTACAAAGCTCTTTTACGAATTTGCAATAACTAGGTATAGGCTTAACCAATTGAAAGAAAGGAGCATTGATATGCAGCTTGCTAAACAAATCATACATTTCTTTCTCATTTTGTTCCTCGTTTATTTTCTTATCTTGGAAATAAGCTTTAGGAAAAGGGAGTTGAGAAATTTTTACCTCCTTACTATTATACTAGATAAGATGCCTTGCCCGCTTGTCTCATCTTTCTCAAAAGTGCTTCTTTCCTTAGAGCCAACCTCTCTCAGAAGTGGTTGTTATTTCACTTGAGGTTGCTCAACTGCTTTGCCATTCTTCCTCACAAGGATAACCTTCTCTTTGAAGCTCTCAAAATCAGGAAGCTTCATTGGGCTCATTGGTAGACTTTCAACCTCTTTCCTCATCCACCTCATTCTCAACCTCTTCAAAGAAATGTACCTTATTACCACTCCTTAACTCAATAGCATTGAGTGATTTATGATTGATGACAGTATTTGAAGGAATAGAACCACTTATCTTAGCTTTCACATCGCTCACATAATTAGAGAGTTTGGTTAAGTGAGATTGCATAGTGTTATTCTTCAACTCCAATTCTTCCAACTTCTTGAACACATGAGCCATTTGAGTACTATCACTTGCCCTATCACTTTGTAGCTTTTGGAGGGTATTGGAAATAGAAGAGAATTAACTCTCATTCAAAGATTTATCTTCCATCATCCTGTTGTTAATACTAGTAAGTTGAGAAGCCATACTCTTCAATAATTGATTGGTCTCGTCACCCTTAGACTCTTGAATAGGCACCATTTGCCTATGATTTGACCCATATGATTGGACTTGATATGATGAACCTTCTTGATTTCTCCAACCAAAATTAGAATTAGGTCTTCTACCTTCATTGTAGGTGGTAGTGTTAGAATCTCATCTTTGTTGTTGTTGATTAGACCTTCTCTAATACATAGCATTAACTTCCTCATGGTGATTAGGGCATAAACTTGTAATGTGCATCATTGAACCACAACCATCACAAATAGGTGCAACAAGAGCTTGTGAAGTAGGAGAATGAGTTGCTTGTTGAATACTCAGATTATGAAGCTCAAATGTGATTAGAGAAAGTTGTGAAGTAACTGTATCCATTTTAGACTCAAGTGAGACTATCCTTTGGTTGGAACCAATATCACAAACGCCTCTTACCTCTCTCACATTATATTGAGTATTTCTAGCTCTCATTTGAATTTGAGATCATGCCTCTTTAGCTATGCAATCTTCCAAAAAAAACCCTAGCTGAAGCATCTAGAATGCCCTTCTCATTAGGTAAAAGACCATCATGAAAGTATTGAATCAATTGTTCATTAACAATTTGATGGTGTGGACACTTTAGCTAAAAGCTCCTAAAAGTGACTCCAATATTCATAGAAAGGCTCCATAGAGTCTTGTTTGATAGAGTAAATCTCTTTTTTAAGCCCTGCAATCCTTGAAGTTGAACAAAAGAGGGAATTAGTCTAGGAAGATCAAGGGTAGTAGAAATACTCCCCTTTTCAGGCTTAGGAGGTATGGGATCAAATTCAAATGAGAGCTAGAAATACTCAACAATATATTGTGAGAGAGGTAAGAGGAGTTTGTGATATCGATTCCAACAAAAGGATGGTCTCACTTGAGTCTAAAATGGATACAGTTACTTCACAACTTTCTCTAATCACATCTGAGCTTCATAATCTGAGTATTCAACAAGCAACTCATTCTTTTACTTCACAAGCTCTTGTTGCACCTAGTTGTGAGGGTTGTAGTTCAATGATGCACATTACAAGTTTATGCCCTAATTACCGTAAGGAAGTTAATGCTATGTATCAGGGAAGGTCTAATCAACAACAACGAAGATGAAATTCTAACACTACCACCTACAATGAAGGTAGAAGACCTAATTCTAATTTTGGTTGGAGAAATCAAGAAGGTTCATCATATCAAGTCCAACCATATGGGTCAAACCGTGAGCGAATGGTGCCTATTCAAGAGTCTAAGGGTGACGAGACCAATCAATTATTGAAGAGTATGGCTTCTCAACTTACTAGTGTTAACAACCGGATGATGGAAGATAAATATTTGAATGAGAGTCAATTCTCTTCTATTTCCAATACCCTCCAAAAGCTACAAAGTGATAAGGCAAGTCATAGTACTCAAATGGCTCATGTGTGCAAGAAGTTGGAAGAATTGGAGTTGAAGAATAACATCGTTCAATTTCACTTAACCCAACTCTCTAATTCTGTGAGCGATGTGCATGTTAAGACAAGTGGTTTTATTCCTTCAAATATTGTCATCAATCCGAAACCACTCAATGCTATTAAGTTAAGGAGTGGTAAGAAGGTACATTTCTCTGAAGAGGTTGACAATGAGGCGGATAAGGAAATAGAGGTTGAAAGTCCACCATTGAGCCCAATGAAGCTTCCTAATTCTGAGAGCTTCAAAGAGAAGGTTATCCTTGAGAAGAAGAATGGCAAAGTAGTTGAGCAACCTCAAGTGAAACAACAAAAACTTCTGAGAGAGGTTGGCTCCAAGGAAAGAAGCCCTTTTGAGAAAGGTGAGACAAGTGAGCAAGGCATCTTATCCAATACTAATAGTAAGGAGGTAAAAATTTCTCAACTCTCTTTTCCAGAAGCTTACTTTCAAGGCAAGAAAATACATGAGCAAGAAAATGATAAAGAAATGTATGATTTGATTAGCAAGCTGCATATCAATGTTCTTGTCTTTCAATTGGTTAAGTTTATGCCTAGTTATTGCAAATTCTTAAAAGATCTTTGTACTAACATGAGGAAGTTTAGGCTTAATGAGAGAGTGAAAATTAGCTCTAACATGTCTTCCATTTTCAAACCCCAACTCCCTGTTAAGTGCGAGGATCCCGGCCCAGATGTTAGTCCATCTGAACATACAGCTGGTCCCTGCTCTTCCATGAACATACTAGAAAGAGATTAACTGACAGCCAAACACAGTAACTAATATTTTGGCAGTTGATCACTATCTATCTTATAAATACAGACTTCTAAGGCACAAATTTAGGTTCATAAGTCTCAGGATAATATTAGACAAAACCACAAAATAGATCCAAATAACTAAACAAATCATCAGATACTCTGATTACTCAGCTAAACTAGGTATTATAGCTCACTGATCGATGAAAAAGAATACTTTTCCAGCGCTCAATTTGAAAATTAATAAAGGGACAAACAAAAGATGACGATAGAATAATTACGGCCAGGGAATTCATTATGAATAAGTTAAACAAAATATAAGGTAAATCTCAGTACCTGAAAGCTGATGGATTGATATCCTGAAATGCCAACACCTTGTCATCCTGCAGATGCAAAACTCAATCAGAAGGAAAAATAGTCTGAATCCCTAACTGGGAATATCAAAAGGACAAGAAGGCCAAAAAAATTAAGTTTTTATGGGAGGCTTTTCATGCCATCAAACAATCAGCGAAGAACAAAAGAAAATTTCGAAAACGATGAGTGAGGGAGGGAGAGAGATGGTGTGGAGCAGAGGATTCTTTCAAGAAAAACTTAATTCAATAACACCTTCCAGCTTTGTTCCAACAGATCGAAACATAATTCCTTATTTCAAGATTACAGGCAAGGAAATTCTCGAATCCTAAAAAAAGAGATGAAAAATTTATCATGAACAACTCTTCGTAGTCCTGCAAGAGGCTCTGATGCCGAAGCCTTGACCTATGATCTTTGTACGAAGCGTACGAAGACTCCATAGGAACAACCCCTTTCATCTTCTTCATTGTGAGATCAGCGAGGTATCACAGGACAACACACAAAATAAAAAGGGAAAGGGATAAATGAGAGAGGAAAACGCAAGAGAAGAAGAAGGCGAGAGAAAGGAATAAACGAGAGAGGAAATGCAAAGAAGAAAAAGGCAAGAATGAGGAGGAGGATGAGAGATGGAACTCGAAAGTCGGAAGCTTGCGTTGTGTGATTCACTGGGCGGCCAAGAATGAAGTTTAGGGTTTTTTCACACTATACACTTGTCACACTCTCAATGTAGTAAATAGGGAAATTACAATTTCACCCTTATAATAGGACAGGCCTAACAGGCTTATTATCAAGCCTATAGGCCTGGCCTGTTATGCAAAACAGGCCTTCAAAGAGGCCTTGGCTTGGCCTTTTAGCCTCGAAACAGGCCAGGCCACAATTAAAAATCTTGATATTTACATCAGAACAAGCTGTATTGACAACATGAAATGCCTATATTTACAACATGTTACAACAGAAAAATCTATATGTACAACATGAAGTGCTGTAGTTACAACAACATTTAAAAACCAGTATTTTATTTCCATACAAATAATGGTAAAAAAGTCCCTTGGCCGTTCTGTGTAATTTTGTGATTTAAAGGGACTTTTTTGTAATTATTTTTGTTCCTTGGGACATGCACGTAATTTTCCCTAAAAAGAAACTCAACCTTTAATTGATTCAAGTCAGCTTTTTAAAAAAATAAAAATTAAGGAAGAATTGGCGAAGTGGACCTACAGAATTTTTTGATTGTGTGTTTAAACTTATAATTGAGGGTGTTTTTTCGGATAATACCCCTAACAATTCTGTGGGTGCACTTCGTACTCCGTTTTCATCACTTCGCTAGTTCGCCCCTTCGAAGCTGCCCGCTCCTTTCCCACCGGCTACCACCATCACTTCTTCCACTCTGTTCTCCCTCATTCCCGTCGCACGTCTTAGGCATCCTCCCTCCGCCATGCCACCCCTCAAGCAGAATGCGAGGCTTTTGAGCAAAAAAAAAAGCAGAATGCGATGCGCGGCTGGGTCGCCCAACTTCCTTACCCCTGACCCGTCCGCTAGATTCAGGCTCCTCCACCACTCCCTGCACCTGCTCCTCCCGCCTTAAACGAATGGCAGCCTGGACCACCCCCTAGTTTCGCAAACCGTTTGCCTCCGCCACCACCAGAAAACCCCTTGTCACCGCCTCCACCAGAACATCCTTTACCTCCGCCCCCACCGAAAAACCCCTTGCCACCGCCTCCACCAGAACATCCTTTGCCTCCGCAACCACCAGACAACCCTTTGCCTTCTCCTCCTCCTGCCAACCCAGCCCCTGTTCCTGACCTCGACGCGGCCACCACCATCACTCTCTCCGATTCCTATTCCTCCGTTCACTTCGCATTGGCCTCGGACTCTTCCTCCCTGGAGGACACTGCCACCAGCGCTCCTCCTCGAATTAGTCGTCAGGGCGGTATCTCCGGTGCCCCAGTCCCACCTGGCCGTGGTTGATTTATCACATCGATTATTTTCTGTTTCTTTTTCCTTTTTCTATTTCCTTGTACTTGAGGACTGACACAAAAATTTTCCCTTTTCAAACTTTATGTTTCTCAGCACTTAGCACTATCGGTGCATCCCTTTGTCTCGCCTGCTCTGGCAGTCTCGCTTCTGTTATGTGCTGCTATATTTCTGTGCTTGCTCAAAGTACACGGTGTACTGCTGCACACTTGTGGTTTCACATTGTTTTTATATTCTTGCTCCCTCTCAACACAATGTTTCTTAATCATTGGTGCTTCATCCCAGATAATGAGATCCGTTGCCTTGATCAATTTTGCAATTGGTGAATTATGAGTAATTGAACAAAAAGAATCTTCATTAACCATCAATAGGATTACGGAACCTTGAATTTGCAGTTCTACCTGCTGGTAGTAGAGTTGCTGCTATTCCACTTGAAGCTTAGTAGTGGTGGATCTTTGATGAGGCCAGAGGGGGCCATGGCCCCCCCCAAAATATTAATCATGCAAATTAAATGTGGAAATTTAGGATCTTTGGGTTTAAGTCAGTGGTAGATCTTTGATGAGTGTGACTTATCCGATCATGCCCTTTGAATAAAGTGAGCAAAATCGTCAACCCGTCCTCTAGTTTAATTAATTAGGTTTAAATTTTTTGTGAAAGAAATCTTTAAACCACATCGGAGTCAAAGATCCTAGGAAACAAAGTTTACTAGAAAATGCAGATATAAGAAAATCTAAGAAGAAAAAGTAGTTCCGTGAGATCCGAAAATGTTACCACGACAGTAATAGAGAATGCAAATATAGAGTATATGTTTACTTTCATCATTAATAAATCCATCGAAAATAATTTTCCATATGTCATTAAGTGTTATTATTATAGAAGCGCAAACCCTAGTAAGTTTTTCAACTCACACTACTGACAGTTAGACAAATCGAGAGAGAGAGAGAGAGCATAAATTGACAAACAAAAGCATCTATAGTAATTTATATTAGCGTCAGTGCAAAATTAATGTGGTTGTAGATATGAAAAGGAAATGAGAATTCGTCCATATCAAACTAATGAAACAAAAATATATTTTGCTACATAGCAACTGAAATTGTCCGAAACCAGGCCACCAAGTTATAAGAAGTTAAATTTGTAATATAAAACAGACTTAAACTAAGTAATGATATATATGCTTCAGTTACATCCTCGTGCATTGTTTGCTTTCAAATATTCAACACCCTCCTCTTTGCATTTGAAACCTCCGGGAAATCTGGGTTAACATATAAACGGGTAGCTCCCAGAAAGTTGTCTAACTCGACTCCTACAGAAGATGAAAAAATCGACAATTGATTACTGCATGTTAAAACTGATAATATAAAAGCAAATCAATAAATTCATCGTCAACAAACCTCTTTCAATGATCCGACTAAACTGGACATACTGGAGAACAATGAATGTAGTAGAACCATCCTTTGTAGTTTCCAGTAGATCTCCTGCATTTGTTACAGCAGCATCGCCACGCAATATACATCTAATCAGAAACTCCTTCCTGCAAGTATGAAGCAGTAATGTAAATTTGAATAGGACTTCAATAGACTGTTCTAGAATGATTTTAGTGATGACTACAAGTATTCATACCTAATATCTTCCAACTCCAAAATCAAAGACATGGAATAAACCCCCTTGAACTTGTAATTAGCAGACCGATAGTAGGAACGTAAAATGCCACACACATCTGAACATGCATCAAAGTCAAAGTTATCTCATTTTAGTTGAGAGCATTTCCAAAGTTGTTAAACGACAGAGGAAAGGAAAATAACAAAAACATTACCAATGACCAAATTGTTATTTGGTACGCCCCACCAGTTGCAATCGTCAATATAATGTAGCCTAAACAACCGTTTAGGAATTTGTTCATTCAACATAGGTGCAATAGTTGAATCTTGAGTTATCACTATGTGCAGAAACTGATGAACACCTTCGCCTGACTCTCTTACAAAGAACTTAGAAATCGCATAACAACCACCTTCAATTAACTTCCAACAGTGTTTATCCATCAACTCAATATCCATGATCCTTACCATCATACGTGTATTAAACTGGAAAAAAAAAGAAACAATATAATCATAATATACTATGACATAGTTGCTGGAAAAAATCGGCAGCGACATGCAAAGATACCTATGACTCACCGAAGTATAAAAAATGATTAAGTCCACTAACTCAATATCCAAGATGGGGCGTCTGCGAACAGTGTAAGATCGTTGAACAAATCTCTGAATGATACGATCAACTCTTAGCATCAAAATAAAGTCTGCAAATCCTTCAGTTGCCATTGCCAGAGAGTAATCCATGTTATGCGACATATACCAGATTGGATTGAGAGAAAGAGAAGTTATATAGAGGTTCTGATATGTGGTCACCAGAAGTTAACGTACAGCCAATGTGAGTTGGCATAGATGGTAAGGGATTCAGGACTAGGCCCTTGGGTCGTGGGTTCGATCCCCTCTGCTGTCGCTGGGACTCCTTTGGTAGGCGATCTCGTAAGTCCCAAGTAAGTGCTCATAGAGCCTGGGGCCGTGCCCTGGCCTTGGTGGGGGACTGATGTCGAACCCCTCCAAAACTTGTTTATATCAACAAAAAAAAGAAGTTAACGTACAATGAGCCTTATTTATAATCGACGGTAATGCAGTTAATGCCGAAGAAATGCGTTGTGTGGTTCAATTTTTAAGACATGATTGCTAACGCTTCAAGATACGTTTTCATAGATATCGAATCGTCGTGTCAAATAAAAAATAGGTATAATAAAATACTAAACCACAAAATTAAAAGAAATAAAGGCAAAGAATATTCAAGAGACGTTAAAAGCGGTAAGGAACTTGTAATATTTAATATTCTATCACTAATACTGCCACGAACTTCTGATTACTTAATGTCACCAGAGAGTGTGTTCAACAAACTGGGAAAACAAACAAAATATGAAATAAAAAAAACCACAACTTTTTTAAAAAACACCCTAACATCTTAAATAAAAAAAACAAAAAACAAAAACAACTTCTAAAAAGTAACTGGTCCTCCTGTCAATTGTAGCTTCACACTGATCTTGCACTAACATCTAAATCAGGGCTATCATCGACCTCATGAGCCACATCTCGTTAAGTTTCAAGCGAAAATCAATAACCGCAGGATGGTCGTAGTTGAAATGAGCCTTAGATAACTCGCAATGGCTTGAAAAAAGTATGTCCTCGCCATCTACAATAATGTTATAAATATGTTAGTTTGTAGATTACTCACATGAAAATGACAAAAATTGAATCTACACAAACCGCTGAGCCTCTTCATCTTCACCCACAACAAAGCTACCACAACGTCATCTTTATCCAATACCCGCGAATAACTATCCCAGGCCCAAAATGCCGAAGATCCTCTGAAACAGCAGTAGAACGGATTTCCACTAAAAACGAATGAGTGAAAAGTAAGTAAAAAATCAGGAATAACTCTAAACACTCGTTCTGATCAATTCAGAAAGCACACCTCTCATCCATTATTTCAAAATTGAACTGGTTTTCGGTCTCACCATTCACCACCACATCAGTCATGCTATAAACTCTTGTTACCAAACCTACCACATCTGCAACAGAGTTAGTTGTTAGTCAGGAAAAGAAAAGACGAAGGAATCAATTAAAAGTTTAGAAACATGTATTACTTAAAGTTGTTGCAGCAAAAGGAAGCAATGGTTGGAAAATCGTATCTGGTGTTAAAATGATATCCCTCACAAGCTGTACTTCAGTAAATGGTTCTATCACAATCATCATATCTGGGTTGATTAAATTTGGCCCACGTTCTACACTAAAATTTCTTAAATTGAAGAAAAATCCAGTTGTGAGGACTCCAAAGTGTCTTCGAATCATGTCCCTCCTACGTACAACTGCCAACGCAATATATCCCTACAGGGAAAAAAAGGGTACAAGTTAATTGAATCATTCATGCAAACTATTGAGCCCACGTTAATTGAATCATTCATGCAGATCATTGAGCCCACGTTACTGCATACTGGACACTTATTAATTACTGTGCACTCAACATATGACTCTAGAAAACAGAATATTACCTCCGCATCAGTCAAAACAACATTATAGGTAATCTGGCGATGCATCCTCGTGGATGGAATATCCCAGAAAAAACCAATGACCTTAATGCAAATGGACCAATTGTTGCTCCTGCTGTCACATTGCAGGAATGAAACAACTCTGGTAGGTGGCATTTCAGTGAAAAACGTTCTGTAAGATGACATTTTCAATAACAATATATGATTTACATATTAGTGGGTCAGATGAAGACAACTGTGAACAGACGAAGACCTCTTATGGGTTTAAATAGAGAGACTCCCTGAACACATCACGTCAGGAATTAAAACGAAATTGCATGGGAATAGTCATTGACGCATGAGGGAATGGAATCTGAGTCATCGAAAGTGAATATAGTATTAATTGAGTTGAATACTACTTGGAAGGGATAGGCCAATACGATATGGTTCCCTTGAGACGTGCTCAATATAGTCATTGATGCCGGATGCAGAGGAGGAAGAAGGGGTAGAGGAGATGAATGTGAAGAAAATTAAGCCTTGGTTTGGTTTGGGGGTAGGGGAGGGGAGGGGAGGGAAAAAATTCAACCACAGTAGTTATATCATAACAGACGTAATATAATGAATAATAATTAAACTAAAGACGACCATTGTAAAAATAACAGTCATAATATACATAAACTAAAGACGACCACTTTAACAATAACAGTCGTAATATAAATAAAATAAAACGGTCAGATTTTCAATAAATGTAATAAATTAATCTTCATCTGTATGCGTCTCCGGTCTCCTCGAATTCTGAGCCCACTCAATAAATGTAATTATTTCATCTTCATCTGTTTATGTTCACATTCATCTCTCTTCCCATTCTTTTTAAGGGTTTGTTTTCTTTTCTTGTCAGATCAGCCTGGACTTTGAAGTAGACTTTTATTTTTTGGCTTTTCCCATTGAAACTGGAAAAGAATCTCTCAACTTTCTCATCAACTCAATGAGCAAACAACAAGCGGGCCTTTGTTTAAGTGATTCTGAAGAAATGGAGGAAGTGAAGAAAATGGAAAAAGCAGGCGATGGTGGCGGAGAGACGGCAAAGGAGTACGTGCTTTTTCACGGTGACAAAGCGTTCGTCACCGAATTGAACGTCGTTTGTTTGATTGGGCCTGTGATCGGCGAAGAGCGCATTCTAGTTACTGTGAATTACCTAGGCGAGGAGGATTTGCACTATACGATTGGGAAAAGCGTGAAATTAGGGTTTCTAATAAAGGATTATTGTGACAAGAAGCACATTGCAAAATCAAATCTTCAGTTTACTCATCACAAGACTGGAAAGCAGGCTGCAGAGAATCGAACCCCAGAGGAATTTGCAATGAGACATGGTGATGTGATTCTAGCTAGTCTCAAGGTGATTTGGATTATACGCGATTTCAAAGGTTTAAATGCATTTCCAAACGAGCAATTAGTGTATCTGCAGAAATAGAGTGATAAAAACTTGATTCCTGCAAACATGATTTTAATTAATATTTTGTTCAAAGCAAATTTGGATTTGGAAATCAGACGTAAACTTTATATTCAGAGTGGCGTTTTATTGCTCAAAGGATTAGAAAGTTGTCAGAACATGAAACCCACAAGAGTCAGGAATGAGAGACGTGATGTGATTATAGCTTTCTTCTGGTTAAGAGGATAGATAATGTATTGAGTTGTTTTGTTTTGTTTTATAATTACTGCATCCTTCATATATGATGAAGAGTTTGTTGGCTCATTTGGTGAGATTTAGGGATGTAACAACTATACGTTGGTTTCATGAAATACCATATTTCATTTTGACTGCCTCTACATAGAAACTCTTCAATGTGTATGATCAATAGGATACTTTGGGAAGACTTTTAAAGTTGGGATTCAAAGTAAACTGAAGATTTATATATAAGACCAAAATCAATCACAACTAGTTCTTATGTTGAGGACGAGAAGTAGTATCATTTTGTTTTAACTCTGCATCTAAATTTTCTTTTGGGGTCATGTTTGTTATCAAGTGCGTGATGAGTATGTTCTTATTTTGTTCCAAGTTTTTCCTTTTGAAAACTATTATCCATCTTCTTTTGTTTCCCTTATCCTTAATTACTGCTTCAATTTGATTCACAGCTGGAAGTTCTTCAAGAATTGGAGGGTAATGAAACAGGTTAGATCAACTAAATGCATCTGTTGCTGGTAGAGATTTCTGAAGGCTCTCAATCTATCAAGGCTGGTTTTAAATTTCTGCAAAGGAATTAGTGAAAGACTGGTGTTTCAAATGTTTCATGGACATGGCCGGGTTTGGAATGTGTGTGTGTGTGTGGGTGTGATTAGTGAATCTTCATGGAGTTAAAGTTAGTTATTTCTTATAAAATATTAAAATTATCCTTAAAAAATCATTAGTTTGAAGAATTTTGTCAATTAGTAAAAACAAATTATAATTACTCAGGAATGCTGGATGAAAAAGACTGATACTTGAAATAATATATGTTATATTATAAAATATGAAGGAGGTTTTTGGTCCATAACATGAAACGTTATTAACTAATTCAAGCGAAGGTTACTTAAATCATTTATTGCATCTTAAATTAATACTTCATACGGTCCTAATTATAGGACATATTTTACCGATTTTAAAGAGATTAAGGAGAGGAGTTAAATTAGTTAATTTTACTCATTTTCCTAAAATGCCCTTATATTAATTTAAAATGACATAAGTAAAAGTGAATCAACAACCCCTACTATATACCTCTCCAACCTAGAATTTTCCTTTCTACATGCTTTCTAATTGAAATAATGGTTTTGCTATATATATGTGTGCGCACACATATCTACACACACACACAAATATATTGACAGGCACACAAACATATGCATATTTGTACACACACATACATACACAAATATACATATATGTACAAACACACACGTGTGTGTGTGGGTGTGTGTGTGTGGGTGTGCAGTGGCGGAACCAGGATTTAATATTTGTGGGTGCACAATTAGTGGTGGGATACAGGGATTCGGGGGCAGTTCCCCCAATTTTTTTTTAAAGGAGGATAAATGGCAACCTACTCCTTCGTAAAGTTTCGAATTAGAAATGGGGTTCAATTGAAAAGTATTTCTGAGGAAATCAATTTAAACAGAACAATGTACTCTAGTCCCATGGCATACAGATACCCAAATGTTATACAATCAAGTTCCAAAGGAACATGCAAGGAAAAATTATTATGGTTTGTCATATGTTGTGATAGGATATTAAAAAATCAAATATCAACGAAGGAGCAAATGAGCATAACAAATGCTATAACTCACCAGGCTGTCCACCAGAGAGCACGACACTTTCAATAGGTTCAACACCAAACACTTACATAAAAAAGGAAAGAAAACAATGAGAGCACAAATGCATTACAACTCTACACTATCATAAACACAACTTTGTACAGATAAGTTTCAAATTTAAGCACACAGTATTGAACAAAATTCAACTTAACATAGAAAAATAATAATCAAGAGTCAACTAAACTATTACAACAGAACGATTATAAAAACATTATTCGATTCTTCAGGATATAATGCACAATGTAGCTGTAAAGCATCGATTCAGGGAGAAACATCCATTAATGACAAGAGCAAATGCAGGGCAAAAATCTGAAATTGCTTGAGAGAATTATAAGCCTTCTTGCTAACCATAGTATTAATTTTAAGCATTATAAGCCTTCTTGCTAACCATAGTATTAATTTTAAGTCCTAAATTAAGGAATATTCAATAATTTGTGCAATGTATCAAGAAACTATTTTTCGGGGCTTTTTTTCTTTTCTCTTGTTTTTCTTTTTGAAGTTTAAACCGACATTACAGACATTGGATAAAAAATATAATGCAAAAAATTTCAATCATGAGTCAAACCTGTGTGAAATTTAATTAGGTATATGTAGTCTCAACATCACTTATTATAAAGTTGCCATAAAAGCAGATGAGGGAATATACCCAGAGAAGCAGGACTTTGATCCTGGTGAGTTAGCAGGAGGGAAAAAAAGAAGAAGATGATTGTCTAAGCTTAGGTTCGAACCAGGGACCTCACATACTAAAGACTACCAAAATAACCAACCATACCACTAGACAAGTTGTCATATAGTTCCTTCAACAAATATATATTCTCTGAAAAGTTTGTGTCTACACGTGCCCACACAGACACCAATGTGGCTCCGCCACTGTGTATATGTCTATATATATTTGTGTGTAGACACACACACACATATACATACATATATACACCCACACATATATGTATAAACACACACACATATATATTTGTGCGTGGGTGTATATATGTGTGTGTGTGTTGACAAATTAATGCCAGTTGATTGATAAATAAATTAAAATCCAACAATTTAAAAGTTTCATTAATTGGAAGGGCCTACGCATCCAAATGAATGTACTTACCAAAAACCAAATACACTTGAGAGAATAGAATAGGGGTATTTTAGGAAGAAATTGACAAAAATTAAAATGTTGTCTTATAATTAGGACCAAAAGTAACTCTAAAATACTGTCTTATAATTAGGACAGGAGGAACTAAAATTTATCTATTTTATCTTCATTAAAGAATGTTATTTTCAAACATCCACTTAATTTTCGTTCAAAAACCATACACTTAACATCTGGCACCTTTTTTTCACGCTTGCAAATGGTAGAAGTAAAAAACAATTATTAATTACCTTATCAAGCTATTATATTTTGAACCAAAATTTCTTCTTAAACGACATCTTATATTGGTTCTTATCTTAAATATAAGTCCTAATTACTTTGTTTTTGGAGATACTAAAATGCTAAATAAATTACTTTAAAGTATTTATATTAATAGTTTTTTTTTCTAAACTATTTTGTCAAAATTGTAAATTGTTATATATTCTAATGATACATAATATATGATATGATTAAGTAACTTATTTAATTTTTTTAATCTCTCAACAAAAAATCAATTTAGTTTTATATTTACTGCATCAGGAAGTACTATGGATCATAAGGACACAGCTTTGGTCCATGATAAGGACCATCCGCTGCATAAAACGACCCGTTTTGTGTCAAAACAATGAGCAACCTTTTTTTTGGGCACTGACTGTTATTAAAAATATACTTCAGAATACTGACTGCTACTCAAAATATACTTCAAAAAAAAAAATCAAAGATCCTAAAACAATTTTTTAAGATCATGAGGTATTTTTCAATACCGTTCACTATCCTGAAGTATCTTTTTAATACCAATCAGTATTCTAAAATAATTTTATAAGGTCATAATATATTTTTTTAGTATCAGTCAATATTCTAAAATATCTTTTTAATTACGGTCAATCCCAAAAAAAAAGTTGATCATTGTTTTGTGGAGCGGATGGTCCTGCGCGTCCAGATCACAAGCTATAAACGAGTAACAAATGGAGGAGAAGGAGGGAGTATGTTGTGTCTGTGTGTGTGAAAAGTAATAAAGTACTTACGCATGGTCACATGGTCCTGTCCTTCATTAAAACGGAGATGGAGGGAGTATGCTTGGCTTTTTGACCAATTTTCCCCTAATTAAATAACTATTTACCAAAATGTCAATGTCTAGAAACTATTTACTCATATGCCCATGTTTAGTCGACTACCCCCATGGTTTAGTCGACTAAAACGCGGGGCAACTTTTTTTTTCAAAACCCCCATGATTTAGTCGACTAAGCTTCAAGACTTAGTCGACTAAGTCTATCTAGAGGGCTTTTTTAAAAAGCTCAACCGCGATTTAGTCGACTAATCTACAAGTCTTAATCGACTAAATCGCGACAGAGGGGTTTTTTAAAAACCCCAATCGCGGCATTTGGAACCCTAATCGACTAAGCACCCATTTCCCCCTCCAATACTCTCTCTTTTCTCAGTTTTAGTGCAGCCCATCAAGGTTTAATACCATCCCACCTTGTTGAGGGTATAATTGTTGTGTAATCTTTGTAGTTTCACTTTGTTAAGCTTTTGTTTTTATTTGTAATCTGAAACTCTCCCTTCTGCAGCTCCGAGATTCTAGTGTGAAGGATTAGTTCAAGTTCAAACATGCTTGTTACTGTAATCTACTATAGTGGGAGGCATTTTGAAGGTCCCGATGGTAATCAATTTGAAGGAAAAACGAAAATGATGAAAATCAAACGGGGCACTACGTACAAGGAGCTCAAAGAAAGAATTTCCCAAAAATTGGGGCTACATGGAAGCCAATGCATTCATCGGATAATTGCCAAAGTCGAGACTATAGTGGGTAAGGATAGTGTATACTACATTAGTAACGATGTATGTGATGATGAAGACGTAGAGTGTGTCATAGATGCATTTTCTAGTCGGAAATCACAAAATTTTATTGAGATATATGTCGAGCTTGAATCTGGTGAATCATCATCTGTATCCATGCATACAAGATCTCCACAGTATTTTGGTCAATAAGAAAGACCTGTAGGTGTAGCTGCACACAAGGCTTAAGTGAGATAATATTAACGCAAGAAAAAGAGGATGAGGAATATGAGAATATGGACAGCGATGAGGAGGACGAATATGAGAGGTTTATTTCACTAGGTGAAAGCTCAGATACTAATGTGGAGGGTGATTTTGATACTCGCACGAACCCTGTAAACTCGAGTACCGCAACAATTTCACCGCTGAATGTTCACCCAGTTAGCAGTGGTAAGTTAGTAAACTTGTATTTGTATTTGTAATTTTGATTTAGTGGTTACAACAAAAAGAACATTTTGACAAATGTAGAGCCTGGGACTGAGCCATTTTGGAACGAAAGCCCGCACTATTCATTCATTAATTGGATGCAATGTAATGATGACATGGAGATGTTGTATGGTGATGATGACGAGCAAGGTGGTTGGCATTTAGGTGATCCATTATATTTGTATCAACAGTTTCTTTCTAAGTCTGAAATGCAACATGCCGTGAAATTATATTGCATGAAGTCTCATCGTACAACCAAATTTCAAAAAAAGCAATGAGCATAGGTTTGTGATAAGGTGTCAAAACCATGCTGACGATTGTCCCTGGTATATGAGGGCAATTTTCCCCAAGGATGGACATAGTTGGGTGGTGCGTAAGTGGGGTAAAGATCACACCTACCTGAACCAAAATCTCACCCGGGATTGTAGACAGCTGGATATAGATGTTATATGTGCAGCCTTATCAGTAGGTTTTCATGTATTTTTTTGTTGCGGTTACATTCGGTTTGTTTATTGACAGTACATTTAGAATTTGCTCTGTTTTCACTAGGTATGTTAAGAGAAGATCCAGCTTTAAAACCAGTGCTGATACAAGAGAGGATACAACGTCTGTATGGATATAATGTAACATACAAGAAGGCTTGGAAGGAAAAAATGAATGTCATTGTGAAGTTGTTTGGTGATTGGGAGGAATCATATGCATTCTTACCCAATTGGTTGACATCCATGACGCAGTGTAACGTGGGTTCTTTTTTCAAGCTTGAAACTCATGAATGTTATATCCAACGTCATGTGGTGCTAGACAAACGCGTATTTCGTAGGGTTTTTTGGACATTTCACTAGACCATTGAAACCTTCAAATACTATAAGCCCATACTGCAAATTGATGGCACTCACTTGTGCGGAAAATACAAAGGTACCCTCTTGATTGCGACTTCATAGGATGGGGATGTGAAGGTCCTACCCATTGCCTTTGTTGTTGTTCCTCCTGGTGAAACGTACGAAGATTGGTGGTGGTTTCTTTGTCTCCTACATGATCATGTTACGCAGAGGCAGGGTATTGTTTGATATCTGATCGTCACGCCAGTATCATAAAGGCAGTTAAACATCACCCTACTTGGCAGCCTCCATATGCCTATCATGTGTATTGCCTACGTCATGTCGGTAGCAACTTTAATACTAAATTTAGGGATATGCAGCTAAAGATGAAAGTGAAAGGAAATCACCAAGAGGGGGGTGAATTGGGGTTTTAAAAAAAAATTTCAATCACCCACACACTAGATGAAGCTGGATATAAAATAGAGATAGAGAAGAAGAGCTTGACACGGAGAATTTATACTGGTTCGGTCCTAACTCTTGACCTACGTCCAGTCCCCATGCTCCCTGGGTATTTCTACTATCACTCAATTCAGATACATACTCTGTACTCAAGGATTATCCTCTCTCTAGGATACACTCCCCCTTACAAGTTGTAATCTGAAATCCCGATCTCCAAGTCCCCTTGACTTGAGATTCTTACAATGAATGAAATACAGGAATAGCAGCTCTCTCACAGAGTAGATATTGATAAACACTGGAGTTCTAAGTATCAAAGATACTATACAGAAAGAAAACTGAAAGAGTAGATAACTATTGAGCTTGTTTTTTCGTTTCTGCTTGTTGTTGTCTTTGAAGGCTTGTATGCAGCTCTATATATAGCGGCAAATCTTCATATGACCGTTGCTTCTCAATTCTGCATTGTCTTCATAATATTTCTTGAATTTCTGATGATTGCTCTGCATTGAAGATCATTTAGTGCTTTTTATTTGATTTGTGCAACAAATCATTCTGAGTAAATGTTGTAGCAATTGTTTCCAAATGAGGGAATTTATCTCTTTGACTAATCCTCTGTTTGACGCGTGAAATCAATGTTGTCAATCAATCGTGGATCCGACTCAAACTCGAGTTTGCAAGTCTAGGCTCGAGTTCGCAAGGCATTTTGGATGTCAGGTTCAGCTTTTGCAAAGTTCGAATTGGAGGTTCAAGGCAAACTCTGGAGTTTGTAATTTTTCTTAAGGAGTGAACTCGAGTTCATAGAAGCAGGCTCGAGTTTAGAGCATTGTAAACCATTTGTCGCGAGATCCATCTGAAATCCAAAGTTTACATAATGGGCAAACTCGAGTCCATTAGTTAGCAGGCTCTAGTTTGACACTATTCATGTCAAAACAAATTAAGCATTTCAGAGAGAACTGGAGGTTTAAAATATGAACTCTAGAGTTTGTAAATTTACTTTACTCAATTTAAAGATTAGGCTCGAGTTCAAGAAAGTTAGGCTCGAGTTTACTTTAAGTAAAAAAGCTTTGAAAATCTTTTGGTCAGAGACAAACCGGAGGTTTAAAAGAGTAGGCTCGAGTTTTTAAAGATATGAGAACTTGGAAGCTCTCTGCCAAGGGCAAACTCGAGTTTGCTACTGCAAACTCGAGTTTACAAGTTTTGTAAACTCTTCCTTGTTTTTCAAAACCACGGAGAAAACTCTACACAAAAACCATAGGCTCAAGTTCGTTTCTTCAGGCTCGACTTTACAACATTTGTAAACATTTGAAAGTAAGCAAACTCTACTCAAAGTAAGAACTGTGGAGTTTAAAGAAATGGTTTTCAATTGAAAAGCTTTTCCGCCAGAGACAAACTTGAGTTTGCAAGGACAAACTCGAGTTTACACATTTGTAAACTTCTTTGAACACATTCTCTGGAGGTTTCAAACTGGAGTTTAAGTACACAGGCTCGTGTTTAGGAAACCAAAATAGCCTAACATGCTCTCTGTCAGTATCAAACTCGAGGTTGCCTATCTAGGCTCGAGTTTGGCGCTGACAGAATGTTTTTGAAGAAAGATTAATTCATTTAACTTATCAAAAACATTCTTACTTGTTTACAATTGTCATTTATCATCAAAAAACATAGAGAACTAACAAAAGAAAACAATTATGAAACTAGGTATGAAATTTCACATTTTATGTACTTCTTGCACATATTTGTAATCATTGATTTGTGTCCATTGTTATAAGTTTATATTCGCTGTTATGCAGGGTACATGAGTTCAAAGATCCACTTTGACATGAGGTTTCAAGAGTTTCTTGATGCAAACCCACATGTTTCCTCCTGGTTTGATCGGCTTCCAAAGGAGAAATGGTGTAGGTCCTATGATGAAGACGAACGAAGGTTTGGTCACATGACAACTAACCTAGCTGAGTGTGTCAACAAGGTCCTCAGGGGTGCTCGTAATCTGCCGATAACGGCATTGGTGAAGATGACTTGTAGTAGACTTGTCGAATATTTCGTCACGAGGCGTGTTGAGATTAACAAACATATGGCTGCAGGCAGGATAATCGCAAAACAGGTTGAAGAAGCGATACAAAAGATGGACCAGTTGATAGTCACATACCGTGTGCGACTCTGTGACAGAGATTTACAGTTATTTGAGGTTGATGGCACATACAACCAATATACACATGAGGCCGGTGACATAATGAGGGTTGACTTGATCAATCTCAAATGCCAATGTGGGAGGTTCATAGCTAGAAGGTATCCTTGCAGCCACGTATTAGCAGTATGCAAGATGGAAAATTTGAACCATTACAATTATGTTGACCCGGTGCTCACTATCCCATACATTAGTCAGGTGTATACTGCACACTGGTATCCGATAGGCAATGAATTGTTGATTCAACAAGGAGCAGGCCCAACCGTTATCCCGAACACAACTTTTTCACGCAGAAAGGGAAGACCAAAGTCTACAAGGATACAAAATGAGATGGATTGGGTGGAGTCTCAACCCTCAAGCAATCAGCAAAGATGTAGGAGTTGTAACCAAGTCGGTCATAATATGCGTACATGTCCAACGAGGATTAGACAAGCTTGAATTCCATGTAACGAGTTTTGTATTGAGTTTATGATGATTTGTTTTGGTAATGGCTTCAAACTTTCAACTTTGTTTTGTTGTAACATTATCGGTTCAATCCTATGCAAGACCATTAATTGATGCTCAAAATACCTTCCCCACGTCACATTGATATGTAAAAGGGATATACAAATGTTGTTGTGCATGCTGGAAATTGAATTAGACAGGGGAGGGGTGCCTCTGGACTTGTTTAGTTGACTAAACCATAATGGTCCAGTCAACTAAACCAGTCCAGAGGGACCCCTCACTTGTCTCTGGACTGGTTTAGTCGACTAAACCATAATGGTTTAGTCGACTACAACATTCCAGAGGCACCCCTCACCTATCTCTAGCCTGGTTTAGTCGACTAAATCAACTGGTCTAGTCAACTAAACCAGTCCAGAGGCACCCCTCCCCTGTCTAATTCGATTTTCAGCATGCACAACAACATTTCCAACACAATTTTACATATCAATGTAACTTGGGGAAGGTTATTTGAGCATCATTCGTTGGTATTGCATAGGTTTGGTCCGCTAATATCCCAAAATTAATTCTTTAGGTCTATAACACGTCTTTACCAAAATGGATAAATTCATACCACATAACCCAAAAGCAGCAACATTCACTAAGAAATTAACATCAATGTCATTACAACTGTACAAAGTCTAACCACTCAAACAAAAAACAACATCAACCCAAAAGCAACATCAAGTCAAATGAAATTTCAAGTCTAAAAACAACAATGGCAGTACAAATAAATCTAAACTTCCTCCTCAGATGTGTCAGCATCCTCCTCACCCTCCTCAGCAGATGGAGTTCCCTGGTCATCGTCACCGGCTGCCTCCTGCTCTCGTCCAAGCTGCAACTGACCAAGCCTGTCCTCTAACCCTTTCATCCGACCTTGCATCCACCTCCACCTTTCATTCTCCATCTTCTGAAAATTAGTTTGATCAAAACCATTTTGCAAAACACTGAAATTCTTGAATCTCCTGAGTTAATTCTGTTTAGGCATAGAAACGAGTGATTGCTTCATATCAATTCACTTGATGACTTTCTTTTAAAGATTAGAAACAGGAATCAAATCCAATTGCATATGATTAAAACTTGAAATTGCAATTAGAACCAGAATGGGAGTAGAAGTCAGAATCAGAATGTGAACTTGAAACAAAGACAGAATCTATGAATCATTAAGCACACTGCATAACTTAGATATGAAGCATAAATCACACTGCCATACTGCATAACTTAGAGTATTCAAAATATTACAGAATTGCAGTAGATATCAATAAAGTTATTTCTCAGTGACAATTTGGAAATATACTTCATGTAGAAAAGATGTCAT
Organism: Acacia pycnantha; assembly: GCA_025563575.1. Classification (NCBI taxonomy): domain Eukaryota; kingdom Viridiplantae; phylum Streptophyta; class Magnoliopsida; order Fabales; family Fabaceae; genus Acacia; species Acacia pycnantha. The sequence continues at coordinate 294,227 of JAMWYP010000170.1, read as the reverse complement.
TGAGAGAATGCATGTAAGTTTGATCAATGAGCTTAGAAAATCTTATCCATAATGATAAGCATTTATCAAATCATAGTTCATGAATGAAATCATATTTTTCAAGAATGATAATGAAATATGAAGATTGTTTCAAATCTTGAATGTTCTTTCAAATCATGATAATGAATTATGAAATCAAAATTTTGATGAATGAAAGAGTCATTTTTGAAACATGCTTGAAAATAATGCTCACTTTAAACATGGTGGAAGTCAACATGTTGAATAAATTAGAATGCTTCAAGATTAAGAGAACATGTTGAACATTTTCCTCAACAGCAAAAGTCATGAAGATAAAGCATTAACGAAACATGCTTGACACAATAGAGATATATAAGCACAATGACTTTGCTATGACAAGAGATAAACTTGCTTTTTAGAAAAGATCGAGTCTTGAAAGTATATCAACATTCAAAGCAAAAATTTGAATATAGTTACTCAAAATGAATGAAGACAAAGTTTATGAATTTGGGTAACAACATGATTACAAGGATTCATGAATGATGAAGCACAAACTCATTAATCCAAATTACTAGAGTTCCAGAATATTATCCTAGTAAGTTATTCCACTAATGGGGATTCTTAAAAATTCTTTTCGAATACTCTGTTTTTCGGATATGAAATAGAAGTAAGACAGAGTAAGGGAAGAATAGCAAGACACAGAGATTTATACTGGTTAGGTCCAATCCTGACCTACGTCCAGTACCCAGACTCTCCGAGATTTCTCACTAACAAGATTGATTACACACTCTGCACTCAAGAGTAATTCTCTCTCTAGAACTTACTCCCCCTTACAAGTTGTAATCAATGAACCCAATCTCCAAGTCCCCTTGACTTGAGATATACAAATCAATAAATGATTTTACAATCTATAAACTCTCTCTAAGAGTAGATATGATAAACACTGAAGACTATTGTATCAAAAGATACTATACATCAGAAAACTCAAATAGTAGTTGAAGCTTTGAATGATTTTCATTTTCTGACTTGATGGTTGTTGAGAAGAATTGAATGCATCTCTATTTATAGATAGAGATCATTAAATGAAACTAGACAGTTCAAGCAACACATTGAATTCTAAAGAACAATCTGAGAGGAATGGAAAACATTCAGCATAAACAGATTTGAAGCATATCCATTATTCAAAATATTAGTTTCCAGTTCCATTTGAATGTAATCAAAATATGAATATATTTCAAATCGTTTGTATGCATTTTCACAAAACAAGGTGAATCAAACTATTTTCAGTATTGTGCATTTCAAAAACATGAAATCAGAAAGCAATGCACAATTTCATTCTTTAGTTCATTTAGCAATCTGAAATTCATTTTGAGACACCATAAAAATATGATTGCTAATGGAATATAATATTGGACAAATATTTCATTACCCATATATGAATCTAAGCACAGTATAGGGTAAGAGTTAGATATCACCGTAATTGCTTTTGTCCTTGTAAAAGCTTTGCTTGATAGATGGATTGTTGTAGATGAATCCCTCTTACAATATTCATCATCAAGCATTGCTTCTTCAGCTTCCTCAAGAGTTGAATTTAGTTTTCTAAGTAGTTGCTCTCTTGAGAAGCTCACACACCTACAAAACAGAAGAGATCAAGCTTTAGGTACCCATTTTTTCTTGGGTCCTTTGAGGTTAGTTCGAGCCTTAGGAACATAGGTTCCTTTAGGCACCCATTGATAATTGCGTACTGGTTTATCTCTTCTATCTTTCTTATGAAAACATGATGTAGTCGTATGACCTTTTCTATTACAGTAGTTGCAATGAGCAAATGGATTTGAAGAGTGAATGGTTTTCCGAAAATAGTTTAAATATGATTTTCCACCATTCTTCTTCTTACCTTTCTTTCTATCGAACATGGGATTGTAGCCTATCCCTGAACGATCATTTGTAAATCTTTGTGCTTTTAAAATCACGTTAAGCATCTCACTGCCTTTTGTAAACTTTTCAAGAGTTCTAGTGAGATATAAATTCTTTTCTTTAAAAATAGCACAATCATCACATATGAGATTTTCAGGAGAGGAAAGATTTTTTACTTGCTGTTCAAGAGTAATATTTTTCCTTTTCAAAGCAATATATTTCTCAGCAAGTTTTTCAAATTCTGATTGAACAATGGTATATTCAGTAAATAGATCATCATATGATGGTTTGGAATCATATACCTCATTGTTCTTTTCATGTTGCTCTTCTACTTCAGCAATCAAACAGATATTTGCTTTTTCTTCCTCTTCATCAGATGAGCTATCTCCCCATATTGCTAAGACATAGGCTTTCTTTTTGAATTTTTTGAATTTCCTCTTGCCTTTGTCCTTGTTCTTCAGCTGGGGGCATTCTGACTTGATGTGGCCGGGCTTTTCGCATTCATAGCAGATGATTGGCTTCTTTGTCTCCATGCTGGAGCTGCCCTTGTTGAATCTCTTATATCCTTGGTCCTTTTTGTAGAATCTCTTGAATCTTCGGACCATTATGCCCAGCTCTCCATCTTCGTCATCTCCTTCCTCTTCTTCGTCATTAGAGTGTTGACTCTATTCTCCTTGACTCCGGTTGTTCCTTCATGGGTGATAAGTATATATTTTATGATTAAATAGGTGTATATTTTATGAGAATTAGCTGGAGTTATTAATATTATATGCCTATGTAATTATCTTTTATAAACTTTTCCATCATTGAATCAAACTTAGGGTCAAAGAATAAATTGACATAAAATCTACTTATTTCCTATTATATTTTGCAGGAAATATTAGCTGATTTGGAAAGAAGTAGAAAAAGCAATTAAGAGGATATGCAATCAGTCAATCTCGGTGGTCCCAAGAAAGAAAAATAGAAACAAAATCAATTGCGTAATCTGGTGGAGTAAATTACAAGATATGAGATATCTTTTTAATAAGAAAAGGAGAATCAATGACCCACGGCCTAAGTTATATTTAGGCTATATATATGAAGAGAGGAAGGAAGAAAAGGAGGAGGAGACGGCTGAAAAAAGAAAGAAGGACGCAAGAACAATTCTGATTTTCATCTCTTTTCTTTTATTTTGTAGACCTAGCCATGCTTGGCTAGTCTTCTTTAGTAGTTAGGGCAAGGATGAACCCTATGCGAATTTGAATATTTGTTTGAATTCTCTATTGAACGTTATTTACCATGATTGAATGAATTATCTTTACTTAAAGCTTTCTTAAAGACTGATCACCTTTTAGATTGTTCATAGGTTGGTGTATGACAATAGAGATGTTGATGCATTTAACTAGAACCGTTAATTCATCATAGAGTTGCATGACCTAGACATAGGCTTACGAGTTTATGCGATCTCATAATTCTGGTTTATATAATCTTTCCAAACAATACTAAGACATTAGGTTGTTTTCAAAGATAACGGACTAAGGTAGCGTCAAGACATTGGGACTTAGTCTAATTTTAGAGAATTGATCGTCAATCATGGGAATAATAATCAATTAGGGATTTAATTCAAATACTTAGAGGAACATAGGGAATTCTATGCCCTAGCTGCGTTTTCTCTATCAATTTTCTTTTCTTTTAATTAAATTCAATCTAGTTTTCTCAACTTAAACGAAATTGTGAAATTAATGCCTAACTAAAGTTTGTGATACTAAGTCCTCGTGGGAACGATACTTTTCTTATCACTTTATTACTTGATACGGCCCGTATACTTGCGGAGTTATAGGCTTTAAAGTTTTGCCCTATCAAGTTTTTGGCGCCGTTGTTGGGACTTGTGTGCCACAACTATCTTGGTTAGAATTGATTGAGCATTAGTAGTTAAATTTTGAGTTTGTAAATATTTTATTTTATTTTTTCAGAAATTTTTTTTTAAACAAATGGATTTCAATTGGCAACCAACTGGTCTTAATGTTGAGAAGGAGATGAATTCTTTGTCTTCTACACAAGAAGGATTGATTGCTATTTTAAATTCTTTGAATGAATATAGGCAACATAAAAGGAGCATAAATGATGGTTGTATTCCATATGTTGATTCTTCTCAATATGTTTGCATGTCTTGTGTTTATTATGGAGGGAATCATTTGTATGAATATTGTCCATATAGTACAACTAGTCATTTTGCGAGGGATGATTTTGCTAGGAACCAAGCTTATTTTGATCATTCATTTTTGTCCTAGTGAAAGTTTTGAGCAACAAAAGTTTGAGGATCCATATGTCTAATGTTCTCATGAAAATACCCCTCCTTTTTACTCGTATCCATATGTTGAAGAACACACCATTGAGTATAAGGAAAAATCTAATTTAGAAAGATTAGTTGAGGAGTATGGGGAAGCATTAGAGAGATCTAGTAGAGAGCAAAAGGAGTTTGCCACTAGCATTAAGTCAAGTTTCCAAAATATTGGGGTAAGTGTGAGTCAAATTGTTTCAACCCTTGAGACTATGGTGCAAAATAATTCTTTAAGCCTGATGACCACTTCTTATGTTGATAATGATTATTGTGAGGAAGTTGAAGGTTTGGAATCACATGAGACTATGGATAATGTAGAAAATGATTGTGGGTTTGAAATTGATTTAGATGAGAATAGTGAATGTCTAGAAGAGGTTCCGGCTGTGGAGCCTAAGGATTGTGATGTTGGTGATCAAATTGATTTAGATGAGAATAGTGGATGTTTAGAAGAGGTTCCGGTTGTGGAGCCTAATGATTATGATTTTGGTGATCAAATTGATGTAGATGTCCCAATTGTTGTTGTTCATGACTCTCCTCTTGAAGTGTTGACTCTTACGATGAGAGTCAAGTGGATTTTATTGGATGCTCTAAATTCTTGGAAGTGCCTATATTTATTTTCAAGGATATGCATGTTGTGCTTCATTTAAATTCAGTTATTACTTGTAATCCAAGATTGTCTATGATTAAGGAAGTACAAGTAATTAACTTGAATGATCAATTCTTGTGTGTGATACCTTGTTGTTTGAAAAGAAATGAAAACAATGTAATTATGGTGTTTGATACTTATGATTAGTGGTTTCTTTTGAGAAGTCTGGCTGAAGACTATAAATTTAGCGCTTATTGGGAGGCATCCCAAGGGTTTTGTTTGCATATTTTGTTATTATTATTTTTTTTTTTAGTTTTATTCAGGTTTGAAGATGATCACTCCTCTTGTTGCTGCAAGGTCTTGCTTGAGCACTCTCTTTTCCCTCACAGTTTGAAATATCATGGATGGTACCAGAGGAAGCACTCCACATTAGAGTTAGAGGCCTAAACACGGGAGTACTAGTTTCTTTCCCTCTTTATATTTTTGCAACATTGAGGACAATGTTTTATTTAAGTGTGGGGGAGGGATATAATTTCTTTGGTTATATTTGTCCTTATGCAATTGAAAAGATTTCCCTTGAAATTTTTTTTGAGTTTTTGTTCAGATTGACCTTAACTTTGAGCATCCCCATCTTAGAGAGCATTATCAAGTAAAACAATAAAAAGGAAAAGAATGTTTCAATTAAGCCCCTGAGCATTGAATTTTTGTAGCAATCTGGAGATGGACTATGAGAATAGGGATTAGTTTGGAATATGATCAACAAATTATTAGTTTTTTTTGAATATTTTGATACCTGATTCCTCTAGGAGATGAGATTATGCCCTTTGTTGGCCAAGTAAAACTTTTGTTTAGGGAAAGGACTCAAGTGAGTTATTATGAAAAAAAAAAGAAAAAGAAAAAGTGAAACACAACTCCAATGACTTCTCTAGACCTACTTAGTAACCGGTGCTGCATCACCCATGTACAGGGTCGCGTCAAACGGTAAGGTCAAAGAGGGTTATGAGTTGAGCTAAAAGCCTCTTGAGGTGCCTGTTGTAGTAACCGAGTAACCGGTGCTGCATCACCCATGAGCAGGGTCGCGTCAAAACGGGACCTACAACAGGCTCAAGTTAAAAAAAAAAAAAAAGAGTTATTTCTTACATGAGGATCCCTATGAAATTAACTGCAAAGCTTGGTTTAGTGGGGGCATTTGAATTTTTCTGGAGGAATTAAGTAGGATAATATTCTTCTACTAATCTTATTGTTGTGCTTATTACTGGCTAAGCCTTTGATCATGGGATGTTAAGGGATTATTATGATTGTTTAAGGCTATTGGCTTAGTGACCTAGTCTTATAAGACATTAACTGAATAAATTTTGATAACAAGATCTGAGTGTGGTGGTAAACTGCTCGTTGTTTAGGGAGTTCAAAAACAATGTCATTCTCATTTAGATAATGAATTCTCTTTCTTTTGCTTGAGGACAAGCAAAGATTTAAGTGTGGGAGAATGGGCTATCTCCAGAGCATCCCACATAGCTTTTGCAGTTGGTAGAATACAAATACGAAAATACTCTTGCTGACTAAGAGAACTTTGCAGCATGAGAACAGCTTTACTATTGAGAGTGACATTCTGTCGGTCATTCTCATCGTACTCTTCTTCAAGTTTGGGAATCCGGACACCATCTTGGACTGAGGATGGCTCATAGTCGCCTCTTTCAAATACTCTCCAAAGACCATATTCGTTGGCCATTACGAAGACTTTGAATTTGACCTTCCAAAAGAAGTAGTGTTCTCCACTGAAGCCTGGAGGTCTATTGATTGAAGCTCCATCCGGCAGAATTCCGTTCATGGTGATCCTTCTCGAGATGTTAAGCTCTTATGAGAAGACCTTGCTTTGATACCAAATGTAAATGGAGCTTGAATCACCAAGAGGGGGGGTGAATTGGGGATTCTTAAAAATTCTTTTCGAATACTTTGTTTTTCGGATATGAAATAGAAGTAAGACAGAGTAAGGGAAGAATAGCAAGACACAGAGATTTATACTGGTTCGGTCCAATCCTGACCTACGTCCAGTACCCAAACTCTCCGGGATTTCTCACTAACAAGATTGATTACACACTCTGCACTCAAGAGTAATTCTCTCTCTAGAACTTACTCCCCCTTACAAGTTGTAATCAATGAACCCAATCTCCAAGTCCCCTTGACTTGAGATATACAAATCAATAAATGATTTTACAATCTATAAACTCTCTCTAAGAGTAGATATGATAAACACTGAAGAATATTTGTATCAAAAAATACTTTACAACAGAAAACTCAAATAGTAGTTGAAGCTTTGAATGATTTTCGTTTTCTGACTTGATGGTTGTTGAGAAGAATTGAATGCATCTCTATTTATAGGTAGAGATCATTAAATGACCGTTGTAATCCCAAATCTAACCGTTGGTGATGTTGGGAGATGTTTATCTTGAGCTTTGGTCTTCTTCTCTCTCTAATCTTTACTTAATCCAGCTGTATGATTGTTCAGAGTTGACTCTCTGCAAATCAATCCATTGGGGCACTTAATGCTGGAAGTGGAAATCATCCTTTCTACTTTTCCAAACGTGTGCAGGCGGATTAACCAGAAGTATGCAACTTTTCTGGGCTTTGCATTTAATGTTCTGACTTGCTTTTTGCTTTAGCTCAAATCTTCATTTAATCCTGTCTAAATCATCTGAAACTCACTAACAAACTGTTTAAACATAGTTAGGAGTAGTAATGAATAATGATACAAAGTATTGAGGTCACACATGAAGGTTTGGCAAAATCATTCTTTTCGAAATTCAAATCTCGCGATGGAAACTCAAGTTGGTTCTTCCAAACTCGAGTTTTCTCGTTCCAGTGAACTTTTAACAAAAGAGCGAAACTCGAGTTTTCATACTAAACTCGAGTTTTCTCTTTACAGAGACAAACATCGTGATTTGGCATTTTGGACATGATTGATGAATAGTGCAAAACTCGAGTCATTAAGTGACTAACTCGAGTTTTGGACTCTTAATGAAAAATCAAGTTCTAGTCCAAAATCTCAAAACTGGAGTTTCCAAATCACAACTCGAGTTTTCAAAAGTTCAAATCTTACTGAGCTCTCTGTCTGCTCGAAACTCGAGTTTTCAAAACCTAACTCGAGTTTTCATTTATTTTGAAAACTTTGGAAACGTCTCTGTAAGATCAAAACTCAAGTTTTGAAACCAAAACTCGAGTTTTCTCTTTTAATGATAAAACATTGGAAAACTTTATCTAAATGAGGTATAGTGTTTTCGCAAGGTTGGATTTTGAGGAAATTTCTTTCAAGATACAAAACTCGAGTTTTCTATCTTAACTCGAGTTTTCATGAACATTGAAAACTTATTGAAAATCCTTTGAAAAGCTAAACTCGAGTTTCCCATGGAAACTGGAGTTTTGGTTTCTTTGAAAATCTTGGTTGCTCTCTGTATGACCAAAACTAGAGTTTGCAAACTATGACTCGAGTTTGCTTTGTTCAGCTAAAAACTTGAAGGCTTTCTGTATGGCCAAAACTCGAGTTTTGAAACATAACTCGAGTTTCCTCTTTTTAGCAAAATTTCGAGCCTTTTACTGTCAGGCCAAAACTCGAGTTTTCAAATGGAAACTCGAGTTTGCCTTAGACAGAAAGTTTTTAACTTTCAAAGACAAACTTCTACTGTGTTTACAATTGTCTGTTATCATCAAAACCATTTGAGAACTAACACTAATGGTTAATGCATTATCATTCAATACATTAATGAACATTTATAAAGCTTGGAATAACTTGGCCATTGAGAATTTATGCAGTAGGCATAACTGTTTCACAGATTGAAATCTTTTCTAGAAGATAGGCTTGAAGCTCATATATGGATAACTCATTAGACATGAAGTCCAACTAGTTAGAGAATCAAATAAAGGTGTTCAAGCAACACATTGAATATCAAAGATCAATATGTGAATGATAGGGAAAACTCAACTAGAAGCATATCCAACATTCAAAATACAATATTAACTTCCAATTTTGAAACATCATTTGAATGCAATCAAAGTATGGATATGTTTTCAAAACATTTTTTTGCATTTTCACAAAACAGTGTGAATTGATATCCAAGCAAATTTTAGACTTGTGCATTTTCAAAAATATAAACTAATAAATTTATGCTCAAATTTCACTTGTTTGATCATCAAAAACTCACTAACAAATTGATTAAATCAAGTTAAGAATATTAGTGATTGATGATATGGAATATATAGATCAAACAGTAAGATTTCACAAATTTCTAGCAAGATCATATCAAAAACATGGTTGACTCACACTGGAGTTTGGAAACTCAAACCGGAGGTTCAAGGCAAACTCTGGAGTTTGTAAAATTTTTCTCAGGTACCAAACTCGAGTTTATAAATTTAAGCTCGAGTTTAGAGCTTTGTCGAGCAAACTATCGTGAAAACATTTGAAATTCATTTTGAGCAAACTCTGGAGTTTAATGTAAACTCTGGAGAGTTTGTTAATTTTCTCAAGAGGTGAACTAGAGTTCATAAAAGCGGGCTCGAGTTCAGAGCATTGTAAAGCATTTGTCGTGGAATCCATTTGAAATCAAAACTTTACAATATGGGCAAACTTGAGTCCATTAGTGAGCAAGCTCGAGTTTGACACTATTCATGTCAAAAAAAATTAAGCATTTCAGAGAGAACCGGAGGTTTAAACATAAACTCTGGAGTTTGGTTTTGACAGAAAAAATTGCTGATTGAAATTGATAAGTTTCAAATCCTTTTAACTTAACCAAAAGCAAATCAAAAATGAATTTCACATAATCATAGTAAGAGTCAAGAATTAGATATCACCGTAATTCCTCTTATCCTCATAGAAGTTTGCTTGGTTGAGGTGGATTAATTAGATAACTCCTTTTCCAATGTTCACCATCAACATCCAGCAGCTTGTTTAGCTTTCTCAAGACTTGGATCATTTCTCTATGTTACATCTTTGAGAAGCTTTCCTTGATCCTACAAACCTGTATAAATCATTTTCTTTCTTGGTATCCAACCTTCCTTGGATCCAATCATTGTTAGCTTGTAGAAATAAGATTCACATGCTCTAAAGAATACAATGAATTCAGCATAATTGAGCACAATGAATTAATCATGACTTTATGCATAAAAGAGATACTTTGTTTTCAAATCATCATGTATGCATACAGAATTAAGTTATTAACACTGTAATCCCTTTGAAGAATAAATCAGGATGTGAAAGCCTGATTTTAAAAATAGTTTACAATGTTCATTCCTAAAGTTTCAGAATATAAAACCTCAATGAATATTTCAAATGATAGCATAGGAGGTTTTACCATTGTATACCTTTACCTTAGGTACTTGGAGTATTGCCTTTGCTTACACATTGGTTCTTCATATATTTTCTTATGGGTGCGGGCAAGGCTCTCTCAGAAAATGTAGACCTCAAGAGTCTTCTATTTGATACTTGAGAGGTTCTCCTCTTTTTGTTCTCCTCAAGATAGTTGAATGGTACTCTATGGTAGTTTGTTCTTGAGGTGGATGATACTCTTCTAGCTTGTATCCATTGCTTCTTATGATTTGACCATGTAGTTCCAGCAATGGCTTTTCCATAAGTTCTCCTAACTTATATGAGTTTCCTTGTAGGTTCATGAGAAACTCTTGGACTTTTCTTCCTCTTCTCTGCACCTTGATGTCCATTAATATTCAAATCATCCTGCATACATGGAGTACTAGATGGACATTTCGGTACCCACTTATACTTGGGTCCTTGACTGTTAGTAGTGGACCTTACTTGTCCTTTAGAAACCCAAACAAATTTATTTCTCACATTATAATTTCTCCTAATATAGCATGTATGAGAAATATGTCCAGACTTTCCACAACAATTGCAAATAATAGAATGATGCTTATTATAAACAGTTTTGCAAGAATTGTTCTGGTCTAGAGGATGTAATGTCAAATGACCCATATTTGTATACTCTTCTTTCCCACATGATTTTCCAGCATTATTTTAGAAAACATGTTTGTTTTTCAAAGTAGAATTAGTAAATGGTTGAAAAAAAAATTTATGCAAATGTTCAGAATCATTTTTCTTAACTACACAAGAAGAATTGGAATTGTTTACCACATGTGCATCTTGAACTCTAGATAATGATTGATCATAATCTTCCATGAGTTCTTCCTGGGAATCCTCTTCGTCTTGTTCTTTTCTGTTGACTGGATTATGGAAGCATTTGCTGAATTCAATGATTTCCCCTTCTTCATTCTCCGCTTGTTCATCACCATAGATGTACAACATATAGTCTTAGATGAACTGTCAACACTTTCAACTTCAACACAATTGTTAGAAGTATAAATAGAATCAAGAGTATCCAAAATTTCTTTAGCACTAGAGCAACATTTGATTTTCTCAAAATCTTTTTCGGTTAAAGACCTATATAATATGTTCATTGCTCTAATGTTCAATGAAAAAAATTTCATATCCAATTCTGTCCAATCCTTTCATGGAGTAAAGTCAAAAACGTTTGTAAAGACTTTCCACATATCAAAATCAGTTGTTTTGATAAAGCTAGTCATTCTAGCTTTCCAAAACCAAAAATCAATATCTTTGAAAAGTGGTGGAATGGTAAAGTCAAAACCTTTCAAAACGAGCAGCACCCAAAATTAGCCATTTGATAACTCTTGAGACTGTTAAGTCCTTTAAACAAGAGCCTAGCTCTGATACCAAATGAAAGAATTGGCTATCACCCAAGAGGGGGTGAATTGGGTGTTTGATTAAAAATTTAGAACTTTAAGAACTTTGTGCAACTTATTGAAAGTAGTTTGAATGACAATGATAAGTTATAAAGTGATAAACAATCATTCAAACTTATATGCTGGAATGTAAGAGATAAAGGAAGAGAGTATGCAAACTGTGATTTATCCTGGTTCGGCCCAATCCTTGACCTACGTCCAGTCCTCAAGCTCCACTTGAGATTTTCAATCCACTATCTTCTTTCAACTTGATTACAAGTTCTGTACTTGAAGTAATCCCCTCACTAGGATTCACTCCCCCTTACAAACTGTAATCAATACACTGTTTGATTACACACTCGCACTCGAAGTAATCCTCTCACTAGGATTCACTCCCCTTACAAGCTGTAATCAACACAATGTGTTTCCCTCTCAAGATCACCCAATCTTGAGTAACTCACAGATATAAAGATAGGATGTTTACAAAGAATCTTCTCTCTCTTAGAAGTGAATAGATAAACACTGAAGTACAATACAACCCATTTCACTCTCTATGATATGTAGACATTGAAAATCGGAGAGTAAATGATATGCAGATCAGAGTATAGGCATTCTGGAGATGTAGGTTTTTTCTCTGCGTTTTCTGTGTATTCTGTCTTCTATTTATAGGCAACTGAATTCACTTCATTTGAATCATTGTCTGTTGAAGAATATTACCGTTATGAACAGTAACCATTGCAAATCCAATCAGATTTGAATCCATTCAAAATTCTAGCTGTTGGGAGCCTTTCTGCATAATTCCCATTTCTGCATAATCTTTATTAGTTGGAGACATTTCCGTTTGGAGCGTCCTGAATATTTGCCCATGATGCGGTGTTTCCTAAAATAGCTTTAACAAATCATGTCTCGTTGCTTTCTGACCGTTTGAGGATAATTATCCTCCTTTCCAACGAGTTGCATTTTTTGCTTCGTTTTTGAATGTTTGAATCCATTGGTGAAGCATTACAATTGAGTAGACAGCTTCGTTTCTTCAAGTTTCTAATTGGATTCAGTCCTCTTCGTGTTTCGAAAATCTGCAAGAAGTTCATCTTCTAGATCTTGATTTCTATCAAGATTGATGTTCTCTCAAGCTTTAATAATCTGAAACATGTACACAAATGATATAAATAATGTTAATAAGAAGTATAAGTCATTTGGGTAATCATGTGGATGTTCTTTGATGAGAAACGAGACTTTCGAACTGCTGATTTTCTGCATCTGGGACATGAACTCGAGTATGCTTAAGTAGGCTCGAGTTTCCCTTTGTTGTTGAAGGCTAAATTCTTCTCTGACTGAGCTAAACTCGAGGGTGTAACTTATAGGCTCGACATTGGTAGCTCTCTGTAACCCATGAAGTTCCATTTCCTCTTAATCCCGTGAACTCGAGCTTGTCAACTAATAGGCTCGAGTTTGCTTCTCTTTATAGCAAATTGTGCAACACCCAGAACAGACTGTCTACTTTCGGGGGTCATATCTCCCTGGTCTGAACTCCTTTTTGATTGGTTCAACTATCTATTGGAAATCCCTTTGAGTCTACTTTCCAATGCCACTGATTTCAGCTCAATTGGATTCTCCGTTTATGAGATACACTCAAAACATTGAAGGTTGGTCATTTGTGTGACGTGGATTTCACTGTCAACTTCATAAATTCATAGCTCCTTCATCTTAACACTTTTTGGCTTAAATTATATATCAACATGACGCCTTGGGAGTCTAGTTTTATATGCCACTAGTTTCACCTCAATCCGATCTCTGGTTTAGGAGATATCATCAAATTACCAGACGTCGCCCAAGTGAAACACTGAACAGAGGCTGAAATGCTGAAGACCGCTGCAAGCTCGAGTTTGCCAACTTATAGGCTCGAGTTTGGAGTTCCAAACCTGAGGTTTAAGTTCTAAGCTCGAGTTTGCCTTGTCCAGAGGCGCCAGAGTTGCTGAGGACATTACAAGCTCGAGTTTGCTAGTTATGGGCTCGAGTTTGGAGTTCCAAACCTGAGGTTTAAGTTCTAAGCTCGAGTTTCCCTTGTCCAGAGGCGCCAGAGTTGCTGAGGACATTACAGGCTCGAGTTTGCAAGTTATGAACTCGAGTTTGCTAATCCTGGAACTGATTTTTGATGGTTTTAAATCTGAATTGATCCGTTCCAGCTTCCATATGATCTTGGAGACTTCTAGCATCAATATAAGAACTTGAATAAAGATATTCCATTGCATTGCAAGTTCTTCCTGCTTCTTCAATTTCTTTTCTCCTTCTAGATTATCCCCCAAAATCATTTGATAACTTCTTGCTTTATGATATTCCCATTATATTGTGCAAGAGCTTCCTTCTTCAATCTTGATTATTCTCCATCAAAAAAGTATACTCCATTGTAGCTCAAATATGATGAAGCTTCATTCCAACTTCTGTTTGATCATAGAGACTTCAAGTTCTTCTTTCTTTAGTCTCTTTTCTTGATCATTCTCCATTATTAAACCTTACATCTACATTAAATATAAGAATTAGTCAAAGTAGAAGATAAATGTAGTATGCAACCTTTTTGCTCTTTAGAATGACATCTATATAAGACATCATCAAAACTAATCAAAACCAACATCTTCCACCTCTTTTTCTGTTTCAGCTCCATCCTGGACATCTGTTTCTTGCTAGCATTGATGGCTTTCATGACATCACGAAGGGAGAATCCACCCTCCGGCTCAACTATGTCCTCCGTATCAACATCGTCGTCATCATCATCATGTACCTCAGGAGGATCAATGGGTGGAACCGGGCCAACATCAGGTACCTCCTCCTCGACATTAATGTACTGCCACACACCAGTTGGCCCCTTGGAGATCTTGCACTGCTCCAATAAACGCTGTCCAAATCTAGCATTCCACGTTCTCTGACTCACCATTTGCTCATTGTCCATGGGAACACCAAAATACTCCAATCTCCCCTGAACCAGATAGGCACATGGGAGTGCAGCGTTAGCCTTCTGTTTGGCCTTATACATCATCCAGCAAATGTAGTGCCTCCAATTGACATTAATGGCATGACGAACAGCCCACATAACAGGAATGTCACCCTCCAACACCCTTGAATGATTGTAAGCCCGAGGGAACAAAATGTGGGTCATGACATAGAAGAGGATACGGGCATTAACAGTCAGCTGGCCCACAGAAATTATAGCTCTATGAGGTCCTGGCCTCCTAGCCTCATACACAGCCTCATCCCGATGAAATCTCGTGAAGGGTACAGTGCTATCATCCCCATCATACGGAATTGTCTGCACTGCATCAAAATCATATCCCAATAACGCCGTCCAAATGGGAGCCGTCACCAATATGTCAACCCCGCAGATGTGAGACTGCAGATCACCATTTATGTAGCTCATGTTATGGTAGAAAGCTCTCACCATAACCTCTGAATAGGGACAAGTCTTCTCTGCCAAGCCTCTCAGATGGGAAAGCTCCAACGTCGGCACTATCTCAAATCCCTTATTCGCAAAGAATGCGATATCTAATGACTTGGGCTTGCAGATGGATCTGGTGGAAAAATTCGCCATGAATCGTTCATGCTCTTCTACATTATTGTCAAACATATAACCGAAAGGGAGATCCACAACGGGCTCAGGCTACTGTGGGTAGTGTGGCATAGAGGAATATGCCCCGTGGTTCGCCCGTTGTTTAATCCGCCTCCCACGCTCATTGTCGGTGTTAGAAGGAGCTTGTCTGTGACGCATGATGACAACAACAACCTACAAAGGCACATTATAAACCATCAACAAACAAGAAATATTCATCATTTACACTTTCCCATATACATTTATCATTTTCACAAACAAACACAATCAACATAATTAACAAACATTCAAGGATTTGGTGAAAACCGAAGTGAAATACTCAAATCAATAACTTAAAATCAACAACAAACACAATCAAATATACATTTACATTCATTTTCAACCAATATAAATCTTTCTATAATTAACAATACTCAAATCAACAACAAACAAATCAAAATGAAATACTCAAATCAACAACAAACTTTCATTTTTATCCATAACTACGAATGAAATACTCAAATCAATCAAATATACACAAAACACAATCAACAACAAAAAAAATTGATGAAAACCAAAGTGAAATTCGTCCAAAAATAAAAAAAAAATCTCAACCGATGTAAATCTTTCCACTTTCACATGTACATTCGTCATTTTCATCCATAAATACGAATGAAATACTCAAATCAATCAAAGATACACAACAAAATCACCCAATAAAAGCACAAAACGCAAAAATGAAAATGGGGGTTCGCATAAACGCAAGAACAACGGCGGAAATTCGAAATGGAGATGAGAACATACCAAAATCGACGCAAATGACACTAGAATGAAGTTTCCTTCGCTACCCACCAACGGATTCAGCAAGGATTTGGTGAAAAAAACAGAGGGGGAGAGGTTTGGGGAGGTTTTTTAGTCGATTAGGGTTTGGGGAGGTTCCAAATGCCGCGATTGGGGTTTTTTAAAAACCCCTCTGTCGCGATTTAGTCGACTAATACTTGTAGATTAGTCGACTAAATCGCAGTTGGGCTTTTTAAAAAAGCTCTCTGGACAGACTTAGTCGACTAAGTCTTAAGGCTTAGTCAACTAAATCACGGGGGTTTAAAAAAAAAAAAATTTGCCCCGCATTTTAGTCAACTAAACCATGGGGGTAGTCGACTAAACAGGGGCATATAGGTAAATAGTTTCTAGATAGGGGCATTTTAGTAAATAGTTATTTAATTAGGGGAAAATTGGTCAAAAAGCCGAGTATGCTTTGTGTGTAATGTAAAAAAGTAATAAAGTACTTACACATGGTCACATGGTCTTTTCCTTCATTACGGAGGGAGGGAGTATGTTTTGTGTGTGTGCAGTGGCGGGCCCAGAATTTTAGGTTTGTGGGTCCACAATTAGTGGTGGGATTCGGGGGTTGCTCTCAAAATTTTTTTTTAAGGAAAGTTTTAAACGCATTAAAAAAACAAAAGAATATAAACAATAAAAGAAAAGAAAACTTCAACTTAAGGTAATGTTTGACGGTCCCCAAAAATGTAAATTTACAGTTTTACACAAATACTCAATAGCAACTCCAATATCAGTTTATTTTTTCCTCCAAATCAAGCATTCATTACCATACTAAAACCAAATTTAATTCCAAACACAACCAATAATTCTTACTTAGTCAAAGTCATGCTTCGTGAAGCTCAGAGCCTAATGTCATGAAAATTTAATGATAGATTTATCAGTTAACTCCCAAACAACACTTCTTTTAACAACCAAAATATGATAGCAAAGAAAGCAAATATGAAGTGCATTAACATGTGTGCCCACAGCTTAACAGTTTCAAAAAGATGAAGAATTTCAAGTTGCTAACCACAAAACGAAAATGAATCACACAATGATAGCAAGCTATATTCCTGATGAAAGGTATTCCTACCAACAAAAGTCCTGACTTTTATACAACAAAATCGGTCAAGCCTCATATTAGACTGAAGCATCAAACTAGCCACATCAAATTTACCAAAGCTCCTGTGAAAAACATTTAGGACTTGATATAAAGTTTGTTTTCCAGTTTTACCTGTTAAAATTGATTTCACTAGTGAAAATAATAAAATCCTAATGATAACTGAAAACTAATGAACACTACTTTAAGTTGATTATAATTATATTGATTATGAACTCTAAATAGATAAGTTTGATTTGAGATTGGGTTTACTTGGAGATTAGTGCATTGTAATTCTTCCTATTTCAACTAGTTAGATTACTTGAAAAATGTAACATCCCCATTTTTCATGCGCCTCAATGTGGATTCATTTGCATATATGGATTTTTCTTATGAAGTTATGTGTTAATGAATATAGGTTGTTGCGTGAAATAATCAGAATAAGATTAAGATGTGGTCGTGAAATTACTTGTTTATGTGTATTCAATTTGACCAAAAAAGAATGAGAAGAAGTTGTATGAGTATTATTAGGAATTAGGAGAAAAATTGAAGCAAGGTTAAAATTTCAATTTCCACAAAATGGTTTCGTATGTCCCATAATTATTTAGAATTTATGGGTACATGAGCATGGGTTATAAGTTAACAAAGTGGGCTAAAATCATCCTAAGAGAGGCTTAAAATTTTGGCCCAAACTAAAGGAAAGAAGAAGGAAAATTGCCAAACACATGTCAACTAAATTGTTGGATTTTAACTAGATGACATAGTGGTAAATATTGGGCTAGTTGGAGGTCATTTTTCCCCTTCGTTTTTTTCAGCCGAATATTTGGCATTAAATCAACCTATCTTTCTCCATTAGGTCCAACCAGCACGCAGGGAAGGGATAGGAGGAAAGGACAAAAATTTCTTGGGGAAAATAAGAAGGGAAAACTCAAGAATATAATAGGTAAATCTCATGTAATCTCTTCCATCTCTTCTAAGCTCCCTTTTGCAACTCTTCTTGACCCAAAAATCTGTCTTCTTATGGTGTTCATGAAGGGGAAGTCGAAAATTTTGGTAAACAAGGAAGAAGAAATTACAAGCACATCAAAGGTCAATCTAAGGTTAGTGATTCTTGAACCTCCTTAGAATGGATTTGTGTTGGTGAATTGATTTGGGGTGGTATTTTCTTGTATTCTTAAAATGTTGGAAACCCTAAATGTATGGGGAGTTGCTGCCCAAATTCTTAGATGGGGTTAGTGTATGATTAAGGGTTCAAGCAACAAATTATGAATGATTATGGACTAGATTATGATGTTAAAATGGAAACTTGAGTAATTGTGTTTAAAATGTGATTTTCGTCCAGCTGAATATACATGAGGATCTGAGTTGATTTTGGCATTTTTGAGGGTTCTAAAGTGTTTAAAATGAGATTTTGTATGGGGTTGAACTTGGATCATAATTTTGGAAACACAAATGGAAGTGTGAAAAACGTTGAAGTGCTGTTTCTGGAAATTTCTTTGGAATCATCACCTTCTTCATGATATTTGACCTAGTAAATGGACTTTAAAAATTATGAAATTTTACATGGATAAATTATACATCTCAAGGATTAATTTTTTATATAATTATTATTTTTATGAATTTTTTTGCTAAGATAAATAAATGTTTCAAAATAGCCCCTGAACACTGGGAATTATTTCGGACAGCAGGGGTATTTTGGGCTATCGATGAATTTTTTTTGACTTTTTCTGGCACAAATTAGTTTTTTTTTAACATATACATATTAAGGGTCATTTGGGATTTTGAATCAACCCAAAATGAGTTTTCTAGATTTAATTATGAATTTTTGAAGTTGGATTTCTATTTCAGCAAAATTTCAGATTTAGGACGAAAATTAAGAATATATGGGCCCAAATTAAATTCCTTAATAAGAAAAGGAATTTAGTGAGTATGGACACATTAATATGGCTTATTTTAATTTACCAAAGAAAATATTCATTAAGGTGGAATTAATTATATTTATATTTTATTATTTTAGGGGTAATTGTGATATTTTGCACCACGAAGGTTATTGTTATATGTAGTCGACTTCCAGGTAGTAACCTTAATCCTCATATACTCTGTGCGACGTGTGTATGTATGTTTTACCATATATATTGAAAACATTTGATTATCATTTATTTCCGAGTGCTATGGAACCGGAACATGTTGTGTGCCTAAAGGGCTTTGTTGTGTGCTGTGCCCAGTGGTCTGTGCTGTGTGCTATTAGGACCATTGCAGTCTGTGTTGTGTGCTATTAGAACTGCTAGTTCCGGATTTGGCTGTGTGCCTTGATACTTAATGTTATTTGGTATTTGTTTATTTATGGCTTTTCTGACATGCATTATTTATACATTTTATATGAGATTAACGGTTACTCTGGGATTCAATTTCTGAATCCCAGCCCCTTTTAAGCCATCTGGTAGCTCATCTGGATTAGAGCAGAGAGACAGAGGTAACACTACAAAAAAAAACCTATTTTGTCGCGGTTAAATTGTCGCGGTTAGAAAAAACCGTTACAAAACAACAAATTGTAACGGTTTTATCCCATAACCGCCACTAAATAGTAACGGAAGCCATGACGGTATGGACCTCGGCTACCTTTGTAGCGGTTCACTCAAAATAAACCGCAATATTGAGTAGAACCGCATGAGCATTTGGCGCCACTTTGGCGCGCAATGGCGGGAATTGTTGTCATCGTGATTTTGTAACGGTTTCTTGAGTAGAACCGTTACAAAAGTGGCGCCAACATTGGCGCCAACTTTGTTGCGGTGATTTTATAGCGGTTCCATCAAAAACCGCTACAAATAAACGAAACGTCACAATTTTGTCACGGTGTCCAGGAAGAGTGACCGTGACCGCGTCAAAATCTATATTTTGTAGCGGTTTCGAGGGGAACCGCTACAAATTTTCACACTATAAATAACGTTCATCACCTATAGCTACTAAAGGAATTACTAAATCTTCGACTTGTAACTGAATGAACTATCTCGCTTGGTCGTCCAAGGAATGCAGATATCAGTAGCTCTGATCTCTTATATCAGGTGATGAGGGTCATGGATATTTGCCTCTCTCATCCTTGCGAGGCAATTCGTTCGATCACAAGCCAAGGTTTGCTCATTTCTTTGGCGTGAATACTTCTACTCTTCCGAGAAGAGTCCAACAGCGACTGGAGATTGGGTTCCATTGTAGCCACCTTTGTCTCACGAAAATATCTCGATGAAAATGACTCGGCCAGGTTTTCGTGGGAGATCGGCGGCTACATTGAGTCCCAATCCCCACTGACATGTTGGACTATTCTTGGTTACTTCATTATGTGTAATTTATTACGTGTGACGCTTTTAAAAAATTAAAGAAAAGAAATAAATGAATTGAAGGTTTGGTTTTTAAATATTTGTACCAAACTAATTAGTTTGATTCATAAAATATTTGAATCAAACTAATTAGTTTGGAATTTTTTTGAAAAAATCATTCTCAGAAGCGGTTCACAACAAAAACCGCGACAAAATGTGGTCATATTGTAGCGGTTTCATAGAAACCGCTACGAATTTCAAGGGTCGGCTATTTTGTAGCGGTTTTTGTAGCGGTTATTACACAACCGCTACGAATTTTAACTGGCCGATATTTTGTAGCGGTTTATGTGGCGGTGATGTATGAACCGTTACAAAATTTCAAATTTTGTAACGGTTTATGAGGTTAACCGCTACAAAATGTTCGGTTTTTTAAACAAGTGAATCCTCATTTTCAAAGTCACACTTCCAACGGTTTGAGTTTTCACCGTTTTTACCTTTCACCCTCTTTAAACTTTTACTTTTAAACTTCTACCTTTCAACATCATGGTTTCTGGAGGAGAGAAGGGAAAGGGAAAAGCAAGTGTCCCTTTCAAAACCGGTTTAAGGGGGTAGTAGTAGGGCGGAGGCCGACGAGAGGCGTGGGGCCCAACATATACCACCGCCATCTCGGGAGCCGAACGAGTTTGCCAATCTCTTCGCCGATGAAGAAATTCCAAATGTGGGGACCGTAGGGGGAGATCAAGAAGCAAGTTTGTCGTTGAACGACTTAGACGACGAGAATGCGGAGATCCGGATCGACATTCCCTAGTGGAGGTGGAGCGGTTCATGGACCAGAAACCCGGCGGGACCACGGGAACCCCGACCGGCGTCTTCGCGTTCAAATGATTTACAGTGGATGTCGAAGGTATATCTAATTGGTTTTTTGGAGAAATTAATATAAATTTTGTAGGTTTAATTCAATTTTTCTAATATTGCAGATAAACATGGGAACATCAGCAGTAGGACGCCGGATGTTTCCACTCTCACTCGCACGACCGGGAGATGTCCGGTATCGGGTCGTAGTCCCGTGGAACGAGCTCACTGCACCGGGCGATCGGCACCGGTGGTCACCCGATGAACCGTTTTTGTCCGAATTTGGCGGCAATTGGGCATGGTTCCCGATTTTTTAAGGATTGGAAGAGTGTGACGAAGGACACAAAGAACAAGGCGTTTAGCGGAGTTCGCAGTAGTCAATATTGTTTCATTACATTTTACATGTTAATAGTTATCGCTTTTAGTTTATTTCTTTCATTATTTATTTCTTTATTTATTAATTTTTAATAATGAATTTATGATACAGAAAAAGTTTAAACTTCGCGAACAACACAAAAGGTACGTTATGATGAAGGTGGGGGAAGGGTGGAAGAGTCGGAGGAATCGTCTCTACAATCTGATGAATGGAGATGGCACTATTCCTCTGCAGCAGCTGATCGAGAGAGTCCCAGACGGCGTGGACCCAGATCAGTGGGCAGCTTTCGTCCAATATAGGAGAAGCATGGCTCCTCCTCTGTGAATCCTACTGCCCCACTGAAAGCTGCAGTGGGCCCAGTCGAGCATCCTGGCCGTGTTAGGGGCATGGGCCTTGGCGCCAGGCCTAGCATGGTGTACCCGAAGCATGGCTCCTCCTCTGGGTCCACCGGACCCTCCAGGCTCGAGAAGGCCACCACCGGAGGCTTTTGATGAGATCATTGCTGAGAAGGTCGCCGAGCGGGTTGCTGCACATGAGGCTGCACGGAGGGCCGACGAGGAGGCCGAGAGAGATGCGCAGGGAGGGCCGACGAGGAGGCCGCTGCATAGCGCATGCGGGAGAGTATCCACCGTTGGTACGATCATCATGTGGAGAGCCGGATCGTCAGCATCGGGGCCCCGGCGCGACTATTACCCGACCAGCGGTTTCCGATCCCGAGCCTCCTCCTCGTTCATCTTTGAGGAATCCCCCACGTGTACCAACCCCCCCTGAGACAGACCCCCCTAGGACAGGACTTGATGATCATGTTCCTGATAGTTAGTTTTTATTTTAAAAACTTCACTATTCTCGTACGCTTGGATATTAGTTTAATTTGGTTTAAATATTTGGTTTGTTTAAGATGTGCTTTAGTTATATATTTGTTACCGTTAAATTTGATACGTTATTTCAAAACCTATAACTCATTTAAAGAAATTTTAATCGAAAACCCTAAAACTTTTAATACAAAATTTTAATCCTTGTTTAACGTGTGCTTTAGTTATATATTTTAATTATAATCCAAAATAATTTCCTAAAATTTTATTTCAAAATACTAAAAATTAAATTAAATTTTGTAGCGGTTCTAATGAGAAACCGCAACAAATTTGAAATTTGAAAAAGGGCGCCCTATTTTGTCGCGGTTGGATAACCGCTACAAGATTCAACAGGCATCATTTTGTAGCGGTTGTGATGAATATAACCGCGACAAATTTTACTCGAAGCGGTTGTAGTCGCGGTTTTATAACCGTTACAAAATTGTTCGTTGTAATTGCAACGGTTGTTGTAGCGGTTATGTAACCGCTACAAAACATTCGATGCATGTTTAAAGATCCCAAGTTCTGCGTTGAATGTAATTAAACATTGTATCCACATTTATCTTCTATCCTAGATTTGTTTGTTACATATGGATAAGTCATGGATCAAGCAAACGCGTAGTTCTCCCGTATATTTAGCGGGATTGAACACTTTCTTAGATTTCGCCTTCTCTCACGCATGCATTAATGGGAAGATCGTGTGTCCTTGTGTGCGATGTAAGTTTAAGAAGTGGCAAACACGAGATTCTCGCTTTGGAACATCTTCTTGTAAAGCCTTTCCCGAAGCATATACATTCGGGCGGTTCATGGGGAGCAACGTGGTATGGGATATGGGCTCCATCTTCCTCGAACCTCGAAGTAGGAAATCAAGTACATCAAGATGATCCGGTTAATGAAGCTGTCCGTGGTGCTTTTGGTGTTCAAGACGACAACTTCACAGAAGAGGTGCAGGGTCCGCACCTGTTTTCTTCAGAACGATGCAGCTCGGGAATTTTTCAGCCTCATGGATGAGAGCGATCGTCCTTTGTATCAAGGTTGTCGAAATACTCAAAGTTATCTTTTCTTATCAAATTGTACCATATCAAGTGCATGTGTGGGATCACCGATAAGGCAATGTCGATGTTCCCGGAATTACTTCGAGATGCTTTCCCTAACGCGGACATTCCCTCATCCTTCTACGAGGCGAAGAAGATAATCAACAGATTAGGCTTGAACTACGAAAAAATAGATGCCTGCCCAAACGACTGTATGCTTTATTGGGGAGAGGACGATCGGAGGGAGACTTGTAAGAAGTGTCACACTTCGAGGTTCAAGACTATTCGGAAAGGGAAGAAGCAGAAGAAGAAACCTGCGAAGATTCTAAGGTACTTTCCTTTAAAACCTCGCCTGCAAAGATTGTTTATGTCGTCTAAGACAAATTCAAGATATGAGGTGGCATGAAGATGATAAGAATGAAGATGGTAAACTCGAGCATCCACGTGATGCCGAAGCGTGAAAGCGTTCGACTCGGTCTTTCCATTTCGCGGCGGACCCTAGAAATGTCCGTCTTGCTTTGGCGACCGACAGTTTTAATCCATTTGGGAATGTTAGCACAAGCTACGTATATGGCCGCTATGTTGATACCCTACAACTTGCCCCCGTGGATGTGCATGAAACAAAGCTCCTTCATTATGTCCATGATCATTCCAGGGAAAAAGGCACCAGGAAATGACATCGATGTGTATCTCCAGCCGCTGATCAATGAGTTGGTGGAGTTGTGGAATGTAGGTGTGGAGACGTACGACGCGCACGAGAAGACACTTTTCAACTTGCGTGCGGCCTTGATTTGGACGATAAGCGACTTTCCGGCCTCGAGACATTATCCGGGTGGAATGTGCATACCGGCCTTGCGTGGTCGTAAGTGGTGCTTCATGGGTCATCGGAGGTTTCTCGATGGTACGCACAGGTTTAGGTTGCAACGCAATCGTTTTAATGGGCAACAGGAAAAAAGAGGACCCCCTCGGAATTTATCTGGTGAAGAAATCATAGAGCAACTTCGTGGATGTTGATGTTGAGTTTGGGAAAAGAACGATCCGGCAAGGGCCGAACAAAGACTGCCAGGGCTTCAGGTTCTACGCCCCAACAATGGCGAAAGGTGAGCGTCTTCTTCGCTCTTCCGTATTGGAAAGATAATTTGCTCCGACACAGTCTGGATGTCATGCACATTGAAAAGAATGTGTGCGACAATGTGTTGTACACGATTCTCAACGAACCGAGCAAGTCCAAAGATCATCTGCAGCCGGAAAGATCTACGGGAGATGGGCGTTCGTGGAGACGCGTGGCCGGATGAGCATGACAGATTTCAACCGGCAAGGTTCACCCGACAAAACCGAATAAGGAAATCTTTCTCGCTACCTTGAAGAAAATAAAGGTTCTGACGGGTATTCAAGCAACATATCACGATGTATTGACTTGCAGGCTCGAAAGGTTACGGGTGAAGAGTCATGACTCACATGTGCTTATGCAACAGCTTACTTCGCCGCCATGAAAAATACGCCGCCTCTCGACGTGTCTCTCGTTTTGGTCGAGCTTTGTACTTTCTTTCGGAAGCTGTGTTCGAAGGTTTTGATAGTGGAGGAGCTCGACCAGTGCGCGGAGAAAATCATTCTTACGCTTGTGTCATTTGGAGATGATCTTTCCTCCGTCATTTTTCACGGTCATGGTTCACCCGACAAGACACCTTGTTCACGAAACAAAGCTTGCTTGGCCCGGCCGATCCGATGGATGTATCCCGTTGAGAGGTACTTGTTGAAAAATAATTACTTTACCATTACTCACTAGTCGCACGTTTAACCATTGATCCGGCTATTATTTTTATGGTTCTACTTTATAGGTTTCTTGGGAAACTTAAATCTTACGTGAGGAATAAGGCGTGGCACAAGGTTCAATAGCGAAGGTTATATCGGGATGAGGTCTTGTATTTTTGTTCCAGTACTTGATGACATTGAAACGTCATTCAACCGACCGCCTCGTGTAGACGATTGTCCCGAGCTGAGCCGGAGCCAGAGACAACGAGTTGTTAATCCCTCGTGTTGGTAAACCAGGTTGGCGGGAGTGAGAAATTCAAACTCACGGCACTTGAGAAGTTCCAAGCACATAGACATGTCTTGATTAAGCGCACCAAAGTTGAACCGTACCTTCGGTAAGGATTTCATACAAATATATATATATCGTATCCTATATATTTCCTTACATTTTATACATACTCACATTTCATTGCATGTTCAATTGCGGGGAATTCGGAGTTATGTGAAGCGTGAGCGAGGATTCGTACACGGACATCCTCCGAAATTGATAGAAAGGTTCACGAGAGAATTCCCGAGTTGGTTTAGGAGGAGAATAATGAACGACCACAACCCGCACTCACGAATTCGAGCTCTCGCAGAGGCCCGCTTGACCACGCCCTAAGATTCACGGCATACAATGCCAATGGTTTTAAGTTTTGCACCGTCGCACGAGATCGGGGATTGCCGACCCAAAACTCGGTGTATATGGCACGTTTGGGACGAGGAGTTATGCGAGCAGCAGATGGCGGCAACATGCGGTTCGGTGACGTCCCGTATTATGGAAAGCCGCTTGATGTGGTCGGGATAAGTTACACAGCCTATTCACCGTGACGTTGTTCAAGTGTTTGTGGCGAATACCACAACGTCCGTGGGACTCACGACGACGACTTAGGCATCACATCGGTGAATTTCTCCCGCCTATACACGGTGGTCGGTCCCGAAGATGACGAGCCGTATATTCTTGCCTCGAGGCCCATCGGGTTTATTATGTCGTCGATGAGAGGCACAAGGATTGGAATATGGTGGTTCACTTAAAGCCTCGGGACCTTTACGATATGGGCGATGGTGATAAGGTCGCCTACGATTGTGAGCCGTTGCAGCCCGCCACCGAAGACTTCATCCCAGACGGCGATGACAATTTACCTATAGTTCGATACGTTTTTAAATTTACGCTTTATGAAATTGAAACATTTAACTAAAGTTTTAATTATATTGTGTTCAAACGTATTCAACTCACGCGTAACATTTTATGTAAACTTTCTTTGTAGGGATGTCGAAGAAGATTGAGAGGAAAAATTAATGCCTATGCTGTAATATGAAATCTTTTTAATATTAAGTTTTTTTTAAAAAAAAAACCTCAGAAATTACTTTGTAGCGGTTATATAACCGCTACAAACACTTAAAAAAAATCCGAAATTAATTAGGAAAAAAAAACCCCTTTAAGTTTTTTTTTTTTAAAAAAAAAAGAACTCAGAAATTACTTTGTAGCGGTTATATAACCGCTACAAACCCTTAAAAACCGCGACAAGATCAACCGCTACAATAACCGCTACAATAACCCTCAAAACCGCTACTAAATAAAAAAACCGCTACAAAAAGTGAGACACCAACCGCTACAAAATGATACGCGAGACACCACCATAAATACCCCCACCCAACCTCATTTAATACGCCTCAACTTCTTTTCTACCCACGTTTTCTCTCGGTCATCTCAAATATTTTTACGTTTGAAACATTGTGAGTTTGAACGGGTAAGTACCGTGTAACTCGATCAATTCTAATGTTTCTCATACTAATTTATAGTTCGATACTAATTAAACTTTGTTATTTTGCGGTTGAACGAGATATATCTTTCAATTTTCCCTATTCTTTCATATACATTATTCAATTGATTTGTACATATAATTTTTAAATATTCAGTATTGTTTTAACCACCTCATTTCTTAGCACTTATTCTACTTACATAATCTTATTATTTTGTTTTTATACATGCACCTTATATATTTAAATTTCATAATTTAGTCCTTTTATTTTTGTTAAAAGATATATTAATAATAATTACTGAATTACGCCGATAAATAATAATTTTTTTTTAAACCGTAATGAATTTGTAGCGGTTGCAATAACCGCTACAACATTTCAAATAAAATGGCGTTATGCATTTTTTTAAACCGTAATGAATTTGTAGCGGTTGTAATAACCGCTACACAATTTAAAATAAAATTGTAGCGTTTATAGTAGCGGTTTGCAACCGCTACAAATATTCAAAAGCACATGTGGCGGGACTATTTGTAGCGGTTGGAAACCGCTACAAATATTCAGATGGCGGCAAATTTTTTTGGCTAAAAAATGGCGGGAATGTTTGTAGCGGTTAGTAACCGCGACAAATTTATCAACACATTATTTTGTAGCGGTTATGAAACCGTTACTGGAACCGCTACAATATGATTTGTAACGGTTACGGACCGTGACTAATGTCTCGAAACACACGTCAGCCCCGCTGATTTAGTGACGGTTTTCTTGAACCGCGGTTTTTTTTAACCGTTACAAATCGGCTTGCCACAGGCGATTTTGTCGCGGTTCCTCTAACCGCTACAAATGTCGTTTGTCACGTCAAAAACCGTTACAAATAGGTCATTTTAACCGCTACTAATTGTCGTTTTTTTTGTAGTGTAAGGCTCCGGAGCAGGGCTAGTATTTTGGTCGATGTTGATGATTTTTCTTTTGGGAATTTATGTTGATTACTGGATGACTGTAGATTATTATTTTGGCTTGTTTGGGCACCATTATCAGGATGACTGTATGTTTTGTTTCCTTCGAGGAAGAATCTATCTTTCCGTATTTTTATCAGTATATTATTGTCCAAACCGATGCATGCTCTGTTGCTTAAACTTTGATGTGCGACGTAAATTATCCTGGGGAAAATAATTTAGAATTGTATAAAATTAAAGGATCACACTACCCGCTACCCGAAAGGGCGAGGCCGGCAGGTATGTAACAAAAAATACATCAAGGTTTCTAATCCTAACATAATTTGAATCGGATGAGATTCACAAAAAAAGGGATTACAGTACTTCCAAGTTCCTGCAACAGTTGAGTAATTTACTATATATAATAAATTATCTACTTGAATATAAATTCTCTCACCTCTCACCCTCTATCTTCCCTAAAATATTACTCTTTTATCCTTCATAATGGACTTTAACCAAAAAAAGGGTCAAATACAGCCCTAGTCCTTCCCAAACATTAAGAAAATCTATGAAAGAAATTATCTTTCACTATACAAGAACTAACCTATTTCCTTATGCATTTCTTATTTCAGAATTAAAAATGTGCTCTTTATTTAATTGGTTTTATTTCAAATTTGGTTATGCTTTTGTATTTAAAAATAGCATTTTCATTCATTATTCATTATTAGTAATCTTCTCTTGGCTTATCAACTATCCCTCCCTCTCTACATCTCCCTCATTCTCTTCGTACTTTTTATCTATTCTTTCCTACTAGTTCTACATCAGAAAGAGATTTTAAGTGCACTCCAAGACTCAAGCTTTCGTAGAATGTTTGATCATTAATAAATTCAGAAAGATCCATCTTGCACTGACAAGACAGTTTTAACTTCTTTTTCATTTTAACAACTTAATCCCCTAATGTGAAGCAGAAACTCTTGTTCTATAATAACAACCAGACATGCAATTGAAATTCTCAATTCAGCTCAGTCAAACTCACATTTCTCCAAGAATTTCCGCAAAAATCAAACAACACAAAGTGAATTCCGCACTAAAGGCCAATACTTAGAAGATGCTAAGTAGTTTATTGAAAATAGGCTAACTAAAAATTCAAAAAAGAAACAGATAGTCTTGCCTGCTTAATGATCTTCAGCTTGAGAAGCTTGAAATTTAGACTTCGCATGAGTGAACTAACCTGAATTAGGGAGGATACAAGAGACAACCAAGAGAATTGAGAACAGAGAAGCACAAGATTCGGAACCCCCAGGGTATTTTTCCTATACAGTTTTGTTGTCTGGAAAATTTAGAATCGATTGAGTAAAGGAAAATTACCGTTGAGAGGGGGATCTGGAAAATTACCTTGAGACGAAAGAGGGTCGTTCGACGGTTGAGCGATAGCGGACAAGGCAGAGAGCATGGCTGCACGATTTGGAGAATTGAAGACGAGGGCAGAGAACGAGAACGACGGAAATGGGAGAAAAAAAGTTGGTGACGAGAGAGGGTCGTTTGACGGTTAAGCAACGGCGGATGAGGCAGAGAGCGTGGCTGCACGGAGAATTGGAGATGAGAGAGGGCTGAGAATGAGAACCAGGGAAATGGGGGAAAAGAATTGGAGATGAGACGAGCGAGAGAGGGCAGAGAACGAAACTGACGAAAATGGGAAAAAAATACAAGCAAAAGGGGCTTGGCAGGCTCGAACCCGTGACCTTTTGATTAAGAGGATGACTAGAGTGTTAACCATCTGCACCACCTACACACATTGTCACTAATTTCTTTTATATTATATATATTTTATGTCTGTTCTTGCCCACATTGGCACTAGTGTAGGTCCGCCACTGTGTGTGTGTGTGTGGAAAGTAAAAAAGTAATAAAGTACTAACGCATGGTCGCATGGTCACATGGTCCTATCCAAATTGTAAATTGATATATATTATAATGATATGTAATATATAATATGATTAAATAACTTATTTAATTTTCTTAATCTCTTAACAAAAAGTTAACTTGGTTTTATATTTACCGTATGAGGAAGTACTATGGATCATCTTTAGTCCTTGATAAGGACCATATGCTACATAAAACGACCCCGTTTTGTGCCAAAACAATGAGCATCCTTTTTTTTTTACATTAACTATTACTAAAAAGATACTTCAGGATACTGACTGTAATACCCGAATATTTATTTATTTGGAATATTATATTGGGATAAATAAAATGACTATCTTTGATAAGTGAATATGTGGTCTCAAAGTGTGTATAGTATTTATCTTATTTTCTAGGGTAAATTCTATTGAAATTAGAATAATTATAGTGCCAAAGGCCCAAAAATACATTTGTGGGTCATAAAATACCCTTGAAATATTAAGATAAATCTTAAAGGGCAGTTAAATATTTATTAAAAATTGGGAAGAATATTGTCCTTAATTTAGATAATTTATTAAATTATTTCCTTTAAAATAATAAGAGGGAAAAATAAATATTATTTTGAGGACCATAATTGACCCCAGGATTTTTAATATAATGCATGGGACATAAAATATCAATGTCAGTGCAATAGTTGTGAGAAAATGATTAATCCTAAATAAGAAAATTGTCAATAATTAGTAAGTGAGTAAATAAATAATTAATGGCTAATTGTTTAAGCATGGATTAGGGGAAAATCCAAGGTTAATTATGTAAAAATCCTTAATTAAATGTTTATGGCTAAAATTAGCATAAAACACACTTGCTAATTAATTAGAAAAGATTAAGAAAAATGTATGAGATTAGGTACATGAAAACCCTAAATCCTAAAAAGTTGCTAATCATGTGATTAGGGCACTAATTAAACGTGTTAATCAATTTAGACAAATTAATCATTAATCAAGGGCTAAGATATAATCTAATAAAGCAAGATCAAAGGTTTACAATTATTCTAGTAATTTTTAAAGCCTAAATCTATGTTAACTGAAATGGACCAATAGGGGAATTTTGGTAAATTAAATATAAAATAATTAAAATGTAATATTAATTAATTAGAATATAAATAAAAAAATGCAAAAAGGGGGCAGCCGAAATTTTGGCAAAAATAAAGAGAAAATGAGATTTTTTTAGCAAGTTGTAATATAATAATAATATAAAAATAGATAGAGTAAATACCCTTTTAGGTCCCTGGAAAAACACGCTCTACCCATTTTGATCCCTGAGTAAAGAAAATGTCATTTCGGTCCTTTTTAGGGACTAAAAATGATTTTTTGGGAATTTGTGAGGGATTAAAATGCCCACAAAAATGACTAAAAGGACTAAAAGAGACCTTTTTTTTACTGTTTAGGACTAAAAATGACATTTTTTTACTCAGGGACCAAAATGGGTAGCGCGTGTTATTTCAGGGACCAAAAAGGGTATTTACTCAAATAGATATTTTGTGAAAAAACAAATAGGATAAATGGGAACTGATAGAAAATAAATCCTATCCTGAAATCCTTGGATTAGGTAGCTAACATCAGGACTTGTTATAAACAAGTGAATTTTTAGCTCGGAGTAGGTTACCTCCGAAGTTATTTTCGTAACCGGAAAGGGTTATACTAAGCTGGCTAAGAAGCTATCTGATATCCAAAAAGCAAATAAGATAAACGAGAATCTATAGAAACGAAGCCATAACTTGAAATCCTTGGATTAAGTGGTAAACAACTGGACCTATTAGGAATCAGTGAATTTTTGTCCCGAAGTTGATGTTACCGGAAGTCATTTCCGTAACCGACGACGTTTGTCCGAAAATCTTCAGCAGGCTTCGAAATACCCTGAGTGAAGTCATAAATTTTATTAATCCACATATTTCTCAAGAGTGAACGGAGACCTTCAAGGTGACATCGTCGGATTTTTGAGATTTTCTAAGATTACGCGATTGGAACACCGAACAGGGAACTTTATCGGTACAAGATCAAAAAGCAATGTGTGACATCACCTTTGATGACCTCATTTGGTTGAAAAAGAAGGCATGGAGGTCGGCAAAGGCAATCCAAGGGCCAAGAAGAAGCCATTCAATGCAAACAAGATCCGACGGTTGAGGTTCGATATGATAAAGTGTGAATAGTGCACACATTTTTCCTATAAATAGCCATCACCCCTTGGCATAATTCTCACACAAAATTCTAGAGAGAATTTCGAAATCTTAGAGAGAAGGAAGAGCTTGGAGAAAATTGTAGCAAAGCCCTGGGTAATTTCTTCGGTCCTTAGTCTTAAGTTTTAGTATTTCTTTCGGTAGTTATAGTAGGAATGTTAGTTAGATCTTTAATCTTTCAAGTATGATTTAGATGTCATGTTTTAAGGTTAAATATGATATTTATTTCAAAAATATGTTGGAAAAGGAGATATGTCAAAATTTTGGAAGATTAGAGTCAAAGTAGCGAAGCTCTGGCGAAATTCCGCATATTAGTCAAACTAGGGGCAAAATGGTAATTTGTACCTAAAATTCCTGTTATGATGTTAAATATTGATAAATGCGATATTATCCTTATAGGATATCAGTGATCACGTACCGCTGTCGTACCGCTGTCAGAAGTACTGAATTCCGTCAACGTACCGAAATACCGTCAACGAAGGTACGGACGCGTACTGTAACACTGACTCTAATGCTTATGGTATGCTTATATATGTTGTGGATAGTTTCATAAATACATGAACGAGACTCTGTCCTGGACATGCGATGTGACTAAGGTAGGGGAGGCTTAGATCACTATTTATAGCTTTACGGGTTATAGTCATGATAACGCCGTTATGTTTTCCTAGTGCTGAGGACAAGATCGCACATCGTGGCACGGGGTATAAGTGCAAACCAAGGATAACTTTGCATGATAGTGTAGTTGTTATCTAATGATCATACGACGTACCGGGTTGATCAATGCTGTAATTTTAGAAATATTTGTTGTTCATATAATGTTTATATAAGCATGAGGTTAACCGTTACATGAGATCCGATGGGCATTGGACCTCAGCTCTTACTATAGCTTCAGGGTCCGGAGACTCGAGGATGGAAGATGAGCGTAAGCTGAGTAAGCAGCACGTGTGAAGACCGCGTAAAGACCCGATCGAGGACATTTAAGCTTTGAACAGATAATGTATTGTTCTTTATGAATAGGCAGTTACGCCACTATATCATGTTGTATAAGTTATTCTCTTGCTCTGATGCTCTACTCTGATTAAAAAAAAATATGCTTTTGAAAATGGGATGTTACACTGACTACTACTCAAAATATACTTGAAGAATATTTTTCAAAGATTCTAAAATAATTTTTGAAGATCATGAGATATTGTTTTTAGTATCGTTCAATATACTGAAATATCTTTTTAGTATCATTCAGTATCTTAAAATATTTTTTTTAAGAACCTAAAATAATTTTATGAGATCACGAAGTGTTTTTTTAGTATTAATCAGTTCATGAAGTATCTTTTTAGTAACATTTAAAAAAAAAAAAAAAAAAAAAGGGCCTCATTGTTTTGACATAAAACGTGGTCGTTTTGTGCAGCGGATGTCCGGATCACAAGGTTATAAGCGAGTAACAAATGCAGGAGAAGGAGGGAGTACGTTTTGTGTGTGTGTATGAAAAGTAATAACACACTAAAGCAGTGACGCATGGTCACATGGTTCTGTCCTTTAAACGTATTAAAGCCGTGACACATGGTCACATGGTTCTGTCCTTCATTAAAAGGGAACACTCTGTACATAGGGTATTGAAATTTGAACGTGTAAAGAATGAAGAGGAGAAGCTTGAGCTTATTTCCCACCATTTTACTTCTCATTTCCCCTTTTGTCTTTCTATAGAATATGTAGCAGACTGCTAGACTTTATCTTAATTACCATAAAATGGTGACATTATGCGCTTATTTTTATTTTAATAATCTTCAAAAAAATAACTTTAAAATTGTATGGTTTCAATTTCATTTTTGAAAAATCTTACAAGAATTGGAAAAAAAAGAAAATACACTTCAAAATTATAAATAAGTCTTATGGCCAATAAGAATATGTGTGTTAATTATTACAGTATAGTAATTAACAACTCATTTTGTAGGATCTAATGATAAAAAAATAAAAAAATTCTTGTATCACTAAAGTATTTTTTAAGACTGCATCATTTTGTGCTTATAAAATATTAAAATGATACTTGTTTTATTTAAAATCTAATGATTAAAAGAAAAGGAAAAAAAAAAAAACTTTGAAAAGTTGATACAAAGGGTATTAGAGACATTAGACTGAGGGCTCAATCAGCTCTCAGTTTGTCGTTCCTTCCTCTTGTTTTTTCAATGTGAACCCAGGAAATATATTAGAAATCAAAGCAACGGATACTCTAGGACACACATGTCGAATAAGGTTGTCAAACTCACGAGTCTAAGCAAACTCGTGATAGTGATGTAAACTCGTATCGTGAACTCGAATCGGTAAACTCGTAAGAGTTTACTTTTATCATTAAACATGTATTAACAATGTATAATTAAATAATTAAAATATAAAAATGAAAACAATTTGATTTAAATATATTTTAAATCCAAATAATTGAAATTAAATATATCAACATTCATAATTTAGTATATTTAAAGTTCTTACTAATAAAGTTCAAAAGTCTTAAGTTTGTTATGAGGAAAAACTTAAGATAATTATTAAAATTATTTTGGACTTTAAGTATTTGGAAGATTACGAAATAATATTTCAAAGATATAGAATTATTATGATAGAATCCGTTATGGAAAATTTGGCCTTAATTATTATAAAGCTAATAATTGGAATTTAAAGTATATTTCCCCATAAATTAAGGACAAATAATTAGGGAATAATTTTTTGCATGAATATTTTGGAGATAATATTTTAAGGCCAAAAGAAATTTAATTGAGAAAGAAAAATCCTTACATGGAATTAAGGATTTATTCTAGTATTTATCCAATATTGCAATTAAATGAACAAAAGGACTTAATCGCAATAAGAGGCTTATAGGGAATCAAGTGGGATAATTATTGACAACATATAAAAGCTGATTCTTACAATTTATATTTCCTATTTCATTGACCCAAGAACCATATTGGATGTGCACAGCGGGCTAAACAATGAAAGTTCATTTTACTTTCATTTTTTAGCCCAACTCGTGAGAGCAAAGTGATCACAGAAAATAAATAAATAAATAACTTCAACCTCACCTTACCAAAAATGCAAGAGACACCAACACAAGCCCAAGAAAAACCCAATAAATCACCTAAACCCATACTTCCTCCTAAACTAACGCTACATGTCCAAACAAAAAGAAAAAAGAAAAAGGGGGGGGATTAGAGAACACCAAAACGCAGCAGCATAGGTAACATTCATTAAATCAATTTCTTTCTTTTCTTCCTCGCTGCACGCACAGCTCCCCACACCATTTGACCAACACAGAAACAAGCAAGGAATATACATCAGCAAAAGCCCGTAAACACTAAAACATGTAATAACCCAGTATCCCAAGTAACCTCGGTCAACCACATCACAGAGTGAGATCACCAACAGTGACAACCCAGTTCCATACTTCTTGAGCCTCACACCACTCTCCTTCCCATTATAACCAGTTGGTTTTCCTGCAAACCGAGAAGCAGAGAAAGTGAGGGAGAGAGTGAGTTGTGGATGCTCTGTTCAAGGAACCAGAGAAAGAGACCGAGAGTGAGCACGGGAAAGAAGGAACCCGAGAGAGAGAAGGAGACAGAAACACAGCTTTGTTTTAGATAAACCGAAACAAGGGAGTTTGGTGTTGACAGAAACCACTACGTTCAAGCTTGAAAAATGAGGTGAGTAGTCGGGTCTTTACTCCCTTTAGTTGCTGTCATATTCCAACATAGTTTCACATGCTTTTCACGTTGAAAATTCCAAACAGCCACACAAAATCTTAGAGAGCTTACCGTCAGTTGTGTAGGGGTGTCAATGCATTGCTGAGTTAGGAAAAGAAAATGGGAACTATTGTGGTACGTGTGTGTTTAAAGACTGATATATTCTTACTGTTCATGAAATGATAAAAGAAAGGAAAGAAAACATGATAGGAAAACGTGGCTATATACACACACACACATGTATGCATTGCTGCAACAGTAAACTTTGGATGAAGCAAAACCATGGAAAATGAACTCCTTTGACCCTGAAATTTTGTGGATATTTAGTACACATCATGATCTTTAAAACAAGCCAAATAACACACAAAACGGACGTGTAGAATGAGATACATGATTTTCCAAAGTTTAACCTAAATCTGGAACGTTTTCTGCACTTCCGGTGAACAATGATTTTCGGGCTTGATTTTGAAATGTAAAACCTTTGGTTTTTTCCTTGAAATTTTTACACTAATTAGTAGATAAGATAAGGTTTAAAACGAGATTTGGATCACTGTAAACGGAGGTCTGTAGCTTGAGATATAATTTTTGGAAGTTGAGTCATAATTTTGGGAAGTTATCTGGACAATAATCACGTTTTTGAAATCTGGGAATGATATAGTGTGTTATGGCTATTGGTATTATTTTTATTTTAAATTAGACATGCTAAGGAATACGTAGTTTTTGGAAGCACCTCATTTGGATGTTTGTAGAATTAATTACGAGTTTTCAAAGTTTAATCAGTAAATTCTGGACATTGTTTGTGTTTTTTGAAAGTTGGAAATTTTCCCAGTCATAGATTGATAGGGCAAAACTTTAAAGCCTATAACTCCGCAAGTGCACGGGCCGTATCAAGTAATAAAGTGATGATAAAATTATCGTTCCCACGAGGACTTAGTATCACAAACTTCAGTTAGGCATTAATTTCACAATTTTGTTTAAGTTGAGAAAACTAGATTGAATTTAATTAAAAGAAAAGAAAATCAAAATAACAAACTACTAAAATAATCGAACGAGCAACCTAGAGTCACTAATCCCTTGTTTGTTATTAGATTTTATCCCCACTAAACTAATTTTGACTTAATTTAATCAGTTAATCTAGAGTATTAATGTCTATAGATGCCTTCCGGTCCATCTATATACCTATCTTAATTAATTATGTAATGCCTCACACAACTAAATAAGACGTTTTCTAGAACGGGCTCACTCTAATTTGATTATGCAGAGCTTCTAGGTATATGTCTATCCTAGACGCAAATTAGATCAAAACCTAATTCTACATTAAATTTAAATCTAATTCTACATTATTTACTCTCATGGTCAATTTAGGATTCCCTCTTCCAAGTTCAATCCTAAATTCCCAAAACATGCTCACTAGTGGCCAATTAATAAGCAATAGCGATAAACACGAGAATAAATAAACTGACATAAAATTAATCCAAAAATAATCCGTGGGAATAATAACTAGAACCCAAATAAGTTCATAGGTTCTCCAGGTTGAAACGGAAAAGTTAGCCACACATGGCAATAACCAAATCCAAATCAAACAGATAAAAATTCAGGTTTACAGAATTAAGAGAGAGAGAGAGAAAAAAAAGAAAGCTTCTTCGTCGCCTCCACAGTCCTCTCGTCCTTCCGTGGAGATGATGAAGATAACTGGAACTCGCTGCTCTTCTTGCTCCTCCCTATGGGTCGTTTATATCTCTGCGTCTCTGCGTCTTCGAGTCTCGCTCCTCTTTCTTCCCCCGTGTGATCGTCTCTTCCGTTCTAATATATATCTCTTGCTTGCGTGGTGTGCGTCTCTTTAATAGATATCCGTTTTTTTCGTGATTTTTTCCCTCTCTGCTACGTTCCTATCTCCCTTTAATATATATTACTTTTCGTTGCTTTTGCTCCGGGTCCCATGCTTCAATTGCTTCCTTTTTTGTAAAGGATATATTATATCTTTTTTTTTTGCTTAGAGCGTCTGATATCCTAGGGCAGGCCACCTTTAAGGTTCATCAACGGCCCCAGACTAATCCGGACCGAGACCGGGTTGGCCCCTTTCGGGAAGCCTCTACCACCCACGCCTGCTGCATTCCCACGTCTCGAACTCAAGACCCGTGGTTAAGCTAGAACAACCCCTTACCAGTTGACCTAAGCGCTTGGTGGTTATATTATATCCTTTTGATTTTATCTCATGTGCATATCTGTAGGCGGCATTAATCTATTTTCATTGTGTGGACCCCACGGCTTTATCACTTCTGTATTATATCCTTTTTAATTCAATTTGTTGCTCCTCTCAGATCACATGATATCTCCTGCAGAATAAAATAAGATATGAGTAGATTTTATATCAAAATATCCTTTTATCCTCTAATTAGTTAACTGATAGAAAAATATATAAATGATAATTAAATAGATATTAAATATTAATAAATCCAACTAATTATATTATAAAATATACACCTGTTTAATTATAAAATATATACTTATCATAGATAAACTTGGTGACTTTAATTTATGAAAATATACTTATCAAGGTTTAAATAGAAATTGGAATCACTCAATTTGGAGTTGTATCGGTCAAATTATGAATTTTCTAAATTCTCAGAAAAGTTAAAAGGTGAATTTTTGATAAATTTTAAAATGATCACGTAAAATGTTAATAGTGCATAACATTCAAAGTAAAGGTTCTTCTTTTGGATAACTTGTCTATTAAGGGTTATAATGACTCTAAAGTGACAAGGACAAACCTTCTTAACATTTTTAAAGGACGTGACTCTTAATAAAATAGATAAATAAATAATGATAAATATTATTATTATTTATTAAGAAGGGCATTTTTAGTAAGGGAATTTTTAGGGGTTAATCTATTTTCAATCCTCTAAAAATAATTCGTGTAGTTAGATACTTTGCAACGCAAGTAGTGACTAATGATAGTGATAAACGTTTATAGGCATACCTTGACACCTCTATTAATCCCAACACCTTCGGACAAAGTTAAGGATTGAAGTTTGAGGTGGGTAACTGTAATCTTGTTAGCATGTATGTATGTGTTCATGTATTAGCTGATCATGTTTTATAGATGATTTACATGTTATGTTTTTCTTAACTATGGATTGAGACTGCGTGTCTCATAGGGCTGCGTATCCTAATAAGGGTTGTGGTCCTTGACTGTTAGCTTCGGTTAACAGTGCAACTTGTTTATTGTGAATTACTCTATGCTTATACATGTGTTATACTGTGATTTATATTTCATACCTGCATATGAGATTAACTGTTACCCCTGGGGTTCATTCATTTGAACTCCAGACCGCATGAAAGAAACAGGTAGTGGATCGAGAACAAAAGGAAAGATGCAGCTGTAAGGGTTACAACGAAAGGAACATTTTGGAAAAATATAGATAGTTGGATTATATTTTATCGTTTATCATTTGTCTATTATGGAATAATGTATTAACATCCCACTATGGGATTGATTCGAATAGGGAAAAATTTATCCTCAGTTTTACAAACTAAGTTATTTTATGAAACTTTTATTCTGCAATTAAGTCGTCCAAATTATTTCGATGCCTGTGCGCTATATCCCTGATAAATAAGGGCGTCAAAAGGATTTTTTGGGTGTTAAGGAACCTAATTTTGTTATTCACCATATGAAAACACATAAATGTGTTACATAGTACCATGGTCTTCATTATATATCCAATATAAAAGGAATTTTTTGTTCAAAATATAAGTTTACTAAGAGTGTTGTTTATAGCTACATTTCAATTCTTATTAGAAAGAGAGAAAAATAAGAAAGGTGGGAATGATCAGTAAAAGTGGAGAGTTTTAAACTTTTAATAAGGTTAATAGTGAGTCGGAAGGTACTTATACCTACCTATAGATCTAGGTATGTTTGGACCGACGT
This sequence comes from Acacia pycnantha, assembly GCA_025563575.1. Classification (NCBI taxonomy): domain Eukaryota; kingdom Viridiplantae; phylum Streptophyta; class Magnoliopsida; order Fabales; family Fabaceae; genus Acacia; species Acacia pycnantha. The sequence continues at coordinate 254,484 of JAMWYP010000170.1, read as the reverse complement.
GAAAAAGAATATGTCATTTCCTCGTTAATAGGAATACTTTGTATCATATAAGGAGATACCATTTCAGCATCTGATGCAGATAAATATATTTGCAGTGAGCCAAAATGACACCGTTTTCTCTGTTTTTTTTTATTATTAATTAATGCTCTTGTGAAAACTGAATGGGAGATTAAAGAAGCTTTTGAAGCTCTTGATTCAGCCACTTCAACAACCAGTTGCTCGGACAGTCGGAATTGCGCTTAGTAGATTTTTTGAAGTTCCTCTGCCTTCTCCTTCCACTCAGAGCCCTTTAAGAACATGTAATATTTAACTAAGTAAAGCATTCGAATTGTTTAATGAACTTAACCCAAACCCAAAACATAATCCGAGTAGCTAACATATCAAATAAAAAAACCAATAACAATTCTAGGCAAAAAAAAAAAAAAAAACCATACAGCAGGTATCCAAAGCCAACATTTTGGTGCAGAAGAGATACTGCATAGAGACATCGCATAAAAGGCCAGCTTCAAAAGATTTCAAAGCTGAGTTTGCTGGTGGGGTTGAAGTGCCGGAAGTTGAGTGCCTTTTCCTATATCTGCGAAACTGATCCCTGACGTTGTCGGTGGCCGGATTGAAGCACTGAAACTGAAACTGTGTGATTTTTAATGGACACAATTATTTCCTGGTGGGGTGTCCCTCTTTGTTTTTGGTCAACAGATCCTCTCTCCCTTTCAGTTTTCACGAGAGCATTAATTAATAAAAAAACAGAGAAACGGTGCTGTTTTGTCTCATATCTGCATCATATGAGAAATGATATCCCCATCATATAATATAGAAAATTAATCATGTTTTAATTTCTCAAACTTTAAAAATATGAATATTAAAGTATAATAATAAAACAACAGGAAACGTTATTCCAAGTCACTTTTGGTATTTACCTCACGCACGACACGTCAAAAATCTTATCTAAAGTTTTCTAAAAACAATGCGACGAGTAAAATATAATTATCAAATTAATAAAAAATAATCCAAGCCAGAAAAAATATGAAAAAGATTATTGATTCTTCGTGCGTATTTTGAATTTTCTCAGAGAGAAAAATCACTGTCATGAAGGGTCGTGCAATGTGGAAAACAGCAACGCGGTTTTGTACCCGAAAAGTAAAGAGGAGACTCGAGCTGACTTCAAAAGCTTCATTCTCTGATCTTGTGCCATATTCATAGGAACCAGACATCGGATTAGGTGCTATATATCGTTTGCTCTGAAGTCTGAACTATATGGACGCACGGTAAGGAATATAGATACGACATATACCTATGTTTTCTATATTAATTAGTTATTAATTCAATCAACCTAGCTGAGATCTATTTTCTTCGTTGCCAATTAGTTTGGATCTGTATTTACTATAATTGAATTTTTCATGAATTTTTTGAATCTGTGATTTATGTTCTATCTAAAACTTTTGAAAGGGTGGGGAGAGGAGGATAAATTTTGACTTGGATTTTAAAAAGGAAAGATTATGGAGAAAGGCCAAGGGGAAAACTATTTATTAATAAGGATTATAAAACTTGTAATTATTTTCACGGACCAAAAATTAAGGTATAAATTTTTAATTATAAAATTAACCCTGACCAAACTCCTTATGTTCTCTTTACCCTTGACAGCCTCAACTATTTGAAGATTAGTATATGTAATATTTCAAATTTTGGGTCTAGAGGATCAATAATAAGTCTGAATTAAATAAACTATTAAGCCCAGTTAAACCAAATGTATGCCTTAAGAATTATTAAAACTATTTAAGGGTTTAGAAAAATTGAGGAAACATTATAAAATGTTATTATGGAGATTCAACCCTAAAATTGGCCTAGATAATTTTAAAGTTAATTTATGGGAATTAATGGGCCTATTTTTCTAAAAATTCAAAGAAAAAACAGTTAAAATAAATTTTAGAAATGATATTTTATAGAATAAAGAAGGTAATGGAGGTCAAAAATATTTATAAGCTGTCCCAGAATAATTTCTAAAATATAGAAGTATTTGATTTCACCAGACAAATTCAGCAACCACAAAAATAGAACAAATTTCATTATTGCAAAGTGAAATTGCAGGGTGCCAGCCTGTGAAATTGCCGACGCTTTACTTTTATGATTAAATAAACAAATCTTGCAAAGTGGAAAACAGCCACGCGGTCGCGTGCAGTGTAGAGTAGACTTGAGTTGACTCCAAAAACTTCATTAATTCTCAAAACTACAATTTAGTGCTCACTGTTTTTCATCTTTAATCTTCTGATAAGGTTGCAGATCAAAGAAATCCTTTCACTCTTGACGTGTGATTCTTGCCAATAACGCCGTCATGACTACCGCTGCGATCGATTTTCTTCCTTCAAGATCTCTACTTTCTTTCTATCTTTGAAATTTTCATCTACTTTTGAATTTGCGAATGAGATTCATGAATTCTGTCTACGAGTTTTGGTTTTTGGTAAACCAGTCTATTAACTCGGGAGGGTAAGTCTAGTATGATCTTGTGCTTTGTATTCATGCTGAGCTAGATCAGATCATCTATTTTCTTCCTTTCTAATTCTAATTAAGTTATCTCTATTTTCGATCTACAGGATCAGACATCGGATTCGGTACTAAATCTTCCTCCTTTCTTCGGCAAGCACAAAGGAAACGAGAAGGGAAGAAATTGCTGAATGTTGATTGATTCATCCACTGCTCACCATTAGGAATTTATGCTCTCTTCTTTTCTTCTTCCTTAGTCGACGCTTTCACTGAAAAAAAAAAACACAACAGGGAGGAAGATTTCTGGAAGCTTCTTTGTGGTATCTATTTCATTACTCGGCGTTGTCATTCCTTCCCCTTCCATCGCTGGTTTGTTTTCGGATCTCACGTGTTTCAATCTCAAATTTGCCTTTGTATCTCGTAATCTCCCTTCATCTCCGTGACTCTCTGTTTCTAAGGTGGGTGAGTGCACTTGAACTTACCTCTCTTTCCTCCTCCCGGTCTTCCGTCATTTGTGGATGGTGTTCATGGGATCACATATATGTGTGTATTTTTCCTATATGATGGTGAAACAGGGTAGTGTTAAGAGTATGGTGCTTGTTATGTGTCTAGATAGTAAGGTGCACATAATGTTTTTGATGGAATGAGTAAAAGAGAAATTAGTCGGAAGCATAGTAAATTATCTGTGTATATGTATTAGTGTTTTAAAATTATTTGGTAAGAGATTTGGAAGGTAGAAGGTATGATGAAATTGTTTGATAATTGTTGCACACATGGTGTTTGTTAAAAGGCTTGAGAGAAATTATAACTCAAAGGAGTAGTTAATTGTGGCCAAAATAAAATGGGCAACCTGTAATATATATATGTTAGTTTGATTTTCATGTTATACTATTTGAAGTGAAGCTTTTACTTATAGGTCAAGACAATTATGTATTAAGAGTTATAAAATGATTTCATATATTAATAAGATTTTATTTGTATATCCTAGAAGAGAGTTGGGAACGTAAATTAGACTTGGTTAATGTATTTGATAAGAAGGTATTGGTATGAAGGATATGGAAGTAGAAGTAGTAGTTGTGTGTCTAGATGATTGATTAACTTTTATTTTACTACTTGTATGGATGTGAAATTTGGGAACTTTATAATTTCATTATAATGTTGTAAAGAAGGTTGTTGGGAAATTTCAATGATTAGTTTTGTTTATTCTTATATTAGTATTTGGGGGCATACAGAATACTCGATGAAATGTTTGAGATAAAGTAACACCATTTTAGACTCTAATGTTTGACCCTGATATCTTTATTTCCACATATTTTTATATTAGTGATGTACTACGTTCAAATGTGTTCTCAATTCATGGATTATAGTATTTGAAAGACAGAGAGCTACAATAGAAGTTAATAAATGACCATTTTAATCAAAATCCTGAATTGAATAAATAATGTCTTTGAGAGGAAGTTAGAAAATTGTTTTTTTAGATGTTTTATAATACTTATATATGTGCGTATATGTATTTATTTTACTGGAGCAAGCGTGTTTTTGACTAAGAAAGATACAAAGCGCTGGAATTGTTACTTTCCCTCGTAGATTGTGTTCTCATGCTTGTTATTTGCGACTTTCAGGTTGCACCAGTTATTTGTGACCTTTGGGTCATGCCGGTTATTAGTGACCTTCGGGTTGCGCCTTTTATTCATTTTTTGTTGGTTCCTCTGATGAAACAAGTTTTGTTTTTCTTAAAAGCAAAATCTTTTCATTATTTCATATTTCTGAATGGAATTCATTTATTGATTTTTTTAAGTTGATATTATGATAAATTTGATTTATATATTTATTTATTTTTGTCCATTGTTTAAAGAGATCTATTTTGAACATTTTCGTAAAGGTTCATAAATAAATATTATAAGGTTACTTGACATTACATTAATGAAATGTATTTTTCCAATTGTAAATAGAAAATAGTAAATGAAAAGGCTTACGAAGTGGGGTCACCTTACACTTTGTGCCGGTCACTCTTTGGTATGATAGGGTGTGACAATATTTTCATGAGAAAATAATGGTTTTATATAGGATGCTTTTCAAAATAATGATTCATTTTTTTTTTTGAACTTTTTTGTTTTAAAAAATTATTATAAAAAATACTCTATGGAATTATTCTAAGAATGTAAAAAATAAAGATTAGAATCAAACAAGCGTTTAACCTTAAGGTTCAATTTATTTAGCTATTTCCAGATTTTCTTTTTAGATTTGTAAAATCATACCTAAGTCTTGAAAAATCATATACCTAGGAAAATCATAAACTAAAGTTTAAGCATCCCAAATAATCTACAATTTATTCGTAGAATAAAACTGCATGCTCTTCTTTCTGTTTTTTTTTTTTTTTTTTGTTAATTATCTTCACATTTATATTACATGTCCGGATGCTGATAGATGTATTTGTAATTTGTAGGGTTCAGGTTCCAAACTATTGCAATGGCACTTAATGCTCATGGAGCAACATACCCTTCAGGCTTTTCTGGATCAGCTAAGAGATGGAAGTATCATGTGTTCTTGAGTTTCCGTGGAGAAGACACTCGTAGAAGTTTTACAGATCATTTGTATCATGCTTTACAATGCAAGGGAATCATAGCTTTCAGGGATGATGAAGATCTTGCGAGGGAGAATTTATTAAACCGAGTTTGCTTCAGGCAATTGAAGAATCAGTTTCCGCTATTGTTGTTTTATCTGCAAATTATGCTTCTTCAGCTTGGTGCCTGGATGAGCTCTTAAAGATCCTTCATTCAAAGAAACAAATAGGCTTATTAGTATTTCCAATCTTTTATGGTGTAGATCCATCAAATATTAGACATCAAACAGGAAATTTTGGCAAAGCATTCAAAAAACTTGAAGAAAAATTCTCACAAGACAAAATCAAGGTGCAAAGATGGAGGGATGCTTTGGAAGAAGTTGCCAACTTATCTGGCTGGCACTCTGACAATTGGTAATTTCGATAACTCTAAATCAATATCATGACTTTTTTTTGAAGCAAAGATGTTAAGAAAAATGTTTACTGTTATTTTAACTTCTTTTTTCCTTCAGTAAATTATTTAAATGGATCACAATATTAAAAATTTTGTTTAGATTTTAATGATATTATTTTATTTTCATTCACAGGCATGAAACAAAACTTATTGAAACTGTAGTAGGCGAAGTGTGGTCAAAATTATATGATGAACTTCCATTTGACTCAGAGATATTCGTTGGAATTGGATCAAAACTAGCTGAATTAGATTCATTCATAGCAAATGGAATGGGTGGAGTTCAATTTGTAGGAATATGTGGCATAGGAGGCTTAGGTAAAACTACACTTGCTAGAGCTTTTACGAGAGAATGCACAAAAACTTTGATGGTCATTGCTTTCTTCATAATGTTAGAGAAGTATCTAAAACAGATGGTTTGATTTCCTTGCAAAGAAAACTTCTTTCTTCTCTGCATAAAAGAAGCATCGATGTGGGTGACAATTATGAAGGAAGGAAGTTGATAAAAAACATGTTGTGCAATAGAAAAGTTCTACTTGTCCTTGATGATGTGAGTGAAAGAAGCCAGCTTGAGAACTTGGCTAGGGAACAAGGATGGTTTGGTGAAGGGAGCATAATATTAGTAACGACTAGAGATAAGCATGTGTTATCATCATATGATGTATCTACTCAATATGACATGAAATTCTTGAATGATGATGAGTCTCTTGAACTTTTCCATCAAAATGCTTTTAAAGGAAAAAAGCCAAACAAAGATTACTTGGAACTTTCTAGAACTGTGATTCAATATGCTAAAGGTCTTCCATTGGTGCTCAAAGTGTTAGGTTCATTTCTTTGTGGAAGAAGTATATTAGAATGGAAAGATGCAATAGCTAAGTTCAGGAAAGTTCTTCCAAATGATGTGTTGAAGATACTTCAAGTGAGTTTTGATGGATTAGATGATGAGGAGAAGAATATTTTTTTAGATATCGCTTGCTTTTTTAAGGGGAAGCGCAAAGATTATGTCATACAAACTTTACAAAATTTGGATCTTCACCCTATAGTTGGAATAAAAGTTCTTATTGATAAATCATTGGTAACTGATGATAACGGGATTTTGTGGGTGCATGACATACTTCAAGAACTAGGTAAGAATATTGTGTTTCAAGAATCACCCAATGATGCTGGCAAGCGTAGTAGGATATGGTCCTTGGAAGACGCTAACTATGCACTAGAAAGAAATATGGTAATACTTGTAATTTTTGGTGATCTTGCACTCTTTATTTAGTAAGTTTTTCATGGTTCTTATATGTTATTAGATTGACTTTTCGTTTTATATACGAGGAACAGAAGCAATCCGAGGTATAGTATTAAGATTAGACCATGAATGTGTGTCATATTGGGACCCTCAAGCCTTCTTAAAGATGAGTAATCTTAAATTACTTATCATAACAAGTTCTTCACTTAATCCCCATTCTTCTTTGAATCTTCCTTATGGACTTGAATGCTTTCCAAGTGCATTAAAAGTCCTACAATGGAAGGGAAGTTGTTTACATGCTCGCCAAGTCATGTTCCTTGTGATCTCATTGATCCTAAAATGAAACCTACTCCATTAAAACAAGTATGGCGAGGATCACAGGTAATTATGGTCTTCTGTTTTTTTTTTTTTGGTCAAAATAGTTATGGTCTTTCCGATAAAATAATTATCTATAATTTAATACATCTTTTTTAGTATCATATATATATATATATATATATATATATATATATATATATATATATATTTATATTTATTTATTTATTTATACCTTTTTAACTGTGTTGTCATTCAGGTTTTTGGAAGGCTTAAATTTATGGATTTAAGCGATTCAAGATATCTAATAAAGACACCAAATTTTGATGAAATTCCTGATCTTCAAAATCTCATTCTTGAAGGTTGTATAAACCTTGTTGAAGTACATCCATCCCTTGGCCACCATCACAACCTTGTCATGGTCAATTTGAAGGGTTGTAAGAGTATCAAAACTCTTCCAAGTAAGTTTGAGATGAAATGCTTAGAGACTCTTATATTCTCAGGTTGCTTCAAAATTAGACAACTTCCAGAATTTGGGCAAAGCATGAAATGTCTAACCAAACTTAAGGTAGAGGAGACTGGCATCACAAAACTACCTCAATCACTTGTCAATTTGTGTCAGCTTGTCGTTTTAAATGTAAGGAATTGCAAAAATCTGGTATGCCTTCCAAATGTAATTCAATTTTTGAAGTCTCTTAAAATTCTCAATATTTCTGGTTGCCCAAAACTCTCAAGACTACCAGAGAATCTAAATGAAAATGTAGCTTTAGAGGAGCTTGATGCTAGTGGAACTGCTTTAAAGGAAGTGCCTTCATCAATACTTTGTTTGAAAAATTTAAGATCTCTATCTTTTAGTGGATGTAGTGGGCAAGCACAATCATCCTCCCCAAATCTCTCTTCTTTTTGGACTAGGTTCTTTAGGCTTACAAGGCCTTCAATAGACCCTGGCTTATTGCTACCCCGTTCTTTATCAAGTTTATCAAATTTGAAGAAGTTAAATCTAAGTTATTGCAATCTCTCTGATGAGTCTGTTCCAAATGATATTAATGATTTATCATCATTGGAGATTCTTTCTCTAAGTGGAAACAATTTTGTTAGCCTACCTGTTGGCTTCTTCTCAAATCTTTTGAAGCTTGATCATGTTTGCTTCAATTATTGCACAAGACTTCAGTTGCTTCCAGGACTTCCATCAAATTTAGCCACTATAGAGGCAATTGATTGTCCTTTAATGGAATATATATTAGAATCCCAACAGCTGTGGAAGATCTTTGAACAACTTGAATATCAGGTTTGTTTGGTCTGTTAAACTATAAACATATTTCTTGTGTTCACATTTAAATCATTATACTTGCCTAACTTCTATGTGAAAATTCTGTTTGAAATGGCATGAATCAAAATGAGTGTGGTATTTTGAATATTTTTGGAGCTTGTCTTATATAGTTGTTTCTTACACACTATAATCATTGTACTTCAACATACTAATATTTGTTACAGGAGAGATATTTCTTCACGCCGACACAAGATCCTCTGATGATTCCTTTTTGTATGAATATTGGAGGAAGTGAAGTGCCATCATGGTTTCACAATCAAAATTGCTTTTGTGATGGTCGTCAGTCATATGTGTCATTTATAACGGACATACAGGATCATCACCATTCAAGTAAACAGTTGGGAATAGCTGTATGCTTAATTATAGAAGGTCATTATTATAGTGCGTCTGCTTCTGATGATAAAGATTATCCAAGTTCTGTTGTGAACTGGGTTGTTGCAAATGTTAGAGATGAAGTCTTATATCCATATTGTGGCGAATTGATTTATAAATGCCATAATGATCGTAGCCAACTTTTTTTATTCATTTTCCCATGTGTTGATGAGAAAAGACTTCAAATTAGTTTTGATGTCGTTAACATGGAATCGAAAGCAGATTTTGAAATAAAGAAGTGTGGGTGGCGTGTATTGTATAAAGAAGATATCGAAGCATGGCGAAGAACAAGGGGTGAAGGATGTAGCAGCACCAATAAATGTTCAGACAACGACCATAATCATAATGAATTGGAAGCAACAAGTGACAGCTTAAGCAATTCTCGATCCATTAATGGCAGTGAAGAAGAAGATGGACAGACGTCCAAATGCCTCTGACAAAACGCTGAAAACTATGATAAATTAATGATTTAAGGTTTGTACATACATAAACGCTATTCATCTTTTATAAACTCTTGTTTTTCTTCATATAATCTTTTTCTAGTTGGATAGATATCTCAACTCATGCTTATTTTTCTTACATATATAGAACCAGCAATATTGACAATGGCAGCTCAATTTATCATCTCTAACAAAATGCGAAAAATTGGAAGTAGTTCTCACGGGTACGTATGTGCGTTAGCCTTTTTTTATTTTAGCCTAAATTGATGCTTGTATAATTTTTCCTTGTTGGATGTATATATTCTGCTTCTTTTATTACATATATAATACTAATTCGATAATATTACACGTCATACAAATTGTACGTTGATTCTCTTTTTTTTTTTTTTTTTGAAGACTCGTAATAATAACGAAGGTTTGAAGCCATCAGTATATTAAAAAAGAAGTCTTCATTACAAGATTTGTTGTTGGAAAAATTGTATTATTAATCTCGTAAATTATTTGAATTTTTTATATTTAACTAATTTTTAAAATAATCTTCATTATCAAGAATGGGCTGAAATCTCACAGAGGAGAACAATATATTTAATATTATTTTATTATAATCTTGCAAATGATTAACAAGATGAGAAAAACAGCCCTTCAAGAATTTATGCCTCTCAATAGAAGATATGTTTTCCCCTTGAATGTTTCAGCTGATCAATACTCCTAACCATCCCCTGTTTTGATTTTTCGGCGGCAGACAAGAGAAGAAAGATAAGAGAAAATTGATTCCTCTTCCCACATACAACGATGGACAGCAAAGGAAGGAGAGAAGAGGTTATGCTCAATTAATATGGTGTGTTTGTTACATGCAAATGGAATTTGACTTGATCATACTCTAATTTATTCTTGTTAAGAAATTAATTTCAGTTGTTCATTAAAATTTTCCACATGTTCATGATGTGTTTGTCACTTGCAAATCTATTTGTTTCTCCTTTGAGTTTTGAAAGAGTTATTTTTATCTTTTTGCTTCACAAATTAATTTCACAACATGTCCTCTAGATTACAATGAAATTTCATATTTCTTTGGATTCTCATGGGAATTAATTTGCTACAGTGGTCCTTATCTGAACTTTTCCCATAAAAAATTTATTTTACTTGTTCTAAATCCAAATGTAAGAAGGTTGTTTTGGTAATTTAAATATAAAGACAGATTCTTGAGAAAATCTCCTTTGCCCTCGTATTTAACAATCCACATAATCTTCATTTTGCACCAATAAGTTCCCTTTGTTACCTTCCCAATAACAATTTTGTAATTAGCATAATAGGGTAAGAAATATATTTATCTGAAATTGATAACATATTTTTCATATTAAGAATATAATTCTCTTATTCAAATTTATAGGTCATTACTACATTATTCCATGTTTTTTCATTTAACTATTAAATTATTTTAAGCACAAATTTTTTCAATTTCCGTAGTGGCGTGTCTTTGTCACTGTACTTTAAGATTATTTGAGTTGGTTATTGTGATTGAAGCATATTATTGTAGTTTTTTAAAAACAGAGTTTCTACAGATAAGAAGAGATTATGAGACTTCAAGTATATCGTTCAATTTGTTGTTCATTTATTTATATTAAAATTATGCTATCAAAAACTTGCGACCAGTATTGTTTGGTAATTTTTTTTTTGTGTTGATGAGATAAATATAGAGGATGTAGTATGACTATGGATAGAACTGACAGCACCATCACATGAATTTGGTGTATCTGAAATTGACAATGCTTGATGAGATAAATTTTTAATTCTGTCTGGCTTTGACCATTATCAGGAATTGGCCTACTACTTGAATTTTGCTTTGATTTCTTGGAATGACAATGCTTGTTTGTTCAAAACTTTAGGATGATACTATATATGCTCTGTTCCAACTAAAAACAAAGCAGGGGCTGATTTAAGAATTTTTTTTGGAATTGTTATGATTTTATTTTGATGTGATTATTTGAGATTATAAAGCAGGGGCTAATTATGGAAAAAATGTTTGAAAGCCAAGCTAGAATCAAAGTCACGATTTTGGAACCAAGGAAGCCAAGCTTATTTGTTTATATTATAATTATAACATGGAAGGCTTAAGTTGTTTAGAAAGCCAAGCTTATATATATGGGTTTTGCATGAAAAATTATGGGGAAATAAATTAAATGAAGAAAATAAATTTAGAAGCCAGTAACAACAAAGTAAAAATTGAAGATAAAAGAAAATAAGAGATTTTCATGGTTAGTGGCTTTAATGAATAACTTAAATTATGTATCTTGGGTCTTGAAGGTCATGAGTGTGAAGGAAGATGAATTGGAGGTTTGATCAAGTAACCTCAAATATTGGAAGAAAAATTAATACAAGAGAAAGTTAATAAAGTTTAAAGGTAACTCTTTATCTATTCTTGTATTTAAGTGTTTATTTTTTCAAGCACAAAATTTAGTCACCTCTCATAACAGAGACTTCAATTTTTGTTCACTACGTTGTGAGAGACTAGCCTCTTCTACCAGACCCAACCTCAATTGGTAAATGTTTATATTTTTGTTATGCTTTTTAGCTTGTCATGAGTGGAATAACTATGGGCTTGTTTGTATCCATTTTTTTTCCAACACATTTTTATAAAATTGTTTTTAAAAACAAGTTTTGAAAATAAAAAACAAAAAAATTTGTTTAGATAATTGTTCTTTAGAAATTAGTGTTTGAAGTGACGTGGGGCAGCAGTCACTGATGGCGATGTGGTAGTGATAGGAGCTAGTGGGGTGGTGTCAATAGTGTAATATCTTGAATTTTAAGACCAAAAGATTAGAAATAAAACTGAGATAAGAAGGCTACTAAGCCAGTGGAGACTGAAAGTTTTGAGCTTATCATGAGAAAAAGGTTTAAGAAAATTAACAAAATTATTGTGGCCTCAAAAATGTGGAAAAAATTATGAAATTTTTTTTGAGGGCCTGAAAATATTATGAAGAGATTAATTACGGAAAATTTGGCATAAATAGCTTTAAAGCTATTATTTGGAATTTAAGGCATATTTTCCCGAAAATTCAAGGGGTAATAGAAAATGTTTTTGACCTAGAAATTTTAAAGTTAATATTCTATAGCCTAAAGAGACTAAGTGAGAAAAAAAAATCCTTATATGAATAGGTGTTAGTCAAGGGGCTGATATGTGTGCACAGTGACGACAAAATAGTAATTGAGAGAGAATGTTCATACCTCTGGGGTTTACCTCTTATTTATAGAGTTTGCCTGTAGGGTTAGAGTTTGGAGTTATAAGCCTTTGTTCCTCCAATCCCAAGTGTTATGCTTTTTCTCTTTTTTGATATAAAAATTTTAAGAGAGGAGTTGGGTTGACCCACAGTCCAAGGGCAGGGCGTTATGGCTTTGCTCCTCAGGGCATATAGGACTGAGAGTACATATGTCTCCACCTCATCCTGCGTTTCCACAAGTTCACGTCACCTAGGATGTCTCCCTCAGCGACTTAACCAACTCCATGATCGAACCCTCTCCCTTCGGTGAGAGTGTCTAACCCCTTTGCCAGTTGAGCCCAAGGACGAGGGGTCCCAAGTGTTATGTTTTTTTTTTGTTGCTAAATCCTAAGTGTTATGTTGCCATATCTATTTCACGTAGATTGCCCCTTATTGAGCCATATATTGAATGGGTCTCATATGTGAGTCCATATCAGAAATGATATTTAATAAAGTGAAGAAGGTAATGAAGGCAAAAAAAAAATATCTATAAACTATCCCAGAATAATTTCAAGAATATAATACTCCCTCCGTCCCTAATTATAGGAGCAATTTAACCGATTTTGGGAGAATTAAGGAGAGGAGTTAAATTAGTTAATTTTACTCATTTTCCTAAAATGTCCTTATATAAATTTAAAATGACACAAATTGCCATAATTATAAGTGTTTCTAATTTGTCTTACGTTAGATATCCATGACATATTTGTTTATATATGTATATTAGTTTCTTTTTATATAGCCATGTGTATACATATAGATCTAATTTTCTTTCCACACGCTTTCTAATTGAAATAATAGTCTTGCTATATAAACATATATGTGTGTATATATATGTGTATACATATAGATCTATCTACACACACATATATGTTTATATATGTGTGTGTGTTCACACATATATATCTACACATATATATATTGACACACAAAAACACAAATATACATATATATATATAAACACACATATATATATATAAACACACATATATATATAATGCTCCTAATAATAAGTATAAATAGGGGTATTATAGGAAAAAATTGACAAAAGTTAAAACTTGCTCTTATAATTAGGACCAAAACCAACTCCAAAATTTGCTCTTAGGGACGGAGGGAGTATTTGATTTCACAAGACAAATTCAGAAACCACAAAAATAGAACAAATTTCATTATTGGTCAGCAAGTTGGAGGAAGTATCATGCATAAATTTCTAACTCAACCCTCAGGAAAGAAGATTCATAGCACTTTCAACAAGGACTTCTGTTTATTTTTCTTTCATGCACTCATACCTTCAAAATATTTTTCTACTCTTGTCATTGAAACATGTTTATGTAGTCGTTTTCTTTAAAAAAATCTTTTTCAATATTCACTGTGAATTTCTACAAATAAGAAGAGATTATACCTATATTATTCAATGGAAGAGACTAGCAAACCCATGATTCGACGACCACGATGAAATCCAAGCTCCTGGTTTGAGGGCGAATCGAAAGAGGGAGTTGACGGTTTCAAAATCTGAGCGTGATGGATGATTATGAGTTGGCTTGAGCATGAAGTGGACATCTCTTCTTAGTCTGAAACTTGTAATATGATATATAATCTAAGAATACACGATATATAATATGATTAAATAACTTATTTAATTTCTTTAATCTCTAGAAAAGGCCCAACCACGGGCAGGCATGGTAGACCCGGTCTCGCCTGTTATCCTGAAGGATCTCAACTGCCCTGGTAATATAGGAGCACCTCCGCACAGGGCAAGGCAGTTCGGATCATGGCCCGAAAATCACGCTAGGCTACTCCAGGTATGCTCTATAAATACTAAAGCAGCAACCCAAGGTAAAAAGGTTCTAACCCTAAACTATCTACATATAGTCACACTGTGCATACACCCCACTCCCTTGGCACTGAGCCTGGTGTGTACAGTGATCCCACCTCTGACTGCGTGCTTCCCTCATAAGCACCCAGGAAGAGACCTTTGATCCAACATCAAACACTACAAAAAAAGTGCCACTTTGTGACGGTTAATTTGTAGCGGTCAAAATAAACCTCTACAAATATGCGAATTTGTAGCGGTTTATACCGAAACCGCTACAAATTTGTAGCGGTATGACTCGCGCCAAATGGCGCGCTGGTTCGTAACGACATTTGTAGCGGTTATCATAAACTAACCGTTACAAAATATGGCGCGAAGTTGGCGCCAAATTTGTAACGGTTATTTTGTAACGGTTTATTTATAAAAACCGTCACAAATATGGCGCCAGTTTTGAAACCGTTACAAAATGAAAAAAAAAAAAAACCGCTACAAATGTGAACCGCTACAAAAAAGAATCCGTCACATCAACCGTTACAAATGTTACGTATATCCCTATAAATATCCCCACCACACCTCATCTCACACACTCATTCATTTCTTCCCACTCACTTCTCTCTCGTTTTCTCTCATTTCTTCCCACTCCTTCTAAAATCTTTGATTTCAATGTTTTATTTTTACTTCTTATAATACGATACTATTTTTTTTCTTATCCGAACTTTAAGTATATTTCCTCAATATTCCTTCTATCATCATCAACTTTCTTTATATAATCAAATATCATCTAATGCACAACATAATTTTTTTGCTCAGAGGTGGACAACACAATAAATCCTTATTATCTACATATTCTCAATATTATACCTACATAATATTTATACTTATCTAACTTAAGTTAATCAGTTTTGTAAATATTAACTATTATCATTTAATTTGTCACTTAAATAATAAAAATATTCAATATAAAATTGTAACAATGGACACAAATTACGATTTTTTTTCAATTTTCAATATTTTGTAGCGGTTGTAAAACCGCTACAACAACCGCTACAAATTTTAATTTAAATTCGGATTAAATATTTGTAACGGTTTTACAACCGTTACAAAATTTGGGCGCCATTTTTTTCAATATTTTGTAGCGGTTTATCATAACCGCAATGAGATATAGTAGCGGTTTATATGTATGTAGTATCGGTTTTTTTAACCGTTACAAATCGGCTTGCCACAGGCGTTTTTGTCGCGGTTCCTCTAACCGTTACAAATGTCGTTTGTCACGTCAAAAACCGTTACAAATAGGTCATTTTAACCGCTACTAATTGTCGTTTTTTTTGTAGTGAAAGCACCAGCCCATTCATTCGGCTGAACATCTGAGTTCTACTCCAGAACAGGTAGTATTATGATTAAGTAATTTATATTTTAAGATTAGGGGCAGCACTCCTATATCTTTGGTAACCACCTCCCCATTATCCTTATTAACTCCTGAAATACTTATTTTAAAACTGGAACTGTCCATTTCAAATCCTTATTAACTTCCTATTTCAAAAATAATTGTTTTATTTTTTCCGTTCTAAATGTTATTAATATCCCTATATTTTTTGGGATAGGATATTGTTACTACCAATTTTGGTCACTATCAAGTCACAACCACTTTTTTCATTGTTAGATCAGAATTTGAATAGAATTTGAATAGGAGAGAGAAATGATAAAAGTAGATAACATTTTAATGTGATAGTGACTAAAATTGATAGTGACAATATCCTATTCCGTATTTTTTTGTCTTGATTTATTTTGTAAATGCCTTCCCTCCTCATATATATTTTAAAAATATTTTACTATACATCTATCTATTATCTAGTTTAACGGTATAAAAGTAGGGCAGCCAGTTACGGCACGGGTGAGGCAGTTATACAATGAAGAGGGGTAATCGGGAGGTAGTTCCAGGATACTTTCAGATTATGCCTTTTCAACTTTAAAAATAAAATAAAATAAATATTATACATGAATTAAAATATTTTCCTGAATAAACGTATCAGGGGGACGAAAAAATAACATGAGAATATTAATTCAAATTTTCTCAAAATAAGTACATACTAAATAAAGAGAGATAATTGATGCATCTACAAAATATTTTCGAAATCTAACCTTCAGAATTTGAAAAATATTAAATATAAATTAAAATATTTTTAAAATAAATATATTAAATTAAATATTTTCAAAATAAGTGTTTCAAAAGTAGAGAGAGAGAGAGAGAGATTATCTCCATCCAATGCATCCTATGTTTTTCATGTTCAATACGTGCACACAAATTTTGATATTAGAATGCAATAAGTAATACAAACTGAGGATTCTCTAAACTACTTGTCCCCGTGGTTCTGCGCGGTGTGGACTAGTTAACTCAATTACGAACTACTTATTAGAAAATAAAGCTTTTATCTCAACCAGTGTAACATCCCGATTTTTTTCAAAAGCAGTATAATTTTTTTTTTCCAAAACATCATTTCAAATCATCAACAGTATATAAGCACGCAACCTATGCAAATGTATCGCCCCTAGCATTCAGATGTATCGCCCATAGCATACTGATGTATCGCCCATAGCATACAGATATATCGCCCATAGCATGCATATGTATCGCCCGTAGCAAAAACCAACATATCAACAGTACATAACATATAACAGAGCTATCAACTACCACATACAATACACATAGCACATACATGTATCCCATAAATATCAGAGTTAGTGTTACAGTACGCGAACGTACCTTCGTTGATGTTATTCTAGCACGTTATACGGAAAACCGTACTTCTGACGGAAAACGGAAACCAGCACGTCGGATAGTGGTTCGACAGTAGGTCAAAACGTATTCAGGGATATCCTATCAATATAACAACGTACTTGTTAAGGATCTATCATTACGACGGACATTTTTAGTCAAAATGACCATTTTACCCCGACCCCTAATTGGCGGAAATTCGCGGCGCTTCGTTACTTGGACTCGATTTTCCAAAATTTTGCGAACTTCGACCCAATGATAATTTTCGAAATTCTGGACTAATATAGCCCTATCATATGATATCCAATCATGCTTGAAAAATTAAAGGGCTAAACTAGCAGTACTACTATAACTATTGAAAGAACTACGAAAGCTTATAGCTCGCTATTTTAACTTTCAGCTTTCAGAGACTCAATCTCTACTATGTTTTTACCTCGTCAGGCATCTTTCAATGCAATGAGGCTTAAAAACAAGAATAGGAATCTCATCTTCTACTTCCTAGATCTAACTAACAGTTCTACTAAAACTACCGAAAAGACTAAGGACCGAAGGACTTACCCGTTGAAGACTTCTTCACAATTTTTCCAGAGCTTCTCTCTCTTCTTTCCCTCTCTAGATTCGGTCAAGGAGGAAAGAAATGGTGTGAAAATGAAGAGAAGGGGGGGTATTTATAGAAAAGAGGGAAGGATTTCGGCCGTCGGATTAACTTTGTGAGAAACGATCTGGACCGTCAAACACTACTTTTCAAAAAAACCCTTTCTTCCCTTTTTGCTTTCACACTTGGCCGAAATTCAAGAGGGCTTGGCCAATGGGAGGTGGCCACGTGTCACCTTCCAGAAGCTTTCGGTCCAATTTCCCCGATCGGTACCCGATTCGCGTAATTTCGGAGAAATCTCAAAATTCTGGTTAACTAACTTTGAAGATCTTCTCTTCCTTACTAGAAATGTCTATTCTAATCTAAATCTTGATTCCATACAGGGCATTCCGTGTTCAGTCGAAGTTTCTCGAAAGGCATGTCCGATCTCAGAATGAAATTCCGGAAGCTACCGACTGTGGACAAGAATGCACTGATTCCAAATATGTTCAGGAAAACCTCCAACTCTTCCCCAGATGCCACAACATGACCTTTATAACCTTAAATTCCAACTTGGCTATCTGGCTTTTCCTCAGAATTTCCCTATTTCGTCTTATTAGGAAAAAGCTCAATCGACGTCGGAATTAACTTCCGGAAGAGTTTAACGGAAGGTAATGTTTCACTGATCAATATTTTACCTTGACTTTGGCATTCCTATTCCTGCTTCTCTAGATAGGATCCGTTTCCTATTTATCTGATTACTATTCACATTATTTAATTATATTATATAATAATAAAACTTTAATTAATTATAATATATAATATTATAAAACTTACTACCTATGTTTTCTTTTAATTCTTCTCTCTTTTTTTTCTTCCAAATTCGGTCAAAATCTGATTCCCCTTTTTTTTCGTTTTATATTTTATTTAATATAAAATAATTATTTAATAATTATTTTATATAATATCTTACACAATTTTCCTATTGGTCCAAAATTGTATTTAGGCTTAAAAATACCTAAACTCAACTATTTTTCTCCAAAATTTCCAATTAATTAGTAAACATTTTTTTACTAATTTTAAAACCAAAAACCACTAATTTTAGGGTTTTACATAATTACTTGTGAATTTCCTTTGCTGCTTAAGTAATTAGCCCAATATTACTTAATTACTTAATTATCACAAGTTGATAATTTTCTTACTTAGGATGCCTCATTACCTCATAACCTTTGTATTGACATTTTTGCTTTCATGTCTTAGCATTTACGGGGGTATTACGGTCATTTCCTTACTTTTTGAGTATTCTTCTACAATTTCTCCAAGTATGTAACTTAATAAATTACTTAAATTAGGGACAATATCCTTTCCTATTTCAAATAGATTTTTACTTGCTTCTTTTATAGCTTTCACAGGGTATTTATAACCCATAATGTGTTTAGGGACCTATTTGCAAACCTTCAAACGTTCTAGGGACCTAATTGCAAATTATCTAATTTCAAGGGAAATTACCCTAACAACAAGGTAAACTCAATACAAGGTTTTTGAGACTCATATTCACCTATTTCCAATAGGTATATTTCCCAATTTTTGATATTTACCCTAAGTCAGATTTTAGGGTATTACAACCAGCCACTTATCTTTTTTCAAATCAGTTTTGACTGCAGCAAACTTGCATATTGTTTCCTGTGTAAAGCTTCCCAATTATATTTGTGACAAAATTGATGCTAGATGTTTTTTTTTTTTTTTGGAGAATAGTGGCAATAGAAATCAGATTCATCTCCTCATAACAAAAATGTTCTTTTCTTGCCAGTTAATAAGGGGGTCTTGGTATCAGACCAAGATCAATCAATCAAGCCATTGCAGCCAAACAATTGTAAAGAATAATTTCATCAGATGAGTCTTCTTTACTGGCTTCTACTTTAAAAGTAAAATATATTGGTTGGTCAAAATAAGAGATAATCAAGTAGCTTTATAATTCTTCATGGATTTGGAAAGGAATTATAGAAATGCACCTTAATGTTCTTGGAAATTCTAGATGGCAAGTTGGTTCTGGCTCCTCGATTCCAATCTCCCACCCTTTATGGTGGCCTATGCACTATATAGTCAATTAAGCTACTTTTCTTTAATGTTCGGTTTGTGGCTAACCTACTAATTAATGCATATTTCTCGAAATCCTGATAAATGGAATAACGACCTTGTTAGACTTTTGCATTCTCAAAAGATTGCCAAGTCTATTTTGCTTCTTCATGTGGAATTTCAGGTACTCTTGATAGTTTGTCTTATCTATATCCCTTCCACATAAATCATTACGTCTTATCTGGAAGTTATTTCACTCAGCTTTGCCATCGATAGACATTGACTTTGGTTCATGTTTTATTTGCCGTAGACTTTTATTACAAAATTTTGTAGCTTCTTTTTTTATTTTTATCTCCTGCACTTCTGAAATTTTCAGGTTAAATTTTAATAGTTTAAAGTTATAAATATTTTTATAAAATATTAAATCTCAATTATTGAAAGTTGATCCAATGGTGGGGAAGGTAAATGGAGACATCCCGCTCTCAAAGTTTCACCTCTACTGAAAGTACTTCAAGAAATTCTGGGACGGCTTTCATTTTCAACTTTAGCTTTCTCAGAATGGATTGAATCGTTCTCATCATCTTCTTCATCAGGTCTGAATGTCTGATTCGCCAGCCTTCTGATAAGTGCAGATTTTATAATTAAATGAGTATCAATTCTGAGATATATTGGATTAAATTTATTACTATTTATATATCTTGCAGGAGTTATTAGCTGATTGAGAAAGGAGCAGAAAAAGGAAATCAATTTGAATAAATTGTGTGATATGAGAGAGTGGATTGCAAAAGATTTGGAGATGATTGGAGATCTCAAAAGGATATTGCATATCTTGTATTTAAGATAGGATCAGATCACGACCAAGTCAGCCTAAGGGAATTTCTATATAAAGAGCAAGGGAGATACACACTAGAGAACACAGAGAGACAAGACGCAGAAGCAACCAAAGTACACACGAGAGAAAATAACATCCTTATGCTCTCTAAACTTCGGTATTTACCAAAGGTTTAGAGAGAAAGGACAAAGGAAGAAAAGGAGGAGACTAGCAAGGAAGAAAGAGGATGCAAGAACAATTCCAATTTTAATCTCTTTTCTTCTATTTTGTTAACCTAGCCATGCTCGGCTAATTTTCTTTAGTAGTTAGGGCGAGGATGAACCCTATGCGAATTTAAGTATTTGTTTGAATTCTTGATTGAATGTTATTTTCCATGATTGAATGAATTATCTTTGCTTAAAGCTTTCTTAAAGAATGATCACCTTTTAGATTGTTCATAGGTTGGTGTATGACAATAGAGATGTTGGTGCATTTAATCGGAACCGTTAATTCGTCATAGAGTTGCATGACCTAGACATAGGCTTACGAGTTTATGCGATCTTATAATTCTGGTTTAAATAAGTGATCTTTCCAAACAATACTAAGACATTAGGTTGTTTTCAAAGATAACGGACTAAGGTAGCGTCAAGACATTGGGACTTAGTCTAATTTTAGAGAATTGATCGTCAATCATGGGAAATAATAGTCAATTAGGGATTTAATTCAAATACTCAAAAGAACATAGGGGGTTTCTATGCCCTAGCTGCGTTTTTCTCCACTGATTAACTTTTCTAAACTATCGTCTTTGAGATTCTTCATCTTGAATGCGTGTTTTCTATTAAACTCCTTAAAAATTCTGTTAGGTTACAACTCACCCTCTTTTACTCATTTGTCCAACTAAAGCTAAGATAACAAATTAGTGGTGGAATACTAGTCCTCGTGGGACGATCTTTTCTCACTACTTTATTACTTGATACGGCCCGTATACTTGCGGAGTTTATAAGGCTTTAAAGTTTTCCCTACCAAGTTTTTGGCGCCGTTGCCGGGGACTAGTTTTATTTCAACACTAAGAGTAGTTATTGAAACTCTAGATTGGATTTTTCTTTTTCTTTTGTTATCATACTCTGTTTATGCGAGGTACCACTGACAGAAATTCGATGTAGTTTGATCCTGAAATTGAAAAGACAGCAAAGAGAAACCGGAAACTTGTTAAACAGAGAAAAGGAAAGGTTGTTAGCTCTAGTACTGACACTAAACCGGTTATAATGGCAGAAAATATTACAGATCCTCCTCCTCCTCCTCCTCCTCCAAAAAGGACTATGGGCGATTACATGACGCTTAATCCTCGCGTGGCGCAACTAGCATCATCAATCCTGTTGTGAATGCAAATAATTTTGAAATCAAGCCATCTCTCATAAGCTTGGTTCAACAAAGCTCTTTTAGTGGGAGTGATTTAGAGGATCCTAATCAAGATATCGAGACTTTTCGCGAATTTGTGATACCATCAAGATGAATGGAGTTTCGGGAGATGCTATTCGTGTGAGGCTGTTTCCTTTCCCTTCTTCTAAGTATACAAAGCTGCTTTCAGACATCAATTGCTTTACTCAAGGCAATGGGGAATCATATTGTGAAGCGTGGGAAAGATTCAAGGAGTTTCTTAGGAAGTGCCCACAACATGAGCTGCAAGACTATGATCAGGTGAGGATATTCTTCAAAGGGATGCTTCCGTCCTCTAGGATGATGATTAATGAACTTGCCTCTTCTCAAGTATCATCTATCACTTCTCGGCCTCATTTGATTTGTGATTTTTGCCAAGGGAACATGCTAATGGAGAGTGTGCAGCATTCATTATCAAGAAACAACAGAGGTAAAATACATGGGTAATCCTCCTAGAAATCAGTTTAATCCATATAGCAACACATACAATCCTGGCTAGAAATCTCACCCAAACTTCTCCTATAAACCCCAATCAGCACCTCAGCAGTTCCACCAAACCACCACCACTGATCTGGAAAAGGCTTTGACACAATTGACTCTCAGCACTACCGAATACATAAAGGGGTCAGAAGCTTTCCGAATGAAACAAAAGCTTTCCAGAATGAAACAAATTCTTCTCTCAAAATCAGGGGGCTTCGATCCGAAACTTGGAGCATCAGATTAGTCAGTTATCAAAGAAAATAGCAGAGAGAAGCCAAGGGTCCTTCCCTAGTGATACTGTGGTAAATCCAAAAGAGCATTGTAAGGCCATAACTACAAGGAGTGGTATAGTGGTTCACCTTGGTTGAGAAATCTGCTCCAATGAAGGACAAGTCCGAGAAAGGGGAGGAAGAGGTTGAGCAATGTAATGTGCAGCGAGTTCCAAAGGAGATAGCTACAAAGAAGCCTCCCATTCCTTCTTATGCAAAACCTCCTTATCCCCAAAGGTTCAAGCAGCAGATTCGAAGCAACAAGATGCCGAGTTCGGGATATTTTTAAGAAATTGCAGATTAACATTCCTTTTGCGAAGCTCTTGAAAATATGCCTAATTATGCAAAGTTCATGAAAGATTTGCTTTTCAAGAAGCATAAGTTGCAAGAGGCGAAAATGATAGCATTGACTCAAGGCGGTGTAGTGCCATCATTCAAACTAAGTTGCCACCAAAGCTTAAAGATCCAGGCGGCTTTAGCATTCCTTGTGCAATAGGGAATGTCAATATGGGCGAGCACTTTGTGATCTGGGAGCTAGTATTAATTTAATGCCCTTATCTGTTTCAAAAGCTCTCGGCATTAAAGAGATGAAGCCTACTATGATGTCATTACAGCTGGCGGATAGGTCCATTAAGAAGCCAGAAGGTGTCATTGAGGATGTGCTTGTGAAAGTGGACAAATTCATCTTCCCGGTGGATTTTGTGGTTCTTAACATGGAGGAAGATGCTGAAATTCCTCTACTTTTGGGAATACCCTTCTTGGCTACAGCTAGAGCGGTAATTGATGTAGCTGCAGGAAAAATGGAGTTTCAAATGAATGATGAGAAAGTCACTTACAATGTGTTTCAGTCCATGAAATACCCAGCTGATAATAGTGACTGTTTCAAAATTGACGTGGTTGATGAGGCCATTCAAGAAGTTTTTCAAAAAGGTTCAGATGAGCCTATGGAGGATGATCTTGCTCAATTGTTACAAGTGGAAGAAGAGGTTTCTGTAAAGGAGAATTCTCATTTACAGGTTGAGGAGCTGAAGAAGAAAGATTATGATGCGCCACCTGTTACTCCTAAGGTGGAACTAAAGGAGCTCCCTTCTAATCTGAAGTATGTTTTTCTAGGGAAGGATGACACTTATCCCATTATTGTTAGCACTGAGTTGTCCCCTACTGACGAAGAGAAGTTGCTGAAAGTTTTGACTACCTACAAGACTACCATAGGGTGGTCTATATCTGATTTAAAGGGGATTAGTCCTTCATTTTGCACTCATAAAATTCTGATAGAGGACCATGTGAAACCAGTAAGGCAGCCCCAGAGGAGACTTAACCCGACTATGAAGGAAGTGGCGAGACAGCCAACTTTCGGCCAAGAGGCCAAAAAAAAAATTCCAAATTTTTTTTTTTTTTTTTTTAAACCAGCCCCCTTCCTCCTTCTTCTTTCTCTTTCTCTCTCACTTATCTGACCCAGATGGTCGAGGCCCTTTGCATCAAGAATATAGACCCAACTAGTTGTCAACCAAATGAGGACGACAATGATTCCGACGATGCGGTCACACATGAGGACGCCGATGACCACTCCGATGACTTTTGGCAGAGCACTCTACATCGAGTTAACGGCTTAAACCAGGGAGTACTAGTTCCTTTCCTTTTATTTATTGTTCCAACAAGTGAGGACACCGTCGATTTATGTGTGGGGTAGGGATATGAATTCCCTCACCGTCGATTGATGTGTGGGGTAGGGATATGAATTCTTTGGTGTTGCTTGTTCTTATTCAATTGAAAAGAATTCCCTTGAAAAAAATTCTTGAGTTTTTGTTCGATTGACCTTAACTTTGAGCATCCCCATCTTAGAGAATATTATCAAGTAAAACAATAAAAAGGAAAAGAATGTGTCAACTAAGCCCTGAGCATTGAATTTTTGTAAACAATCTGGAGATGTTTTGAATATTTTGATACCTGATTCCTCTAGGAGATGAGATTATGCTCTTTGTTGACCAAGTAAAACTTTTGTTTAGGGAAAGGACTCAAGTGAGTTATTATGAAAAAAAAAAAAAAAAAAAAGAAAAAAAAAGAAACACAACTCCAATGACTTCTCTAGACCTACTTAGTAACCGGTACTGCATCACCCATGTGCAGGGTCGCGTCAAACGGTAAGGTCAAAGAGGGCTATGAGTTGAGCTAAAAGCCTCTTGAGGTGCCTGTTGGAGTAACCGAGTAACCGGTGCTGCATCACCCATGTGCGGGATCGCGTCAAAGGGGACCTACAACGGCTCAAGATTACGGTGCCTGTTGGAGTAACCGAGTAACCGGTGTTGCATCACCCATGTGCAGGGTCGCGTAAAAAGGGGACCTACAACGGCTCGAATAAAAAAAATAAATAAATAAAATGAAAAAAAAAAGAGTTATTTCTTACATGAGGATCCCTATAAAATTAACTGCAAAGCTTGGTTTAAGTGGGGGCATTTGAATTTTTCGGAGGAATTAAGTAGAATAATATTTTATTAAACTTATTGTGGTGCTTATTACGGCTATTGTTTAAGGCTATTGGCTTAGTGACCCAATCTTATAAGACATTAACTGAATAAATTTTGATAACATGATCTCGAGTGTGGTGGTAATCGCTCACTGTTTAGGAAAGTCAAAAACAATGTCATTCTCATTTAGATAATGAATTCTCTTTCTTTTGCTTGAGGACAAGCAAAGATTTAAGTGTGGGAGAGTTTGATAAGTGCAGATTTTATAATTAAATGAGTATCAATTTTGAGATATATTGGATTAAATTTATTACTATTTATATATCTTGCAGGAGTTATTAGCCGATTGAGAAAGGAGCAGAAAAAGGAAATCAATTTGAATAAATTGTGTGATATGAGAGAGTGGATTGCAAAAGATTTGGAGATGATTGGAGATCTCAAAAGGATATTGCATATCTTGTATTTAAGATAGGATCAGATCACGACCAAGTCAGCCTAAGGGAATTTCTATATAAAGAGCAAGGGAGATACACACTAGAGAACACAGAGAGACAAGACGCAAAAGCAACCAAAGTACACACGAGAGAAAATAACATCCTTATGCTCTCTAAACTTCGGTATTTACCAAAGGTTTAGAGAGAAAGGACAAAGGAAGAAAAGGAGGAGACGGCTGAAGGAAGAAAGAGGATGCAAGAACAATTCCAATTTTCATCTCTTTTCTTCTATTTTGTTAACCTAGCCATGCTCGGCTAATTTTCTTTAGTAGTTAGGCGAGGATGAACCCTATGCGAATTTAAGTATTTGTTTGAATTCTTGATTGAATGTTATTTTCCATGATTGAATGAATTATCTTTGCTTAAAGCTTTCTTAAAGAATGATCACCTTTTAGATTGTTCATAGGTTGGTGTATGACAATAGAGATGTTGGTGCATTTAATCGGAACCGTTAATTCGTCATAGAGTTGCATGACCTAGACATAGGCTTACGAGTTTATGCGATCTTATAATTCTGGTTTAAATAAGTGATCTTTCCAAACAATACTAAGACATTAGGTTGTTTTCAAAGATAACGGACTAAGGTAGCGTCAAGACATTGGGACTTAGTCTAATTTTAGAGAATTGATCGTCAATCATGGGAAATAATAGTCAATTAGGGATTTAATTCAAATACTCAAAAGAACATAGGGGATTTCTATGCCCTAGCTGCGTTTTCTCCACTGATTAACTTTTCTAAACTATCGTCTTTGAGATTCTTCATCTTGAATGCGTGTTTTCTATTAAACTCCTTAAAAATTCTGTTAGGTTACAACTCACCCTCTTTTACTCATTTGTCCAACTAAAGCTAAGATAACAAATTAGTGGCTGGAATACTAGTCCTCGTGGGACGATCTTTTCTCACTACTTTATTACTTGATACGGCCCGTATACTTGCGGAGTTTATAAGGCTTTAAAGTTTTCCCTACCACCTTCTATGCCCTAGTGGGGAATTATTATTCATGTAAAAGGAAGGAATAAAAGAATATCATGTGCTATGGTTACATTTGCCTTTATGAGCATCCCTTACAGGTTTTTGCATGGAAGCTGAGAAAGACTTAAAGTCTCTTTGTTCATTCTTGGATGTCTAAGAGCTTTGCTTTGCTTTGTTAATATCTTCTTGGATATATATATCAATTGCGTTCAAATCGATCATTTTTTATATATCGCAAAGGACGATCGAATCGTTTATAATCGAAAAAAAAGAAAAGAAAATAGGATTACTCTTCAATTGAATTCAATTTCCAATCAAAACTCAAATCAAACGTGGACGTCACATGATAAATCTTCTGTCCCTAATGCTCCTTCCAAGATATCATTTCTTATGTACTTCCTTAATATATGATATATTTAAGAAGTTGATTTTAATTATAAATGTCAACTTGGTTACGTTTTATATTTATTGCATGAGGAAGTACTATGGATTACAAGGACGCAGCTTTGATCCCCGTTTTGTGCCAAAACAATGACCAACTTTCTTTTTTTACACTGACTGTTACTAAAAAGATATTTTAAGATATTGACTACTACTCAAAATATACTTTTAAGAAATTTTTTCAAAGATTCTAAACTAACTTTTTAAGATCATGAGGTATTTTTTAAATACCGAAGTATTCTAAGGTATTTTTTTGTACCATTCACTATCCTGAAATATTTTTTAAGAACCTAAAATAATTTTACAAGATTACGAAGTATTTTTTCAGAACTAATAAGTTCTTAAAGAATTTTTTTAGTAATAGTCAATATCTAAAAATGGTCACTAAATGTTTTGACACAAAACGACCACGTTGTGTAGCGGATGCTCTTATCAATGGCCAAAGCCGCGTCCGGATCACAAGGCTATAAACGAATAGTAAATGCAGGAGAAGGAGGGAGTACGTTTTGTGTTTTGTGTTTTTTTTGCTCGGAAGTACGTTTTGTGTGTGTGTGACAAGTAAAAACATACTAAAGCACTGACGCATGGTCGGTTACATGGTTCTGTCCTTCATTAAAAGGGAACACTGTAGTCCTATCTGTACACACGGCATATATGTGTTAGTTAATAAAGTATAGTAAGTAACAACTTTTTTTTAGGATCTAATGATCAAAAGAAAAAAAAAAATTCCTGTTTCACTAAAATATTTTTTTAGACTGCATCATTTTGTGCTTATAAAATATTACTCATTTTATTTAAAATCTAATCAAAAGAAAAGAAAAAAATGAAAAAACTTTGAAAAGTTGAGATAATAGAGAGGGTATTATTAGAGTGCATTAAACGGATAGATACTGAGGACTCAATCAACTCTCAGTTCGTCATTGCTTCCTCTTGTTTTTTCAATGTGAAACCAGGAAACATATTAGAAATTAAAGCAACGTATACTTTGGGACATACATGTCGTGCACCCTAAAACACCACCACTCTTTTCAAAGTCTTTGGCCTTTTTCTCATGTATAATCGAAACTAGGTTAAATAGGTTTTCCGGAAATAATTTAAATATTGAAAGTATTATACATACACTATTATTTAATAATTACTTTATCCAGTCTTGCATTTAATAAAAAATATGTATAAATTTACCCGACATTCAAAATGAGAGCAAATATGCTAAGATCATCAAATATAACTTAATACTTTTATATATGAATATGCATAAATAATGTAGGTTTCACCAAAAAAAAGTATTATTATTAAGTTATATTTCACAGTTCCGGTATTTTTGCTCTTATTTTAAATTTTCATAGCTATTTCTGCATTTTTCTGAAAAATGTATAATGTTAGACGCACCTTAGGTTAAAGCTTATAGGTATTTTCTTAGATTAACCATAAAAATAAGATGGAGATTATTACATGAAGATGAGGGTGTACGCTATATATGCATAAGGGTGTACGGCATTATTGTACGTTATATAAGATGCATATATATAAAGTCATGAAAGAAAATAAATAAGATTGTTAAAAAACTATTATTTTTTGGGTGTTAAGAAATCTAATTTCGTTATTCACCATATGAAAACACATAAATGTGCTACATAGTACCATAGTACCATAGTACCATGGTTTTTTTCTTTTTTATATCCAATAAAGAAGAAATTTTTGGTTCAAAATATAAGTTTACCTTAATACTTTGTATCACATAATATATAAAATTAATCATCAAGTTTTGACATGTTTTAATTTCCCAAACTTTAAAAATATGAATATTAAAGTGTTCTGGTGTAGAACACAGATGTCTAACCCTTAGGGGCTAGTATGTTGATATTGGTTAAGACTTGACCTAGGAGCAAAGCCTAGGGCCTACGTACCCTGAAGAGGGATCAAAGTCCACGTAGTTCGAAGATACTGGAGGCGTTTAGCCGAAGGGGGGGTGGTGTGTGTGCTCTGTGTAGGCAGTATAATAAAGGAGAGAGCTTAGAAGATGTGTACCTTTAGGGTTTAACTCTTATTTATAGAGTGTACCTGTTGGTCTTGGGCTCATGGGCCCTCTATCTGCGATAGAGATTTCCCTTGATTATCTCCTTGATTGTAGGTTGGTTATGATCTTATCTGATCCGTTGGTGATCATGATAGATCTACCTGTTATTGGGCCGCACCACTAATGGGCCTTATATAAATCCGTAACAGTTACCCCTAGCCCGGTAGTCCAGGTCTCTGGGCTGCCAGGGTGCATTTATTGTTTGGCCTTGCTGGGGTACGTTTATCGTTTAACCCGGATTTCGTATCCAAGTTGTTCCAGCTTGATTTGCTTTTGTCCAAGTCTTGACAAATTCGGATTCATTCATATTCTGCTACTAATTTGCCTGTTTAGGCAATAGGTTTTTCCCAAGGCGGGATCTATTTGTCTTTCCCTCAATCTCGGTTGATGGCGAACATGCTTCTTTACTAGCGACGTCCAAGCAACTGGGATGACATTTGAATCTGCTATTGAACCTGGATATCATATCTGAGGTGCTCCAACTTCTTTGATTTTGATAAAGTGTCTATCCGAGTTTCAAAGAACTTTGGAGTTACTTGTATTCTGATTGAATTGCCCCCAGACATGTAGTCTGGGTTAATTTTGCTTTGAAACTTCGTCTGTTTCTTTTTATGATCATCAAGATCTCTTCTTCTTCAATCATCCGGGTCTCCGGGTTTGTTTGTAGCAACACCAAATTCCCCAAATCCGAATTGTCCTGAAGAGGAACGGACTGGGTTTTTGCTTATGTCGCTGACAGCTTTACAGTGCCACACTTGTTACCCCCCAGCCTGGCAGTCAAGGGCTCTGGGCTGCCGGGGTGTATTGACTTTTTAACCTGGATCTCATGTCCGAGTTTAGTCTTCATTTCAACAATAAGTTGATTATCCAAACATGTGTTCGGAGTTCTATTGATTGACCGGGTCAGGGTCTTAGTTATGTAGAGTCCGCTTGTACTCTTCGGGTGTTAGAGACCAGGTGTATGGGTAGGGGTTTTCGAATTAACCACACTAGGGGGTTCCGGAGTCGTTGTCCGGTATCTTAACCAGGATAAGGGCAAACTGTCACATGCTCAGCCGTGGTCGTAGGGACACACATTTAAACACTTTGACTTGATCAGGGTCCAACATGACTATTCGCCTTCTTATCTAGGTGTCAATTTCGATGCATCAAAATATTTACAAGGGCTGATAATAGCGGCCTCGCGTAGCTTTAGGACCCGGGCTTGTTGGCCCCTATGTTGGTACAAGGGCTGATGACAGCGGCCTCGTGTAGTTTAAGGACCCAGGCTCATTGGCCCAGGTGTTGGTATAAGGGCTGATGATAGCGGCCTCATGTAGTTTAAGGACCCGGGCTCATTAGTCCCGGTGTTGGTATAAGGGCTGATGACAGCGGCCTCATGTAGTTTAAGGACCCGGGCTCATTGGCCCCGGTGTTAGCCTCGTACCCGTGGTTGGAGTTTGACTGGGTCGAGCAACCCGAGTCTTGGTCCAATTCCTTGTAGGTACATGGCATGTCGTTAATTATCCCAAATATTTGCAAGGGCTGATAAGAGCGGTCTCGCGTGATTTTGGAACCGGGCTTAGTCTTGGAAGCGACCGAGTTACAAAAGCTTACTGTGACGGCTTCACTTGACTGAAAAGCTAGGTTAAGTTTTGGAAGCGACCGAGTTACGAAAGCTTACGGTGACGGCTTTGCTTTGTCACATGACGAGTTTAACTACCCTGGTTTCCTTTGTTCAATGTATCCGGGTTCCAATTAAGGAGCGCGATCAGTTTATCCAAGTTCCGAATTGATCACGGAAAAGCGGATTTAACTGTTCTTTCAGTGTTACCGGGCTCCAAACTGATCATGGAAAAGCGGATCTGACTATTCTTTCAGTGTTACCGGGTTCCAAACTGATCATGGAAATGCGGATTACCGAGTTCCAAACTGATTATGGAAACGCATATTTAACTGTATAACTCGGTTTTATCCGACAAAACTCTACGCGGAGCCCGGATTTTAACTGGAATACAGTGTAACAGGGGTCGGCTTTCTTTTTGCATCCCGCAAAACTCTACACGGAGCTTGGACTTTAACCAGATTCGGTTTAATTGGGGTCCGCCTTCAAATTTATACGGAGCCGGGATCTTAACCAGATTCGGTGTAACCGGGGTCCGCCTTCAGATTTACACGGCCGGGTTCGATGACCCTTGCACGGAGCCCAGAGTTTAACTGTATTAAGTGTAACCGGGGTCCGCCTTCTTTTTCTTTTGGAGGTGGACTCCTTTTCAAAACTTTACATGGAGCCTAGATTTTAACTATATTAAGTTCAAAACCGGGCCGGTTTTAGCTGGATTCAGTGTAACCAGGTTTACTCCGTTCTGGGTGTATAATAATAAAACAACAGGAAATGTTATTAATTCTACGCGTTTTGGAGTACAAGGGATTTTATTCCAAGTCTCTTTTGGTATTTGCCTCCCGCACGCCACGTAAAAATCTGATCTAAAGTTTTCTAAAAACAACGCGACAAGTAAAATATAATTCATCAAATTAATAAAACATAATCCTGGCCAGAAAAAATATGAAGAATCCCTATCATGAAAGGTCTTGCAATGTGGAAAACAGCAACGCGGTTTGTACAAGTAAAGAGTAGACTCGAGCTGACTTCAAAAGCTTCATTCTCGACCTGATTTTAAAAAATATTTAATGTTATTTAGAAACAAGTGAAGATGAGTAAATATTTAATGCGGAAAACAGCAACGCGGTTTTGTACACATAAAGAGTAGACTCGAGCTGACTTCAAAAGCTTCATTCTCTGAACCATAAATTTGTGCCTACTTAAGCAAACTGGGATTCATCTTCTCACGCAGATCAAAGAAATCTTTCACTCGATAGTTTCATCCATCAGGTCCTATTTTCCTTCTTTCCAATTATGTTATCTTATTTTCTATCTGTAATGTTTTGCTCTGATATGTGCTTGAAGCGTGATTCTTGCGATAACACCGTCATGGCATCCACTGTCTCTTTAAGTTTAAATTTATATTATTTTGCTTTATTCAGCCACATGGATTTAGCTCTTCAAGCATTCATTTTGGCGCTACATGAAATTTCCAATTATTTATATATTTTCTCTACACTTTATTATTATAGGTCTTCATTCATAGTAATTTTCTCTTCATTATTATAGTTGTTGTTTTTTTTTTTAATACAATCAATTTAAGCACTTACACATGCAAATATGCCTACATCAAATTGTATATTTAAGTTTAATTTCTGTTATTTTGTTTTATTTAGCGAAATGGATTTAGCAATTCAAGCATTAATTTTTTGATTATACTTTCTTTGTTTTTTAAATAATGTGAAGAGTTTTGCTTTTAAGGTTTAGAACGCAATAAGTTTTCAATTATCCCAATAAGTATCATTCTCAAAATTTAAATTTTTATTTTTATTTTTATGGTGAGGCCCCTTACGACCTCAATTAACATCTTGTTAGTGATTATGCTTTCTTTAATGTTTGCTTTGAACTATATAGACACAAAGATAGATCGTATACCTATAGTTATTAATTCAATCAACCTAGCTGGGATCTACTTTCTTCCTTGCCAATTATTTTAGATCTGGATTTACTATATTTCATGAATTTTTTGAATCTGTGAATGATATTTATGTTCTATCTAAAAGTTTTACTTAGTTTGATCTTGTGCAAAGCTTAGGTTATCTCTCATCCTTAAGTTTATTTGTTATTTTATTTATAATTAAAAATGATTATTCAAGTAGGAGTATTATATTTGATGATAAAATATGCGGAAATTAAAATGTGAAATTATTTAAATCATCAAGAACTAATTTATTTATCATTCAACAGAGGAATATCTTTTAAATAATTGTTATATAACGATATAGTTCTAAAATGTAAAATCGAATTGAAAAGTATACATATAGTGATATACAATAATTACATTATGGGTGTCTCTATAAAGTAAAAACCCAACCAAAAATAGAGCATTGACATAGGGTCCCATGGTTCCGCGTCATTCAGCAAAACAAAACACTGTGCAGTCAGTCACGGTTTGAAATTTGAACGCCTTAAAAGGTAAAGAAAAGAGTAAATGCCAAAGAGAAGAGAAGATTTGAGCTGACTCCCTCCATTTTTTTTCTTTCTAACAGAATTTGTAGCTCGCAGCTGGATTTCATCTTATCCCGTTGAAATCGAACAAATCATCCTTCAGGTTTCTACTTTCCTTCCTGTCTCCTTTCCAGATTTATTTATTGAAATAACTGTGTAGATCTGTGAAATTTCGCTTTAAATTAAACATCAAATGTCAATGAAAAAGAATATATACATAGATTCAACTTCCATTTAATTTATGTGTGAACAGAGTAGGGTAGAGTAATGAGTAGGTTGAGCAGCCGAAGACCAAACCCATAACCCACCCATTTAATTTTAAACAGCTATGGGCTAGCGTACCTCAACCCATTTATGGGCGGGCTAAATGGGTTTTGGGTAACCCATTTACATTTGATCTATCAATTTTTTTTGGGGAAAAAAACATACATAAGCATTAAGCTTTCATCCAAATTCATCATTCTAAATTCTGAATCTTCATAGTTCAATAATAACAATTCATATAAAACTAACATAAATTTAGACAAATACTATCATAACATATATCTATTCTGGATAGGGAGTCAAGAAACGCCTTTACCTTGTGCCAAAATGCAGAATGAGATGAATAGTGTAACGTCCCAACTTTTCAAAAGCAGTATAATTTTTTTTTTTTTCATTTAGAATCATCAGAGTAGAGCAACGGAGCATTTGAGTAACTGATATATATTTATAAAGTGCCGTAAGTCTGGCTGGCGATTTACAACAATGATGTGTGCCGTGTGTTTCAAAAGAAATGTACGACAACAAAAGGGAAAGCTCCCGCCGCGAACATCGAAAGGAAGTCTTCAGCCGGAACATCTACGCGGGCTGCTTGTCTCTCTCCTTGGTTGATGAAGGCCTTTTTCGTCTTTAGCCTTGGGGTCCACAATCAAAAATAAACCAAGGATTGCGTATAGGCAAACCAAGGATCGTTCTCTCTCTCGAGGAGCCTTTTATTGAATCCTAAGTAATCTAAATGACATGCAAATGCAATTAAAACAAGGGGAAAATTGGGTTTTGGATTTTCGAATGGATAAACTAAAATAGGAATGCAATTAAATTAAATCCTAACTACGATTTTTTTGGTATTTTCTTTATAAAATGGAATGGAGTATGAAAATGGGTATGAATGCCCTTGGAAATGGAATATGACTATCATAGTTCAATTAAATATAGGAGTAAATTTTCACTAAGTCTAGATAAAAAAACCCCAAGATACCACTGAGTCCAATATTCCCAATTAATAGTAGCTCCTACTACCGTAGCAAACTACTATCTCTTGAGATATTGTTTAAAACCACTTAGTGTGTGATTAGGATTAAATTAATGCAACTTGGTTCCTCTTGATATGAATGCGATACCACGCCACTCAATTAATCCAATTCAATCATATTATCTAACAATACCACGTAGACAACACAATATCATTGAATCAACAAGGAAATACATATATCTAAATCCAACAAGCAACAAAATTCAATCCAATCACAATTGTCAAACTAACAAAGACAATAAACATTAATCTTAGCTCCAGAATTTATACACAATAATTCCTAAAACTAGGCAACCTAAATATATAAATCTGGACAAATAGATTGAACAAAATACCCCCCTAAATTAACTCTGAAACTCAAGTCAATCTCCATCCCAAAGAGCAAAATAAAATCAGCTACACATTGAACTCAGCACTGTCACCACCAATCTCAAAGTTGCAGCATCCATGGAAAATAGAATGGGAAAATCGAAGGAATTATGGGAGAAGGGTCGAAGCTCGCCGGTGGGTTCAGTCCGGTGACTGAGGTGGTGGTTGACGAAGGAGGAGGGCCGCCGGCGACAACGAAAGAAAGGAAGGTGGATGATGGAGCTGCCGTCGAAGGTTCCCCCTCGATCTCCTCTCCCACGCTGCACTCCCTCTGGTTCGTTCTCTCCGTTCGCGTGGCTGGCCTTGTGGAGTCGCCGGCGACGATGGAGTGAAGGTGAAGGTCCGGTGGTTTGGTGAAGCCCGATCTGAATCTCTCCCTCTCCTCTTTTCTTTCTCGTTCCTCCGTTCTTGCGGCTGCTCCCCCAAAAAATGTCGGGTCTCTTTCTCCCTCTGGTTTCAATTATTCCATTCTGACCTAAAGCCCAAAACGCAGAGTTTCAATAGGGACCTAACTGAAATTTTCAAAAGTATTCCCGGAGGGACCAAAATGTGAAATTTCAAAATCTTGGTGGGGTATAACTGAAATTTATGAAACATCTGGGGTCCTTTTCTGTAATTTTTCTCTGACCCTTTCTTCATTGATTTCCAATTTTCAGAAATTGTTGGGGCCCTTCTTGTAATTTTCCCCAGTCTTCAAAACATTGATTTTGACCCTCAAAAATCTTCATTTTCTTCTCAAACACCTACAATGCAAGATTAAACACAATGTAACATCAAAAGTCCAAGGAATCAATTGCATGAATAATTAACAAATTATGACCATTTTACCCCTAATTACATTTAATTCAATACAAATGTCCCTAACTCAAATTAGTGCTTAATCATGCAATAATGTCCGAGAAAATGCATTAAAAATCTCAATTTAATCATGAAAAATCATATAAAAATATGGTTAGATCATTGGTCCTTGGTCCTCGGGAACCTGACGCTATATTAAGGGCTGAGATCCGCACCGGATCTCAGGTAACGGTTAACCTCATGTTTACATACACAACATATGCATTACAGACATTCATATCACAAGTATTACATACAAAGAAAACGCATCCCAACAAAGACATAAGCCCCCAAGCGATGTGTGGCCCTTAGCAACGTATTTCTAACAAAGACATAAAATGTGTGGCCCTTAGCAAACGTATGGCCCTTAGCAAACGTATGGCCCTTAGCGGACGTACCCAATAGCACATAAGATGTGTGGCCCTTAGCAAACGTAAACATATTAACAGTACATAACATACAGCAAAGTCATCATCCATTACACATAGGCATACATAACATAGCACATATACGTATACAATAAACACCAGAGTTAGTGTTACAGTACGCGAACGTACCTTCGTTGACGACGTTAGGTACTTCTGGCGGAAAAACGTACTTTTACGGGAAAACGTGAAACAGCGGCACGTCGGGCGTAAGAACGGCGAGACGAGTTTCGATATCCTATCAGAATAATATCACTTCCATTAGTGATTTGACATAATAACTGGCATTTTTGGTAAAAATTACCATTTTGCCCCTATATCCCTAATTGGCGGAATTTCGCCGGCACTTCGCTACTTTAATTTCCACTTTTCAGGAACTCAATCCCTACCAAGTTTTTACCTCTTCAGGCATCTTTCAATGCAATGAGGCCTAAAACAATAGTAGAAATCTCACTCCCTACTTACTAAATCTAACTACGGAACTAAAGACTAGTACTTAAAAACTAAGGACCGAAGAATTTACCGTTGAAGACTTCTGCACAATTTTTTTCAGAGCTTCTCTCTCTTCTTTCTCCCTCTAGATTTCGGCCAAAAGCAAGAAGGAATGGTGTGAAGAAATTTCAAAAGGAATGGCTTCTATTTATAGAGTTTTTGAAAGGACACAAAGGGAATTTTCAAAGTTGTTTTAACCCTTTTGGTCCAACTTCTTCAACAAGTTTTTGCTCTCCCTTTTCACCCTTGGCCGACCTCAAGGGCTGATGTGGCAGCCTCCCGTTGGTCCAAAAATGGTGACTTGGCTTGCTTTATGCCCGGTCTAGCAGAATTTCCCTGATCGGTCCCCGTTTCGCGTAATCTCGGAAAATCTCAAAATTCTGGATTTACAACTTTGAAGACAAGTTCTCACTTACTAGAAATGTCCAAGTTAACCTAAATTTTGGTTCCATATAGGGCTCCAACTGTCAGTCTGAAGTTCCTCGAAAAACGTGTCCGTACGGTCCTATTCACGAAACTCGTTTTCGGAATCATCAATCTCTAGAGAAAAATTCACTGATTCCAAATATGTCCAGATAAATTCAAACTCATTCCTAGATGTTGAGTTAGAATTTATTTTCTTCATATCCCCACATTTTTCCCTATTTTGTTTTATTAGGAAAATGCACAAACGGCTTCAGAATTAACTTCTGGAAGAGTCTTACGGAAGATAAAATTCCACTGATCAATATTTTACCCTGACTTTGGAAATCCCATTCCTAGATCTCTAGATAGGATCCGTTTCCTAATTATTAAATTACTATTCATCATTTTTCACTTTAATAAATTATATTATTAAAATAATAAAATTTATAAACTAAGTTTTCTTTTCTTTTTTCTTGTTTTTTTTCTTTTCTTGGGGTATAATTCGGCTGGCCCCTTTTTTTTTAATTAACATTTATTTTTTATTTAATTAATTATTTAATTATTTACTTATTTAATTTTTCCCAAAAATTCCACAAAAATCCCTAATTGGTCCATTCTTGTATTTAGGCTTAAAAATACCTAAACTTAACTATTTTTATTCAAAATTTCCAATTAATTAGTAAACATGTTTTTACTAATTTTAAAACAAAAACCACTAATTTTAGGGTTTTACATAATTACTTGTGAATTTCCTTTGCTTATGCTTAAGTAATTAGCCCAATATTAATTAATTACTTAATTATCACAAGTTGATAATTTTCTTACTTAGAACACCTCATTACCTTCAAACTCTTGCATTAACATTAGAATTTCCATGTCTCGTGCATTATTCTATAATTTACAAGGGTATTTTGGTCTTTTTATTACTTTTTGAACATTCTTATACAATTTCTCCAAGTTTGTAACTTAATAAATTACCTAAATTAGAGACAATATCCTTCCCTATTTCAAATAGATTTTTACTTGCTTCTTTTATAGCTTTCACAGGGTATTTATAACCCATAATGTGTTTAGGGACCTATTTGCAAATCTTCAAACGTTTTAGGGACCTAATTGCAAATCATCTAATTTCAAGGGAAATTGCCCTAACAACAAGGTAAACTCAATACAAGGTGTTTGAGACCTCATATCCACCTATTTTCAATAGGTATATTTCCCAATTTTTGATATTTACCCTAAGTGTGATTTTTAGGGTATTACAAATAGTTAATAAAAAAAGTACACTAAATGGGTGGGTATGGGCAGCCCGTAGGTGTGCCCATAACTCGCCCATTTAAATCTTAAATGGGCGGATGCTAACCCACATTATGGATCTTTTTGGGTTGGTTCAAAATAGCCCAATTACATTGAGTTGTGGGCGGGCTCATAGGTTATGATTTCATACTCAGCTCTAGAAGAGAGAATGGGAATGAATCTTGCAGTAAGAGAACCATAAGACTGTGAATGAGAAAGAATATACACCCTACTGTTGATATTACTATATCTTGTTTTCTTCAGTGAAATGGATTTTTTACTGTTTTGGGACATAGGACTTTCTGGGAATATATAGAGATCTTCGAGCATTTTGTGATACCGAATTTCTTTTTTAACTTCATGTAATGACGGATCTCAAGGTTTTTGCTTTGAAACTCATTCACAAAAATATTGTGATGGTTGAAGATACAAAGTTAACCTGAAATTTGATAAAGTTATTATTAATTTTTTTAAAGAATAAAATTTTTAATTAAATGTATTTCATGGATAAAACTTTTAATTATAATATCACCAAACTAAAACCAAAACTTCTAAAGAATGAACATATCCAACCAGTGGGGGCCAACTTCTCTTATCTTATGTATTTATATACATGTATTATATAATATTTTATTTTAGCTACTAATTTGGTCCCAGCTAATATTTTATTTTTTCTATAATTATATTCTTTTTTTATTTATGAGGACAATGTTTGGTTCATTACTCATTAGGTTGTGAAAGGAAAGTACAATTCTTGTTTGAGATATCTACTGAAAAGGTTAGTATCATCTTATATCTGACGCTATTCATCTTCATTTTAAGGACTAAATAGTTACTCAAAATCACTTTTTTTCACCTCACTTATTTTATGAAAGTTATTCTACGTATTTTTCTCTTTCTAATGAGGGTAATATTGTGTTGATTAGTGAAAATTTTTGGGTTATGATTTTATGAGAGTCTTGAGTTTTAACAATAGATGACTATATATATGTAGAGGATAATTAATGGCTAATTTTAATCGGTTTGGATTTATGAGTTTTGAAAAAAGATACTAATTAACACTGATATCAATATATATTCCGGGTCACCAAATTTATTGTAGGTTGAAAAAGATGAATGAGCATAAATAGAAAAGTATAGATGTGTTCTTTAAGAAGAAAATAACTTCAAAAAGTGATATTTCTAAGAAAATAATTTCTGAAAGTGATACACTTTATAATGAGTCGTATTCCAAACATCATAGAATTTTATTTCTTTTGATTTAAATTGTTGGTTATTATTTATTTTTATTTTTAATGTTAAGCGATATTATTTAGTAAATAGTTCAATATTTTTATTTTTTTGGCTCGGGTTAAAATAATTTCCTCCACAGCATCCAACATTTAACTCTGCAAATAATAAACAGACGAGAAACAAAATAATAAACGCACAAGAGCCATTATCGGCCATAATTAATTGCTTTAACTCTGTAAATCATCGGTTCCAATTCAGCATTTCCCACTCACACACGCAATTATTTCACTGGGTATTAAAGAAGAGAAGAAATTGGGGTTTTAAAAAAAAAAAAAAAAAAGAAGTAAAAACTCAATAAAGCATTGAGGCAGCGTCACATGGCTCTGTCCTTCAGTAACATGGAACTGTAGTCCCGTCCGTAACACGTTTTGATATTTGATATTTTTTCATATTGAATTTGTAGCAGGTTGAAATCGAACAAATCTTTGGATATTTTCATTTTTCAAGTTTCTACTTTCTTCCTTTCTTCTTCCTAGATCTATTTCAGTTAAATAACTGCTTAGATCTGTGAAATTTCTCTTTGAATTAAACATCGAACGGTAATGAGAAGGAATATATACACAAATTCAGCTTCCATTTAATTTATGCGTGACGAGCGAATGAATCTTGCGGTAACAGAACCATAAGACTCCGTGCTAATACCCTGTCTGTTGATGTTTCTGCATATCTTGTTTACTTCAGTGAAATGTATTATTTACTGTTTCGGGACATGTGTAACATCCCGTTTTTCAAAAGCAGTATATATATTTTTTCATCAAAACATCATTTCAAATCATCAGAGTAGAGCATCGGAGCATAAGAGTAACTGATATATATTCAAAGTACCCACAGTAGCATGTCTTGTTGTTTAAACAGCGGTACAAGAATGTTTCAAAAGTAATATATAATCACGGAAAGTGTCTCCCTGGCGATCCCCACGCCGTGGCAACAAAAGATGGTCTACAGCCGGACTCCTAAGCTTGCTGCTTTCCTCCCTCCTCGGTCCTCGGTCCTCGGTCCTCCTGACCCTAACGCTATGTTAAGAGCTGAGGTCCGCATCGGACCCCAGGTAACGGTTAACCTCATATTTACATATACAGTATATAGACCACAGTCATTCACCACATTAACAATATAACAAATGTATCACACAGAGTGCATGTAGATGTACCACACGGAATGCATATAGATGTACCACATGGAGTGCATATAGATGTATCACACGGAGTGCATGTAAATGTATCACACGGAGTGCATGTATCCAAAATCTCATAACAATACTCACAACATATCAATAGACCATCAACCACATATACGCATACAGTACTCATACTACATACCCGCATACAGTAAACATCAGAGTTAGTGTTACAGTACGCGAATGTACCTTCGTTGACGGTAAACGGTACTTCTGTCGGAATACGATACGATAGTAGGTCATAACGTAATCAGGGATATCCTATAAGGACAATATCGCATTTATTAGAAATTAGTCATTGTGACGGACATATTAGTCATAAATGACCATTTTACCCCTAACCCCCTAATTGGCGGAATTTCGCCAGAGCTTCGCTACTTTGACTCCCAACTTTCAGAAATTCAATCCCTACTATGTTTTTACCTCGTCAGGCATCTTTCAATGCAATGAGGCTTAAAAACAAGAATAGGAATTTCATTTCCTACTTCCTAGATCTAACTAACATTTCTACTAAAACTACCGAACAAAAGACTAGAACTTAAAAGCTAAGGACCGAAAAACTTACTCAGGGCTTCGCTACAAATTTCTCCGGACTCCTCCTTCTCTCTTACTTCTCTCTAGATTCGAACTTCTTGAGAGAGTTTGGTGTGAATTGGTGAGGAATAAGGTGAAGGGCCTATTTATAGGAAAAATGTGAGGCCAACTTGGTAATTTTTCCTTCAATATAAACCATGGAATTAAAGTCACTTTTTGAACCTCAATTCACCTCCACACACCATGCATGCCGACCTCCCTTGCCTCCTATTTCAACAAAATGATGTCATGTGGTGTCATCCTATCTTGCTTTATGGGGTTTCATCCGATAAAGTTCCCCGATCGGTGTTCGAATCGCATAATCTTAAAGAATCTTAAAAATCCGGCAACATAGCCTTGAAAGTCTATTCTTCCTCTTTGGAAATATCTTGGTTAACTAAATTTTTGATCCCATTCAGGGTATTCCGTTGCCTGCCGAACATTTTTAGATAATCGTCTTCTATTCTGAAATCGCCTGGGTAATGTCCAACTCGGGACAAAATTACACTGAATCATAATATGTCCAGTTGTTAGCAACCTAATTCAAGGATTTTGAGTTATGATTTAATTTCTATCGGTTCTCATTTATCCTATTTGCTTTTTCACAAAAATCCCTTTCTACTTTATCACTTTTCCACCAACTTGCTTTATGCTTTCCCACTTGCACTTCTCTCTCTCCTTTCCTCTTCATTTCTTTCGAATTGCATGGCCTCTTTTTGGCCAAAAGATGTTGCTTTCCCTTCTTGCAAAACATCCCATGTGCATGTGTTTCTATTGGTTTGTTAAACTTTTGACTTTTCCACATAACTTCCCAACTAAGTTTACTACATATTTCTTCTTCTTTTCCTCTTCCATTTTCGGTTTCAAGGCTCATTCTTGGCCAAGGAAAGATGTTTCCCACTTGCTCAAATATCAAAGAATGAAGTGTTCTTATTGGCTAATGCTTTTGTTTGACTTTTCAACCCTTAATCAACAAGTTTGCTACTTCAATTTTCCTTCTTCATTCAATGATTCGGCTGCCCCTCTCCCCCTTTATTATTCTTCATTTGCTTTTTAATTCAATTATCCTATATTATTTAATAGTTAATCAAAGTAATTATCCCATTGGCTAATTAAGGTTCACATGGATTAATGCTTTATGGTTTACTTATGGCCTTAGGATTAACTTCATAAATTCAATCCAAGCCTTTGATTCTTGCTTGACTTGTCAAAGTTGATTTATAAGTTGGTTTAGTGTCTTAATCCCTTGATTATTAAATCTTTTTGTTCATCACTTAGGCTTTAGGAATTTCATATAATTCCTTTTATACATTTTCTTAACCATTTCACTTAATTTATAATTATTCTTGACCCTACTTTGGTCATTAGTCTTTAATTAGGATTATACCTTCTAATTATGTCTCTGTAACATGTTGATTAATCTCTAATCAATAGGGATTTAATCACTTACTATTTGTTGACAATTTTCTTAAATGAGATTAATTATTATCTCATAACTATTTTACTGACATTGGTATTTTACACTCCATGTAAAATATTAAAAATCATTGGACAACTTATGTCCCCCAAAATAATATTTAATTTCGCTTTATTATTTTCCAAGGAAAATAATCCCAAAAATTCCCTAAATTAGAGAAAACATACTCTCTAATTTTTAACAAATATTTTATTACCATTTAGGATTTATCATAATATTTTTAGGGCATTTTATGGCCCATAATCTCACTTAAGGATTTTAGCACTTTATTCCTCTAATTTCAATAGAAATTACCCTAGAAAATAAGATAATTATATCTTAAGGTTTGAGACCACATATTCACCTATTTTCAATAGGTATTATTCACCAAATTATGATACTTATCATAAGTGGGATTTTTAGGGTATTACAACATGGGAATATCTGGGAATATATAAATCTAGCAGTATTTTGTGATTCCGATTTTATTTTATTATTATTATTATTTTTTTTTTACTTTATGTATTTGAATATGCCCAAGAGATCTCAAGATTTTTCTTCGAAACTCAAAAATTGGTTGACTTTATTCCGTCTTCTGTATCCCCTTACGGATCGCTACACTGTTTTTTGAAGTTCCTATTAGATTTGTATTATCCTTTCTGTTTTTGACTTTTTACTTTTGAAATTGGCTTCAGATTCCAAATCCTTGCAATGGCACATCATGCTGATGGAGTTGGGTGTT
Source organism: Acacia pycnantha (assembly GCA_025563575.1). Classification (NCBI taxonomy): domain Eukaryota; kingdom Viridiplantae; phylum Streptophyta; class Magnoliopsida; order Fabales; family Fabaceae; genus Acacia; species Acacia pycnantha. Next base: position 210,918 of record JAMWYP010000170.1, on the reverse strand, counting down.
GTTCAAGCTCTTCTGGTTCGACTAAGAGATGGAAGTATCATGTGTTTTTGAGTTTTCGAGGGGAAGATACTAGGACAAGTTTTACTGATCATTTGAATGCTGCTTTAAAACGCAAAGGGTTAAAGACTTTCAAGGATGAGGAAGAGCTTGAAAGGGGACAATCTATCAAACCAAGTTTACAGCAAGCAATTGAAGAATCTCGTTCTGCAATTGTTGTGCTCTCCCCAAGTTATGCATCTTCAACTTGGTGTTTGGATGAGCTTCAAAAGATCCTTGATTTAGAGGAAAAGTCGAGTCTTCAAGTATTTCCAATCTTTTATTGTGTAGATCCGTCTGATGTTAGGAAACAAAACGGATGTTTTGCAGAAGCATTCAAAAACCATGAAGAAAGATTTGCACAAGACAAAATGAAGGTGCAAGGATGGAGGAATGTTTTAGAAAAAGTTGCTAATATATCTGGTTGGCACTCAAAAAATTGGTAATTTCCACTTCCCTGAATAATTATCTTCACTTATTTCTCTTTTGTTGAGCAATAAGGATGAGGATATTCAAATTCAATTCAATAAAGTTTAAACTCCATCATGGGTTTTCAGGTGAAAAGCTTTCAATAAAAAAGTACTATAACTTCATTTATTTAATCGTGGGCTTGTAGTTCTATTTGTTGGTAAAATAAGCTTGTATTGATTGTTGATGAAGTAGGTTTCCCCATAGAATTCAATCAAATATGACATTTTGAAATGATAATTTTTTCTTTAATTATCAAGTAGGTATGCCGAATAATAATAATAATAACAACAACAACAACAATAATGAATATGATTATTATTATTATTATCTAATTCAATAATTAAATAATTAATCATTTTCTATATTTTGAAATTTTATTCTTTATTAATTATTAATTTATAATACTGCGTGAATGGTTAATACAGTGTTAGATTTGAACTTTTAATACATTGTATTTGTGAAAAGCTCCTTAAATGAAATTAAGAAATAAAATGAATCTCAAACCATAATCTGTTAATTAAATGACTTCAACATCCAGGAGTTAGCAAGGTGTGTACACACATGATGATGACAATTATGTTTCATAATCTCATCAGAAAAATATAGGATTTTGCTTCTTTGTATAAACACTGGAATATATTGTAGCTTCTCACTCTTCGTGATTGTCTGTAAATACCAGAAGCAATGTACAACCCTTCTCTAAATGAAATTATCGCCTATTCTTACTAAATTAAATTAGTTTTCAGGATAAATTTTAAAATTGCTATATATGTGATCATGTTTTCTTTTTATAGCTCTCATTAACTATTTATAATGTTTATGCATAAAATTTTAAAATTCTATCGACTTTAATGATCACACTGTTTTCATGCCCAAAAAAAATCATGCTATAACTTTATTTTCCTATGCAGGCATGAAACAGATTTCATTGAAAGCATTGCTGAAAAAATGAAGTCAAAGTTACTTGATGAATCGCCATCAGACCTTGGTATATTAATTGGAATTAAACCAAAATTAGATGAGTTGGAGTCAACTGTAGCAAGTGAACTCGAAGGAGTTCGATTTGTAGGAATATGGGGCACAGGAGGCATAGGCAAAACCACTCTTGCTAGAGCTTTTTATGAGTGGAAGCGCAAAAACTTTGAGATTCATTGCTTTCTTCATAATGTTAGAGAGGTACATGAAAAAGATGGTTTGCTTTCATTGCAAAGAAAACTTCTTTTTTCTTTAGATAAAAAAAGTATGGAAGTGGATGATTGTTATGAAGGAAAGAAACTGATAAGAAACTTGTTATGCAATAGAAAACTTCTACTTGTCCTCGATGATGTGAGTGATATAAGCCAACTTGAAGATTTGGCTCCAAGGCAAGGATTGTTCAGTGAAGGGAGCATAATAATAATAACAACTAGGGATAAGCATTTGCTATCATCACATGGTGTGTCTGCTAAGTATGATGTTAAATTCTTGAGTGATAATGACTCACTTGAGCTTTTCCTTCAAAAATCTTTTATAGGAGATAAACCAAATAAAGATTATTTGGACCTTGCTAGATCCGTCATTGAATATACTGGAGGCCTTCCTTTAGTGCTCAAAGTGTTAGGCTCATTTCTTTGTGAAAGAACTATAGAGGAATGGAAAGATGCACTAGCTAAGTTCAAGAAGGTTCCTCCAAATGACGTTTTGAAGATACTTCAAGTGAGTTTTGGTGGATTAGACATTAAGGAGAAGACTATATTTTTAGATATTGCTTGCTTTTTCAATGGGATGAACAAAGATTATGTCATAAAAATTTTAGAAATTTTGGATAAGGATCTTCACCCAAAAATTGGAATAAGAGTTCTTATTGATAAATCAATAGTAATTGACTCTGAAGGGGTTTTGTGGGTGCATGAAATTCTCAAAGATATGGGTCAATATATTGTCTGTCAAGAATCGCCTGATGATGCTGGCAAGCTTTCTAGGATATTGTCTTTGGAGGATGCCAACTATGTACTCGAAAGAAATAAGGTGACATTTCAAAGTTCTTGTTTGTGAACTCTTTTTATAATAATTTACTTCATAACTCTTGTAAATATTTATCTTGACTTGTTGTTTTATAGGGGACAGAAACAATCCGGGGAATACGTCTAATGTTAGAAAAGTCATGTGATGCATTTTGGGATCCTGAAGCCTTCACAAATATGAGTAACCTTAAGTTACTTATTGTTTCAAGATACTCATTTGTTTCCCAATATTGCCAATTGAATCTTCCACGTGGGCTCAAGTCCCTTTCCAAAGAGTTAAAAGTAATAGAATGGGAGGGGTTTCCATTATTTTATTTGCCAAGTCAAACTCAACTCCATGAACTTGTTTCTCTATATATGCCACATAGCAAGTTAAAAGAACTTTGTAGAGGAAGACTGGTAACTATAGTGCTTTTATTTAAATTGTTTGTACATGTTTTAATAAATTACTATTAAATTTTGGTTTTTGGGGCTTATTGTTTCCTCTCCCTGTTTCTTTTTCTCTTGTCAGTCTTTTCGAAGCCTGAAGTTCATTGATCTTTCTCATTCACAAGACCTCAGCAAAACCCCAAATTTTGATGGAATTCCTCATCTTGAAGAACTGATTCTTAAAGGGTGTTCTAACTTGGTTGAAATTCACCAGTCTCTCGGCCATCACCATAAACTTGCCATTGTTGATTTGAAAGATTGCAGAAAACTTAAAATCCTTCCACGAAAATTTGAGATGAATCGCTTGGAGACTTTTGTTCTATCTGGTTGCTCAAAAGTTAAAAAACTTCCTGAGTTTGGAAAAGAGATGGAACGTCTATCTAAGCTTGATTTAGAGGGGATTGCTATAGCCAAACTACCTCAATCACTGGACAATTTGTTTGGTCTTGTTGAATTAAATTTGAAGGACTGCAAAAGCTTGGTTTGTCTTCCTTATAATGTTTGTAAATTGAAAGCAATGAAAATTATCAGAATTTCTGGCTGCTCAAAGCTTTCAGGGCTGCCAGAGAATTTGACTGAAAATGAGGCTTTGGAAGTGCTTGATTTGAGTTACATTAAAGGGCTATCACTTTGTGAGAACAATGGTGAAGTACAATATTCATCATCGTGGAGTTGCTTCTCACTTCTTCAAAGGCCTTCAAGCCCAACAAAATTTATGTTGCTACCGTCTCTGTCATCCTTGACCAATTTAAGTTTATATGGTTGCAACCTCCGTGATGGATCACTCCCCGATGACATCAGCGAGTTATCATCATTAAATCGTTTATTCCTAGGTGGAAATAATTTCATTGACTTACCATCTGGCCTCATTTCCAATCTTTCCAAGCTTCAATTTATTAATCTTGTTAATTGCCGATGGCTTCGGTCTTTGCCACAACTTCCGTCAAATCTATTACTTGTATGCCTAATTTGTTGTTCAGCAATGAGACATTACGGAATTTCACATCTCTTGTGGGATTTCATTGAATCATTTCAACCTCAGCAGGTTTATTTCATTTGTCTTTACTTGCCCTCTCACCTTAATCATTATACTTCTTTAACATCGAAACTTTTTTCTTATAGGCTCTCAATCTCGGTGAAGTTGTTGATTTAAATATCAAATCTGCAATTACGACATTGGGTTCACGAATTGTGAGTTTTTAGAATAACTTGATTTTTTTCCCTTAATTTCTTTGATGATAAATATCTACTTCATTTGACTTGGATATATTTCCATTTCTTACATACTAAGACCCACAATCTTTTGTTTTTGTTCCAGCCTTTTAATTTCTTCAGGTATTGCACTCGCGGATTAGTAATTGATGGTAGCGAAGTGCCATCATGGTTCTATAACCAAAACTACTTTCCTGACAAAGAATTTAGGTATCCAAATGTGTCATTCATAATAAACATATCCCCTCATTATCGTGATTCAAGTGAGTGGTGGGGCATAGCCATATGCTTAGTAATAGAGCACGATTTTGCATTTGGAGGATCGGATACACGTGGTTGGAAACTTGATAGAACTCGTTGGACTTTCAGATTTCCTAATCAAGGTTTTCCAATTAGGTATTTTCAAGGCGATGACGTTCGTTTGAATCCAATTCTTGGTCATCAACTTTATATTTCATTTATCCGTTGTTCCTGTTTGGTTGTGGACGGACTTCAAATGGTATTTTTTTCTGAGAATGCTATTAAAAATAAGTCACCAACGATAAAAATAAATAAGTGTGGGTGGCGAGCGGTGCGTAAAGAAGATGTTGACGCTTGGAGAAGAACAAGGGACAAAAGTTGTAGTATCAATATCAGTGAAGTTGAGAAAAATGAAGGTTATACTCATTGCCCGAGACATCATGATCGATTCACAACAATTGTAGAAGTGGATGGCACGTATTGTCATTTAAATGACAAAGCAGCTTGTGGAGGCATTTTTAAAGATGACGACAATTGTATGTTGGAGGGTTTTCTTCTGAAATTAAGTGCCGGGGATACCCTCACAGCGAAACTATGGGGTTGCTTGATGGGTCTTAAAAGAGCTTGGGATGCGGGTGTTAGAGATATTATCTTGAGAAGCGACTCTAGTGAGGCTGTTCATTTGATCAAATTTGAAGTCCATGAGATGCACAAAGATATTTCCGTGATCATAGAAATCAAAGAGATGTTAGAGCGGAATTGGTGTGTGGATGTCCTGGTTGTGCATAGAGACCGCAATGGTATAGCGAATATACTTGCTAAAAGAGCACTTGAGGGAGCAATGGGTTTGGAAATCCTGGGCCCTGAGGCGGTGATGGAAATATCAGGGTACGTAGCGGTAGATTAGCCCTTCTTTTTTTAGATTAAATTTTATATTAAGGCATGCTTGATGGCTATTTAATTTTTTCTTTATACATTTATTTAATTATAAAAATTCAATTCAATTAAATATTATATTTCCTTAATTATTTCATTTTCATGGGCACCGTTCGATTTATATAGTATTGGCCGGGTTTGTTTTGATAAGTTTAAAAAAAATTCTTATTTATATGACACAGTCCATCAATTTGGTATTTGCATAATTTGAAGTTAATTTGTTTTAAGACTATCTCCTTTCCTAATTACAAAAACATTAATCATTTTATATGCAAGTCATGAACTTGTAATCAGCACCAGAGGAAGTTTTAATATATAAACGGTCAAATTATCGCAAGTCATCAACTATATAGAGTATTATTATCGCATGACATATCCTTATACACTCTATACATTAAGTCAGTATATTGTTTAAGATAAGCAAGTGTGAGTGGTGCATGTTGTGCAGAATTGTTGAAAGAAGGCAAGAATCCGAAGATGAAGTGATGATGATTTAAATAACTTCGACAATCCCAATGAAATTGAGAATAAAGAAGGCTGTAGCTGTTGGGAGTGGATGTCAAACTTTTGGCATTCTATTGGGCATCTATTTCAGACTTGGTGTTAAGGTATATTAATTTGCTCAGTTCTTGGTACATGTTTTGTTTCTTTGAGTAAAATATGATGCATACAGTATTTCGTTAATAATGATATAACTCAGTTATAACTCTCAACTCTTAATATTTTGCGCATGTTTCTAATAAATTTGTGATTATTAGACTTATTTTTCATAGAAAATATGCTGCTGCACATACATTCTCTGTACACAAGCTAACACTATTGAACATAATTTTTACTTGACTAAAAAGTTGATATCTCTTTCATTTATAGGTTGTGTATACAAGTTACACGAAGTCAGAATCGTCTAGAGACCTTGAAGAAGCAAGTGTAAGATACAAGAGCTTAATTATCTAGTTTTCTCATCCTTATCTATTGTCCTTTTCTTTCATATTGCTGCTTCATACTGAGTTCATCATGACTTTACAGTGCCATGAATATAATCTGAGCTTGTTAATAGATTTGGTATGATTCATGATTGGTATATGCTGATCTACTTTGCTTCACACCTCAAACTTGGTATGACACTGATTTGATTTTTTCTTTTTCTTTTTTTTTTTTTGGGATGAGCAAGGATTTGATATCCTATTTGAATTTGCACAAGGGTTTGTAAAAGTAATTAGATTTAGCTGTTTAGTGTAGGTGTTGCATAATAAATAGATTTTAATTTTAAAGAGAATGGAGGTGGGAATAGCTATAGAAAAAGGAGAGGAAACAGAGTATTCTATTAAATCAATTGGGTTAAGGTGCAAAAATAGGCATGTATTTTTGTCAAAAGAGCGTCCAGTAGCAAATACTTTTTTTAGGTGCAAAAGTAGACACGTGGTTACAAAAGTGGAGCAAAATTAGCATTGACCGTTAGTTGACCGTTATCTGACGCTGACGTGGCAGTGGGATCTGACTTCTCCATTAAAATACTGCCATGTGTTACTCCTTCTCTCTCTTCACCTGCCACCTGCCACCTGCCCTCTCCCTCTCCCTCTCTGACCCTTTTCCTCTTCCCTCTTTTTGTTCGTAATCCCTGTCCGGCCTGTTCCCTCTTCCAAGCTCACTGCGGACGACGGCACCAGATGCTTCGAGTTCGAGAGCTGACGCCTCCGTTCCGTCATGGTAAAGTCTCGATCCACTGTCCGGCCTGTTCTCTCTCTCTCTCTCTCAATAGTTTCTTTACTATCCTTTTATCGATGGATGCCTGTGGTTCGTCGATGCCATTGCCAACGGCGTTATACTATTGCATCTTACTGGAGTATTTTCTTTTCTTTCTTTTTTCTCTCCTGTTGATTATCGACACTACCCAAGCATGGTATTAGAATTACCTCACTTCGCAATAGTTTGTTGATTATGCTGCGTTGCACTCGATTTCACTTTTCCTTTACACATTCAACTATCTACACCGTGATCAAGCGTCACTTCTCTTCTTCTTACGTTTGCAGGATTTCCAGGGCTTCTTAAATGACTTGCAAGATTTGGAACTTTCTCGTAAGGACAAAGCGCGAAAAATGAAGTCACAAGCGCCGGATTAAATTTTTTAATATGGATATGAGATCTGAGTTTTTTTCATCGTTTTGAGCTTCTGGGTTTTGGATATGATATTTTTCTTCTAGGTTTTGCCCCACAAGAAGTGCACCTCCGAGGAAGAAGAAGGATCACCGGAATCTGGGTATACCCGAGAAGAAGAAGGGGACTTAAATAAAAATTTTAAAAGTTATAGAGGGACTAAATTGAAATTTTTGAAATGTATCCGGGGCTGAACTGTAATTTATAAAGCATTAACATCCACGTCATCATCCACGTCATCATTTTCAGTTCAGAAAAAGTCAGCTAATGGTCAAACGGTATTTTTGCTCCACTTTTGTAACCACATGTCTACTTTTGCACCTAAAAAAAGTATTTGCTACTGAACGCTCTTTTGACAAAAGTACATGCCTATTTTTGCACCTTAACCCTAAATCAATTTATATTTTAGCATGACTGAAAAATAAAAATATTTCAACATAAAATTTTTGTAAAAAACATAAATAAATGATACAACATTCCTTTATTATTTTCTTAAGGGCGAATGTGGAAATTTAACAGAGGTTTATGTTATATCTAAAAGTTTTAGTTTATGTTATATTATATCCCTTTTCAATCTAAAATATAACATGGATCTGATATATATAATTAAATAATTCCCACAAACCCACCACAAATAGATCCACGACTCTGGGCACAAATATCAAATAGAAATACACATAGCCCACGAGTCTTATAACCCTAATCCCACAACAAAGGGTCTATACAAAAACAATTTTCGCACAAGATATGATTATGGATCCACCATAATATAATAGTGTATAAAATAAGGCCTTCAGAAAATAAACAGTCATCCAAAAATAGTTAATGCAGTATTTCAAAAATATGAGGCCCTATGATGGCAATATATAAATCAATACAACACTATTACCAAGAAGAGGCCTGTAAATTTCACGACGTCTATGCCTCTGGCTGCTTCCCTTGTCCTCTAGTAAGGTTAGAGGTCTCACCTGAAAAATTTAATAATGACGGGGTGAGACATAAAGTCCCCGTGTAGAAATTAATTTATCAAATATGCGGGAAAGGATTGCAAGTCAGAGAAGCAGGTTTATTAACATAATTATAATATTTAACAAGCGATAATAGTGAAGACTTTTCTTTCAATAACATACATATCAGGTTCAGGGCACAATGCTCGCCCAGAGTTCAGGGCACAAATTCCGCCCACAAACTCAGAGTCCAGGGCACAGGTTCCGCCCACAAACTCGGAGTCCAGGGCACAGGTTCCGCCCAAAAACTCACTACAAAAATCCTTAACTCTGTGCACAGTTAAAAACAGAATAATACATAATAATTAACAATAATTAAAACCATCCCCACTCATCCATCCTGCTCCTCCTTATATCTTCTGGACGTGGTACAGCCTATCAGTGCTAGTATATCTGGCCAAGGTTAGCTAGTCACTTCAAGAATATTGTCCCCTCCCATGCCACCAACGCAATCTAGACAGGGAGGTGTCCGCCTAAAACACTCAACTCAAGATCCGGGCCAGGACTGAGAGAGCCGATAGGCACAAATTCACCCTTAATCTCTTCCACACAACCCAACATAACCCACAACAAAAGAAATAATATAACACTTTCAACAACTTTTTAGTAAATTATTATTCCAAATATATCAACTCACAACAATAGTATATACTTAAATACAAAGATTGGAAAAATACACTGCTTCACTGAACCTGTGCCTGGCCTGTTAAGGAAGAAAGGGGCCCACAATAAGGATCCGATAAGAAAATGCTAAAAGCAATTGAACAGAAAGCATAGAACTTAGTCAAGACCACATCAGGGATTAACATTTTGGAACCTATCCAATTAAGCCAAATCAGAGCTATACTAAGGAATGAGACGTTGAATGATTCATCACATCAAATCTTCAATATAATTTCTTCTTCTTCTGCTTCAAAGACCTTGAAAAAAATTAATCAAATATATAGAATTAGAGTATAACACAATTAAACAAGTAATATGTATAACAAATGATATTATTTTGACAATGAAGAATTTATACTTTTTGTTTCTTTTTTAGTCCGTACTTGTTGCGAAGCCAATCCCCACCACAAATAAGTGCTTCAATTGATTTTTCATTCAATCTAGAACGATATTCAATCACTTTTTGAAACTCAAGTTTTAGAAAAGTAGAGAAATAATAGCATAAGGGCTATGTATTTGCTGCTACTTTTGGCTGCAAAAGTTATACTTGACTTGTAGCAATGAAGCAGAGAACTTTAGTGGTGGGGATGAGGCATGTCATTCAGAAATATGTATCCACTCACAGTTGCAACCTTAGAGGACATCTTTAAATGATTTTAGAAGATATATTTCATAGACCTGTAAAGTGAACTATTTAATCGCATCCCAACATAGTTCCCATCCCTCTTCTCCAGAGTTTTAAATATCATCCTTCCTTATGATGTAAAATATAAAACCACCCCACTTTATCGCAAGTCAATAACAGCTCCTTGTCCTCCCCTTAGAGAATGAACTATAACAAGAATATCCACAAAAACTGAGCAAAAACCAATACATTTCACATATAACATGCAACCATCATATTCTAGAAAAAAACATGGCCCCGAATTAGAAAAATCAACCAGCAATTAACACATGGACAAACCATTGAGGACCTCAGTTCTAAAATGTCATACAGCATAACCTCCAATGTATGAGTTAACAATTAATACATATTCGATATTTTATCCTTTAGCATTCTGACTCCAATAGCAAACACCCAATTTAATTGCTTGCACTGAAAATGAAATTTCTGAACGTGTAAAACCAATACTAATCTAGATGTCTAGCTTTTGCTAGAAAAAGCAGTACTTATTTGTGCATTCATAAATAAACACTCAACTAACAAGGGAAAAACAAGAGCTCATAAGTTGGTATTTTAGGAACAAAATGGCGACTTGGATAAGTTATTTACAAATATTGATTATCAGTGTCGTCACTCCCTCCCTCCTATAACTTATATCCTAAACCTATTCAATATATGTATACAGGTGTTCTGTATAGTAATTATGGGACAAACATCAACATGAAGATTGGACTACCTGGCGCAAGTTATTGTTAAAGTTTTATGGACCCAAGTGACAGCAGTCAAAGCAAAGGATAGGCCTTGGGCAAGCTGAATCCCTCTAACAACGCATAAAGGAATGAACTTGTACAAAGCCATAAGCCCATAAGATTAATTCAGAGCTTGAAACCAAACAATCACTTTTTGAAATGAAAACTTTCAATCAATCATAATTTCAAGGCCTTATTAGAAATTTACAAATCAAGCTAATACATGAACATGAAGCACATTTGAGTATTTGACTGAAGTAAAGTAATGGGAAATTTACAGTGTCAACAAAAAAGCAAAAGCTGGACAGCGAAGAATCAACATCGAAGAAACTGGATCCACATCGAAGAATCAACATGATTCAAACAGAAAAGCAAAAACTCCCTTAATTTACAGTGTCTTAACTCTTAATAGGGGGAGAAGTGAAGGATCATTTACCTGGACAGAGACAAGTCGCTGATTCGCTCAACGGTCGCCGGTCGCTGAGGAACTCAAGGAAGGCAGAAGAAGAACAAGTCGCTGAGGACGGTGAGGCCGGTGGTGACGACGGTGAGACCGATGGTGAGGACTGAGGATGGTGACTCCGACTCGGTGAGGCCGATGGGCGAATCTGGAATAGGGAATGGGGATTTAGGGTTGTCGTCGAGTGTCTCACAGTCGCAGATACATAGCAGCGGAAATGAGGACTTGTTTTTTTTAAAAAAATTTCTTTCCCGATCGGTACACATACACAAGGACGGGGTTTAATTAAAAAAATAAAAAATACATATTTACAATTTTGCCCCTCTTAACAGGCCGGCCTGTCAGGCTTTACAGGCCTATTTGTAGGCCTGGGCCTGGCCTGTTAAGCCAAACAGGCCTTAAAATAGGCCTGAGCCTGGTAATCCTCTTCCTAGCTCCTTTCATTCCTGTTCTGATTTTTGGATCATAGATTCTGGAGCTACTGACCATATTTTTTCTAAGATTTCTTTGTTTGCATCTTATAAGCAAATTCAACCTATTTCTGTTAATCTTCCTGATAGTACTCGTGTGCTAGCTGTATACAGTGGCATTGTTCAATTCTCTAGTTCTTTCATTATTCAGGATATCCTATATGTCCCAAATTTTCATTTCAACCTTATTTCAGTTTCTAAAATTACCTTATCATTGTCTTGTACTGTTTCCTTTCAGAAATCCCAATGTCACATTCAGCTCCAGTCTTCAGAGAAGATGATTGGTTCAACTGAAGTTGTTAAAGGGCTATACATCATGAAACGTGCAGATATGATTCCCACACCCTTAGTTCAATTTCTACTACTGCAAATTCTGCTCCATTTGATTTGTGGCATTTTCGTTTTGGACATTTGTCAAAACAGACTCTGTTTTCCCTTCATAGGCAGTATCCATATATTCCATATAATCACTACTACAAAAAGACCCTTTGAAGTCCCAAAATAAGCCCTTTTAACGTCCCTTATTCATGGGATGTCTATTGAAGGGTAGTAGTAAAATTATACTTTTGAAGTCCCAAATTAGTTTTGGGACTTCAAAAATGAAACTTTGAAGTCCCAAATTATATTTTGGGACTTCAAATGTCACGCATAAATGTACAATGCTTGACACTTTTGAAGTCCCAAAATACAATCTGGGACTTCAAAACTGACACTTTTGAAGTCCCAGATTGTATTTTGGGTCTTCAAAAGTGTCATTTTTTTTTTTTAAATTACCTAGCACGTATTTTGCACAACCCACCAATTATACCCTATAAAAACCATCAACCAAATAGCCATGAACATACATTACCAAAATGTTCAGATCATTCGTAAACCATTAAAACCTGCAGGCCTTGTGCGATTCCAAATAAACTAGAACAATGATTTACATTTCAACAATTACCCATCATATATATGATCAACAATGGTAACTACATACTACATATACAACTACCACAAAGTGTCAAAATACAATTATGTATCCAGCTACATTACATATACAGCTACCACAAAAAGTGTCAAAATATAATGATGTATCCAACTACACATACATCTACTAAGAAATATTCAACAATTAAATCAGCACTTGTATAAGATTTCTTAAGCCCCCACCTACAAATTGAATGTGATTCCTCATTGCCCTATTTCCACACTGTTTCACATAGCCACACTTTACCCAACATTCTTTGATAAACTTCTCTTTAAGTGTCCTTCACACAGCCACACTTTACCCAACAATCATCATTCTTTGCTCTTTCAAGGGGGTAGATTTTGCAGTAGAACTGATGTCGTTGTGGGTTGCGGCTAATGGTAATACACTCTTCCAAGACATTTTCCTTCAGTAGCCCCTTCACATGTGTATGCATACCCACCCTCAATTTTATTTGTACAAACACAAGGAGTTGGGGACAAAAGACAATCACCCAAACAAGTTGAACATTAATCCTCACACTTGATCTTTGAAAGACACCAGTTAACATAAGCATATTTGAAAGCAATGCTCTGGTGCAGATAGTGAAAAGGTGGAGGGAAATATTACAAAATAGCTGGTTCTTAGCTGGTTCCTTGCAAAATAGCTGCATCAAATTCATATTTATCACAAAAGCAACAAAACAATTTCTAGCAATTCAAGAGGTAACAAATTCAGCAAAATTGAATCAGATTAAGATTACAAAATCTGATCCAAAACAGCAAATGAGACCTCACTATGACAAATATAAGATCCACAGTTAAAGATTGCTCCAACCAATCCATTGCCAAATATCTGATGTCCAAAATGAATAAAAGAAAGCATGCAAAAGAACTATTTTTCAACACTTCCATGGTGAAATTGATTAAAAACAAAAAAAAAAAAAAAACTTCCAGATACATGACAATCATGATAGAAAACTTTCATGATAAATTTGCTACTTAACCCTAAAACAAAAATTAATATGCATAAAAGCTACACAAGTGAGATATAAACAATGACTACAGTGTTCAATACGTTGAGATAGGAACATCCAAGAGAAGACAGTCCAGTTGGCACAAAAATCTGGAAAGAGTTAATTTCATGTTACTGAAGCGGACACCAGATTTTGTGGGTTGAGGCCGATTTCATTTCATCAAAACAAAAACCTGTCCACAGAATCACAAAGTAAAATCTTTACTAAGAAATTGTTTAAGGCAACCAATTATGCTAAATAATTGTCACTGGTGAGGAATCAATATGCCGCAGAATATATCATGACGATCTACAGGTATTATAGCATTAGAAATGCCAATAACACTAAAATAAGGAGATCACAGAATTCATATATATGCCAATGACTAGTTATTTATAGAGAGAGTCATATACGAGGGCAAGATGAACTAAAACGTAATGAGAAAACAAGATCATATAAGGAAGAGGTCTATAGAGCAGGTTATGCCGTTTTCAAGGCTCAGAATGAGCAAACAAAATAAAGGATCAGAATAACAAGAATAACAAAGCAGAAAACCAAAACTAAATCGCAACAAAAATGCAAAATCTTAGAAACAAAACAGATCAAGAACCAAAACAAATCGCAACAAAAACGCAAAATCTCAAGTACCACAAAACAGATCGAGCTGTCGAAGTTGAAATCGTAGGAGCCGACGATGCCATCCTCACCGTCTTTCGTAGATCCGAGGAGATGGGAGTGGAAAAGCGGCCACGCGAAGGATATGGCAGATCCACCTCCTTTTTCCGCAGATTTGAGGAGATGGGAGCAGAGGACGCCATTAGACATATGGGAGCGGAGGATGAAGGCGGCTGGATGGGGAAGAGAGTGATGAAGAAGAAGAGACGCGAGCTCGGAACGATGGGGAAGAGAGGAAGAAGCAGAGGAAATAAAATCGAGATAAGCTAATGGCCAAATGCAAAAAAGAGAAAAGGTTTTATGATATATTAAACAATTGAATTCCCAAATTACAATTTGGGACTTCACAACTATATTTTTGAAGTCCCAAATTATAATTTGGGACTTCAAAAAATTATTTTCGAAGTCCCAAATTATAATTTGGGACTTCAAAAATAAATTTTTTGTCACCACTAATTTTTGGCGAGTTGGGGATATTTTTTGAAGTCCCAAAATATAATTTGGGACTTCAAAAATATTTTTTTGTCACCACTAATTTTTGGCGGGTTGGGGATATTTTTTGAAGTCCCAAAATATAATTTGGGACTTCAAAAATATATTTTTTGTCACCACTAATTTTTGGCGGGTTGGGGATATGTTTTGAAGTCCCAAAATATAATTTGGGACTTCAAAAATATTTTTTTGGAGTCCCAAAATATAATTTGGGACTTCAAAAATATTTTTTTGGAGTCCCAAATTATAATTTGGGACTCCAAAAATATTATTTTGAAGTCCCAAATTATAATTTGGGACTTCAAAAGATTTCCCCTCCAAAAAAAACACCCGCCAAAAATTTTCCCCTCCAAATAAAATTCCCGCCGAAAATTTTCCATGAGTTTGGGAGTTCCAAATTATATTTTTGGAGTTCCCCTCCAAAAAAGCAATTCCGCCCAAAAATTTATTTTTGGAGTCCCAAATTGTATTTTGGGACTTCACAAATTTATTTTTGGAGTCCCAAATTATATTTTGGGACTTCAAAAATGTTTCAGAGCCAATATAATTACAAGAATGCCACTGTGTGCACTTGTTACATCCCTTTTTTAAATATGGACGTTTTTTAGGGTAGTAATAACCCTTTTTTGTAGTAGTGAATACTTCTTTTCACTGTTGTGATGTTTGTCATTTTGCCAAGCAACGAAAGTTGCCTTTTCCTGTAAGCAACAATATTTCCAATAAAATTTTTGCTTTAGTTCATATGGATATATGGGGCTCCTATCATTTACCTTCTGTGCATGGCCATAATTTTTTTTTGACAATTGTTGATGATTATTCGAGATATACATGGATTTATTTGCTTAAAAGCAAGTCTGAGGTTCGGTCTTGCATTCAAAACTTTGTTAAATTGGTGTCTACCCAATTTTGTACCACC
This sequence comes from Acacia pycnantha, assembly GCA_025563575.1. NCBI lineage: Eukaryota > Viridiplantae > Streptophyta > Magnoliopsida > Fabales > Fabaceae > Acacia > Acacia pycnantha. The sequence goes on along the minus strand of JAMWYP010000170.1, from coordinate 195,377 downwards.
TGTACGAATCATTAGAGATGCATAATGGTATAGAATTTCAAATGACAGATTTTTTTATTGAACATGGGATTATTCATCAAAATTCATGTGTTGAGACTCTTGAACAGAATAGTAGAGTTGAAAGGAAACATCAACATTTCCTTAATGTTACTAGAGTACTTTTATTTCAAGCCCATATTCCCAAAGTTTTCTAGTCTTTTGCCATTTCTCATTCAATATACCTCATCAATCGACTACCCACACCTATTTTGGGCAATAAGACTCCTTTTGAACTTTTGCTTGACAAACCCCTTGATTTTAGCATGTTAAAGGTCTTTGGATGCCTTTGTTTCTCTTCTACCATTTTGAAAAATTGAACCAAACTTGATAAAAAGGGCAAATAAATGCATTTTTCTTGGATATAGACCAGGCACTAAAGGTTATGTCATTTTAAATTTTCAAAACAAGCAGATTCTTATATCTCGCAATGTTTATTTCTATGAATCCATATTTCCTTTTTGCAACTCTGATTCTGTTATTTCTCCTGACTCCTTGCCTTGTCCACAAGAGACACCTCCTCTTGATTTTGTTGATAATTTTGTGCCATCTGTTGCTTCCACACCTGCTGCATCTCATGCTTCCCTTATGCTTGTACCTAGACGTTCAACTAGGACTCATCGGCCTCCTTCATATCTGCATGATTATCACTTTACCCTTCAATGTGCTTCAGTTTTACCAGATTCTTTGGAGGCAAGTATATATCATCCTCTTTCTAAAGTTCTTTCTTATCATCGTCTTTCTCCTCATCGTCATCATTTTGCTTGTTCCATTTCCTCTGATGATATCCCTAAAACCTACTCTAAAGCTATTCAATCTGAAGGTTGGCACAATGCTATTAAGGTTGAACTTGATGCTTTACATTTAAATAATACTTGGGTGATAACTGATTTACCTCATGGCAAGTGCCCTATTGGGTGTAAGTGGATTTTTACGAAGAAATATAATTCAGATGGTACCCTTAATCGTTATAAAGGTCGACTTGTTGCTCAAGGTTTTACACAAGTTGAGGGTATTGACTATAATGACATGTTTTCCCCCTGTAATTAGATTAACTACTGTTCGGCTGTTTCTTGCTCTTGTTGTATTTCACAATTGGTTTTTGAAGCAATTGGATGTTAACAATGCTTTCTTACATGGGGATTTGGATGAGGAAGTCTATATGCTACCACCTCTGGGTTTCACTGTTTCCTCTCCACATAAGGTTTGCAAGCTACAAAGATCTCTTTATTGTCTCAAACAGGCAAGTCGCCAGTGGTTTTTTAAATTGTCCACAGTCCTTGTATCATGTGGTTATCGTCAGTCCCAAGCTGATCATTCTCTTTTTCTCAAGAATACTGATACTTCTTTTACTGCCCTATTTGTCTATGTGGATGACATCATTGTGGGTGGTGCTGATTTGAATGAAATTAATCATATTAAAGCTGTCTTGGATGATAGGTTTAAGATAAAGGATCTTGGTGAAGTTAAATATTTCCTTGGTTTGGAAATAGCTCGTAACTCTACTAGAATTTCTGTGTGTCAACGGAAATTTATTTTAGATCTTTTATCTGATGCTGATTTCTTGGAATGTAAACCTGCTAGAACTCCTATGGCTCATAATCTTAAACTTTCAGCTGATAGTGGTACTCCTCTGGATGATTCTTCCATGTATCGCACTCTTGTTGGTCGTTTACTGTATCTCACTAATACTCGTCCAAACCTCTCTTTTGTTGTTCAGCAATTGAGTCAGTTTGTTCAGTAGCCCACTGATATACATCTCCGGGCACTTCATCGTGTCTTGCGTTACCTTAAAGGTTCTCCGGGTAGAGGACTTTTCTTTCCTGTCTCATCTATTGTCAAGCTTAATGCATTTAGTGATTCTGATTGGGCTAGTTGTGTTGATACTAGACGTTCTATTACTGGTTTTTGTGGTTTTCTTGATCAGGCTTTAATCACTTGGCGTTCTAAGAAACAACCAACTGTTTCTAACTCTTCTTCTGAAGCCGAATATCGAGCTCTTGCAGCCACCACCTGTGAATTGCAATGCTTGTCTTACTTGTTGAGATATTTTCGTTTACCTCTTTCTAGTCCTGCTTCTTTGTTTTGTGATAACCAATCAGCTAGGCATATTGTTGCTAATCCTACATTTCATGAATGTACAAAACATTTGGATATTGATTGTCACATTGTACGTGAAAAGCTTCAACAGGGATTATTGCATCTTCTTCCTATCAAGTCTGATGATCAATTAGCTAATATTTTTACTAAGGCTTTACCTCCTTCTTCTTTTTGTACATTCCTTACCAAGTTGGACATGCTTGATATATATTCCCCAGCTTGAGGGGGGGGGGTATTGGAGTATAATGTAGTTAGAATAACTAATTTGGCTACTAGTTTGAACAATTTTAATTGTTAGATATTTCTCTTGTATTACCTATACAACTGTCAATAATTATGCTTATAAAAGCACATTTGTATCACATTATTTGGTAATAATAATTTCTCCAGATTTCATTTCTCTTCTTCCTAAAACACAATAGAGTGTGTAAAGAAGATGTTGAAGCTTGGAGAAGAACAAGGGACAAAGGTTGTAGTGGCAAAATCAGTGAAGTTGAGAAAAATGAAGGAAGTGAAGTTGAGAAAATTGAAGGCTATACTCATTGCCCGAGACATCATAATCAATTTTTTTTTTTTGCCCAAAGAATCAATTTTATTAATACCAAAACAAGTATTACAAACACCAATAGCCGAAGCCAAAAAACTCTCAAAAGCACCTACCATTACAAACTAACACACCCTTACCAAAGTAAAAATCTATAAAGCAATCTATTCTTTATAACAGTAAAGGAATTATCAGTTAGCCTATACCCATTCTATCATTGACACCATCAGTGTTGTCATATGCATGCCTGGCTTGCACAGAATCAAGAAAAAGAACCTTGCTTAAAGAAGATGGAACGCTATCCAGCCACAAATGCTGGCACATCTTCCTTTTTGCATCTACTGCTAACTGATCAGCAGCATTATTTCCCTGCCTGGACACAAGGGATAATGACATACCACACAATGAATCCAACAAGCCAAAAGTTTCAGACAACACATCCCAACACCTCCATTCACAACCAGTTAAAGCTCTGTTCTTTAATGACCTATACAGCATCTCACAGTCAGTTTCAATGATTACCACAGATGATTGGAATTTATCTCGGTGCAGCAATGCCTCTTTTACAGCTAAACACTCTTCCATAAACGGAGAGCTTGCACCCACAGCCTTCCCCAATCCCCCAACAAAATCACCCTTGCTGTTTCTACATATTACTCCTATACCAGCTTCTCCCGTTGTTGGATCAAAGGCACCATCCGTATTAATCTTGATTGCATCAGCGGCTGGGAGCATCCAACTCAATTACGTTTCACTCCTTCAGCATATATTTGCTTCCCACCAGTCACCACCTTTGATTTTGAACTCCAGTATTCCTTCACCTGAGCATTCACTATCCTCACAACTTCCTTAGCATCAGGCCTAATACCATTAAACACCCGATTACATCTGCTTTTCCATATCCACCAACACAAAGTGGTAAACAAGGATTTCCCATAACAATCAAGCCTACTCTCTCCGCCCAACATGTCCCACAGCATAATCTCACACCTCTTCACAGTCAGCCTATTAAACTTAATTCCTAGAGGACATCCAAACCAACAGAGTTTGGTCCAAGGGCATAGGAATAACAAATGTTCCACAGTTTCTTCCTCCATCAGACATATAGGACAGAGGGGAGATTTAGCACACTTGCGCTTGAAGAGAGACCCTTGTGTTGCTAAGGCCCCCACTCCTACTCTCCATAAGAAGTGTTGTACCTTAGGAGGCACAGTGATCATCCATACACATTTCCATAGGGATTTAGGGATATTAAAGGATGTACCTGGGTCACGGATTATAGCCTCCTCAACCAGCGACCTTGCCACCATATAACCAGACTTGACAGTGTAAATTCCATCTCGATTAGCCATCCAGACAACCTGATCGACGCAGCTAGAATGAGGTATTGGAATTTTAAGAATCATTTCCTTTTCCTCTAAGCTGATTCTTGAATTAATGCCACTGAGATCCCAGCATCCACTGTTTATGAGCTTATCCACCCTCAGCTTGCCTTCCTCTTCTGATACATCATTGGCCTGAAGTCTCTTGCTGTGTAAACCTGGTACCCATTGATCTTTCCAGATTAAAATGGACTTACCATTCCCAACTTTCCAACATAACTCCTTTAACAGCAAGTCCCTCCCTTCCAGCAGACTACTCCAACCCCAAGAAGCGTGTTTTCCTTTCTTTGCCTGGAGAAAATGCTCCTTGGGGAAATAAATTCCCTTAAGGATTTTACACCACAAGTCATTGGGTTGCTTCAACATCCTCCACGCTGTTTTAGCTAGGAGAGCTTTATTGAAGCATAGAAGGTCTCTAAAGCCCATCCCTTCATCAAATTTCTTTCCAGTCATGAACTTCCAGCTCTTCCAATGAATAGCCCCTCCCTCCCCTATTTGACCCCACCAAAAATTGGATACTAGACGATCAATTTCCATGCAAGATTTTTTGGAAAGAGGAAACACGTCATGGGGTAAGTGGGGATGGAATTCGCCACCGCTTTAATTAATATTTCTCTACCGGCAAAGGATAATAATTTATGTTTCCAGCCTTGTAGTTTTAAGCCTATTTTATCTCTCACCACAGCTAATGCAAAGCGGCTTTAGAGCGCCCCGGATCACGGCGGCCCTAGGTATTTCCCTATCTGATCTGTGTAAGTAATACCCAAGCATGCTGACACTTTATCCTTGATTCTGGAAGGAGTGTTAGCAGAGAAGAAAATGTTGGACTTCTCCAAATTCACCAGCTGACCGGATGCCCTACAATACACCTCCAACACTTGTTTTAAGACCTTGCAGCTAATTTCATCAGCATTTAGAAAAAGTATAGCATCATCCGCAAAGAAGCAATGTGATAGAATGGGGGCATTCCGCGCCAGTTTAACCCCTTTTAAGTCTTTCCTCTCAATATGCGTTTGAACCATCAGCGATAGTACTTCCGAGGCAATGATGAACATATAAGGCGAGAGCGGATCCCCTTGCCTAACACCATGTTCAGACTTAAATGCACACACCTTGTGGCCGTCTACTTGTAGATTGAAGGCCGCTGATGAGATACAGTCCATGATCCATTTCACCCATTCGGTACAGAATCCCATCTTTAACATTACCGCTTCAAGAAAGTCCCATTCCACTCGTCATATGCCTTATTCATGTCAATCTTCAAGGAAAACTCGCACTTCTACCCTGTTTTTTTATGTCTAAGGTAGTGGAACGCTTCATGAGTGAGAATGATATTATCCTGAATCATACGCCCAGACAAAAATGCTTTTTGATTTGGTGAGATAATTTTGCTCATCAGCCCTTTCATCCTATTGGTTATCTCTTAGCAATAATCTTGTAAGCCACATTGCATAACCCAATAGGCCTGAAATGATGTACACCCTCTGGCTTATCCACCTTAGGGATTAACACAATGTTGGTGGCATTGATCTGATCTAGTACAGATTTTCCCTCAAAAAACCCATGCACCATATCACAAACCTCTTTGTGAACCTCCTTCCAAGCAGCTTGGTAGAATAAAGCTGAGTATCCATCCGGTCCCGGTGCCTTGTCGGCTCCAATCTGAAAAACAGCACCTTCAATCTCTTGATTAGACACTGGCAGGATTAGCATCGCATTATCTTCAGTCTCAATCACTTTCCTTACATAGGATAAAGCTTGATCTAGAGGCCGGGATCCCACTGATCTGAACAAATTCTGGTAAAATTCACTAAAGGAATTATTGATATCCTGTTTTCCTCCAGCCATACACCAGCCTCATTTTTTAATCGAATAATCTTATTTCTTTGCCTCCTTTGTATGACGCTACTATGGAAGAACTTGGTATTTCGGTCACCACACTTCAGCCAAGCAACCCCAGACTGCTGCCACCAATAAGATTCTTCCATGTCCCAAGTCACTTCAATTTGTCTCACTATCTCTTCAGCCTCCTTCATTTTATCAACTGTCAAATACCCATTAGAACAGCTCTGCAATCTGCACCTCAGCCGATCAATTGTTTTCCGAAAGTTTGGAAATGCATTTTTGCTCCATCTCATAAGGTTCAGGCTGGATGAATCCAACCTTTTAATCAGCTCCTTCACTCCATCGTCCAACACATCTCCCTCCCCCTTCCATCCATCCCTTACAATGCAAAAGCTTTCATGTTGTACCCAGATAGCTTCAAATTTGAATGATTTAGGGGATTTGTCTTCACAAAAATAGCAATTAATCAGTAGAGCATGGTGGTCCGAGTTGACCGGTTCAACATGAAAGACCATAGCGTGATCAAACTCTTCTCTAAACTCCACATTCCCCAGTGCCCTATCCAATCTTTCCCTCAAAATAGCTCCAGTCTTGTTATTACACCATGTGAATTTTGAACCTTTAAATTCAAGGTCCAATAAGTTGCAATCAGACAACATCAACTGGAAATTTATTATCTTCCGCAAAGACCTTGGGTTTCCCCCTTCCTTTTCGGCCTGAGAGAGCAGATCATTAAAGTCACCAGTAACTAACCATGAGTTATGTACAGTGGGAGCCAAATTCCTCATCATATCCCATACTAACCTCCTTTCTTTTTCCTTGGGTGGGCCATAGACAAAAGTAGCAAATTCGGGCACTTTTAGGCTTGCTGATTCAATAGTTGTATGAATAATATTTTCTGATTTATACAACACTGTCAGAACAATGTTGTCCTTCCACCATAACGCCAGACCACCGGAAAGGCCTCTCGGATCCACATACAATTCTTGGTCGAATCCACAACTTCTTTTGATCTTCTTTATTTTTGTTGAAACCATTTTAGTTTCCATTAGGAAGATTAATGAGGGTTGGTACTTCTTGACCAAATCCCTCAAATTCCGAACTGTCGAGGCTCTTCCCATGCCTTGACAGTTCCAGGAAATGCACTTCATGGTACCCCGGTGGCTGTTAAAGGCCAGCCACCATCACCATCAGAGGTAGTTTTCTTCCTTTTGCTTCCACCAGCCTTGAATGTAAAAACAGAGTTGTCATTATACACAACCCCAGGCTCCTCCATTACTGCATCATGCCCCTCCATCTCACTAGGAGTATTCTCTTTATCTCTCCTCCCCTTCTTCCTAGTATACCGCTTAGCCTTAGCCTTAGCCTTCCTCAAATTGGCAGCATACACAGAGATATCAGGATTCAGTTCAGTTGCTGTCCCCACTAATTTCCTTCGTTTTGGTTCTGTTGGCCCCCAATCCTCCACAGCATTACGTTTTAAGCCTAGAACATCCATCTGATTGATCATATCATTCATAACTCCACCATTGTATAACACCATAGCCATAGCTTGAGGATTTTGTTCAGGCGGAGAATTAATCGTTTTATCCTCACTACTTTCGCCACCATGCTCCCTTAAGATCTCATGAGAAGGCATATCTCTTGTTCCCATAGCGAAACCATCTTTGTAAGCCATACTACAATGCCCCGTCTTCTTCGTTCCTAGCTCATTTGCCCTCACACGTCTTTTATCAATGTTTGTTCCCTGTTCGGAAACACCATCAACAATGACATCATCCTTTAAGTTCTTTGAATCAAATCCCTTAGCTGATCTATCCACCGATCCCTCCATATAAGGATTGTGCAATCTGATAAAGAAAAGGTCGTCCTCAGGAGGAGGAGATGCTGACCTGTGCTTTTCCTTATCCTCTCGTGACTTCTTCTTAAGCGCCTCATCTTTACGTCGTCTAACATAATCAGCTTCTGCCCATTCCTTACACACTACCACCATAACCTCCTCCCAGCTACGACAAGAATTTGTAGCGAGCCAGGCACCAAAACGAGGCATATCCGGATCAAACAAAGACATCAACCTTTCTGAATTACAATTCTGGTTATCATGCCCTAATTTCCCACAATTATAACAGAAGCTTTGCAACTTCTCATAACGAACTGACAGCCAAATCTTCCTACTATCAGGTCTAGGCAACCAGAAGCATACGATAATGGCTTCCTAAGATCCAATACTATTCTAGCACGAAGAAAATTGCGAAGATACCTGCCATTATAGAATGGATATTCAGCCAACATAACCTCTCCAACATAGCCTCCAATGGTGATAGCGTTCTCTAAACAAAGAGCCTCCAATGGTACATTATGAATCTGGATCCAGACAGGACATCGACTAAAATCAAATTCTTCACACGATTTGTACTTTGATCTCTCCATCAGGTTCAAAGAAGCGGCCATTAATAGTCCACGGTCGACCTCTAAGGATTCTGCTATATTCCTCCTCCTTCGCAAATTTGAACATAAAGGCATTTCCGTTGATTTCGACTACATCAAAACCTTCTGGTAAGTTCCAAGACTTCCTTAAGATCGTCTCGATTGCAGATCTCGTATACACTTTATTCACCAGCACCTTGCCAATTAGTATCTTCTCGGCATCAGATTCCTTCTAAATCAATGGAGACGAAATCTGGATTTCCTCCATTATCTGTGGGGAATAGTATCCACCGTCGAACTGCTCCTTCACTACCGACTGAGAAGAGCCTTCTCACTACTCCGACTGCTCTCCGACCTCCGACGCCGATCACCACGCCGATCACTACGCCGAACCTCCTACTCTACCACTCTCACGCTTGGCGGAGAGACCGAGGCTCCCACACAAGTGCGCGGGGAGAAAAATTGTCACTAATTTGTGTTAATTGACATCATAATCAATTCAAAGGAAGGAAAATTACTGTAGAAGTGGATGGCACCTATTCTCCTTCAAATGACAAAGCAGCTTGTGGAGCTGTTTTTCAAAATGGCAACAATTGTATGAAAGAGGCTTTTCTTCTGAAATTAAGTGCTGGAGACACCCTCACAACTAAATTGTAACATCCCCAATTTTCATGTAAATCAATTAATGAAATATACGAATTTTTCCAAGCAAGTGGTCAGTGGTATATTATTATTTTTCTCTGACAAGATAAATTAGTTATTGGGAAACTAATGTGGAATTATTTGAAATGTGGTTCATAAATTTGGTTATAAAAAAATTGAAGTAAATAATGTCAAAGAAGCTAAATATATATTTTACCTCATTATTTATTTATTATTTTTTGTCCACAAGAAGAGAAATAAGACACCATGTTATGGTACAACATATGGGCTTAAGAAGAGAGGACTGCACTTGAAGATGGATTAAATCAAATAAAATCATCCTCTTCCCTCAGCTGATCTGTGCGTCCCAAGAGAAGAGGGAGTAAGTAAAGTGCTGATTGACCTAAGATTTAGAGTACAGTTAGCCTAAGGAAATGTGAAAGGGTGGACAAGTCATACTTAATGAAGGAGGAGAGGAGGACGCATGCATTAATGGAGTAGGAGAAAAAACATGAAATACTTTTATAATAACAATGCCCCAAAGTATGAAACAAGCAAAAGGAAATAATGAAAAATAATAATAATAATTACTTTGCACTCCTTTAAACCGCCGGTGAGAGAAGAAAGAAGCAATGGATGACACAATGAACAATTAATGATCGAAGTAAGGATGTTGTACGAATAAGGAAGGAAGAAAAGATAAATCAAATCACACCAACTCTTCAATAATTCCTATTGTGCCTGACACGTAGAGAAAAAGAAATAAAACAATGGAGATAAGATTTCAGCACTTGATCACTTATTTTGGCACATTAAATGGGCAAAAATTCAGAGCAATTTAGCCTTCCTCAACAGCCCCTATTCGGCCTGCATAAAGAGAGAGGAGGGAAGAAGAGCTTTCATGAAATATGTGGAATTATCTAGAGAAGTTATGGGCAAGAAGGTAATTCATCATACCACAAGATTTGATCATTTTAAAAGGACCAACTCCCCCTCATTTCGGGTTCCATTCATGAAAGCACAAGAGTGATTGAACAAGAAGAGGAAAGTTGAAGCAAAGGTAAGTTTATGGCTTTAGATCCTTAGTCCCCTCTCTTCTACCTCTTCTAGTGTGGCTAAACATTTAAAGTTCATCATTTCCTTGGTATTTTGGGGTGTAGTTCGAAAATTGAGGAACGGAGACTCAAAGAGCAAGTGGATCAAAGGTGTTAGGAAGCTATTAAGTAAGCCATCTTAAACCTTTCTACCATTTTTTCTTGGTTGTTTGAGCTAGGAAATATCTATCTCCTTGAGTATGTTTGTATATTTGGTTGAGTAGCTAATGAAAGAAAGGAAAAAAGGTTTAAAGGTAAACAGTCTAAAATGGTAAAACAATGGTATATGAAAGATGTGAAGCTAGAAGAAAGATTTGATATATTGTTAGTTAAATAATAATTTCGTGTTGCTGTTTTTCTTAAGGATATGATTTGATTTTGGTATTTTTGAGGGTTCTAAATTTTTTAAAATCAGATTTTGTATAAGGATGAACTTGGATCAAAATTTTGGAACCCTAGATGAAATTATAAAAAACGTTGGTGGCTGAATTGTGAAGTTTCTGAGAAGACAGACGCCTTTTTCATGATTTTTGACCTAGTCAATGGATTTAGAAAATTATGAAATTTTACAAGGAGAAAGTATACATCTTAAGGATTATTTTGATATACAATATGTAATTTTTCAAGTTCTGGACTAGGAGAAATTAATTTTTGAAAATGACCCTCTGATTCTGGACTTGATTTCAGATAGCAGAGACATTTTGATCTATAAATAGATTTTCGATTAATTCTGGCCCAACATAGTATTTTTGGTTGAAAATAGACATATTAAGGGTCATTTTGGATTTGGAATCAACCCAAAAGGTGTTTTCTATATTTAATTATGAATTTTTGAAAATCAGTCTTTGCTTGCTGAAAATTTCTGCAAAATGACGAAAATAGAGGATTTTAGACCCATATTAAATTTCTTAATAAGAAAAGGGATCTAGTAATTATGGACACTTGGATTGGGCCTATTTTAAATCATCAAAGGAAATATTTAGTGAGGTGGAATTTAATTATATTTATATTTTATTATTTTAGGTCTAATTGTATCTTGCGCCGGGGAAATTAATTTTTAGCTGTAGTCGACTACCAGGTAGTAACCTTAATACTCATATACTCTGTGTGACTTGTGTATGTATATTGTACCATGTTATATTGCATATATTTAGTTGTCATTTATTTCCAAGCGCTAAGGAACCGGAACATGCTGTGTGCATTAAGGGCTTTGCTGTGTGTTGTGCCCGGTGGTCTGTGCTATGTGCTATTAGGACCACTGCAGTTTGTGCTGTGTGCTATTAGGACTGCTAGTTCCGAATTTGGCTGTGTGCATTGATACTGAATGTTATGTGGTATTTGTTTATTTATGGTTTTTCTACATGCATTGTTCATACATTTTATATGAAATTAACGGTTACTCTGGGATTCAATTTTGAATCCCATCCCCTTTTAAGCCCTCTGGCAGTTTATCTAGATCGAAGCAGGGAGACAGAGGTAAGGCTCCAGAGCTGGAGTAGTATAGTGGTGGACGTTGGTGATTGTTATTTTGGATATTTATTTTGGTTACCGGATGACTGTAGTATATTATTTTGGCCTGTTCGGGCACCATTATCTGGATGACTGTATGTTAAACCCTCTAAGGTAAATTTATCTTTCTGTATCTTTATTTTATCAGTATATCATTGTCCAAACCGATGAATGCTTTGCTGCTAATACTCTGATGTGTGACGTAAATTAACCTGGGATAAATAGTTTAAAATTGAATATAAGTAAAGGATCACATTACCCGCCACCCAAAAAGGCGAGGCCGGTAGGGGTATAACATAAACTATGGGGTTGCCTGATGGGTATCAAAAGAGCTTGGGACGCGGGTTTTAGAGATATTATATTGAGAAGCGACTCTACTGAGGCTGTTCATTTGATCAAATTTGAAGTCCATGAGATGCACAAAGATATTGCCGTGATCATGGAAATCGAAGGGATGTTAGAGTGGAATTGGTGTGTGGATGTCGAAGTCTTTCACAAAGATTGCAATGGTATTGCGAATTTACTTGCTCAAAGAGCACTTGATGGAGCAATGGGTTTGCAAATCCTGGGCCTTGAGGCAATGAAGTAAATATTGCAGGCGACTCATATATGGTAGAGCTGTATTGTGTCAAAAACAAAAACAAAGGATGAGTCTACTACTTCCAAGGTACGTAGCGGTAGATTATCCCTTCTTGTTTTAGATTAAATTTTATATTAATGAATGCTTGATGGCTATTTGATTTTTTATTTGATATATTAATTAAATTAAAAAAAACCTTTCAATTCAATTAAATATTATATTTCCTTAATTATTTTATTTTTATAGGCACTGTTCGATTTATATAGTATCTGGGTTTGTTTTCATAACTTGAATTTTTTTTCTTATTTATATGAATTTTCATCAGTCCATCAAATTAAGGCCAAATTAGATTTGAATTACTCCCTCCCTCCGGTCCCTAATATAAAACATATTTACCTAATTTAATTAGATTAAGGAAGTTGGTTATGTTAGTTAATATGACATGATCTTTCTAAAATACCCTAGCTAGTCACATTCCTTAATTCCCCCATCCCCTCCCTCCTTGATTGTTGTTAAGGGAGCAACAACAGGAGTATTTCCTTAATTTTTCATTTCCATTGATTTGTGGCTAAAGATAGTTAACTAGAGCCATAAGTTGCACAAGAGTTTACTTCATTTGTAATATTTAGCACATCATATAATTATGTGCTATAATTAGTTTGCTAAGAGAATTCAGATGTAAAGTTATTCATGATCATTATAATCCTGGCTTGGTCGTTCGAGTGAATGGTGGGGCATAGCCATTTGCTTAATTAGTATTAGAAAACAACTTGGTATGTGCATACCTTGAAGTTGATTCATTTTAAGACTACCTCCTGTCCTTGTTATAAAAACATTAATAATTTTTATAAATTAGTTATTAATATTTTTGAAATTTCTACATTACCATCAATGATTAAGTTCGTTATTGGAGGTTATTTAGTTAATAGAATTTAAACGAGATATTTACAGAAGCAACTAATACTCTAGACAAAAAAATTTATATCAAGGACCACAGTAAAGGGTTTTGTAATAAGGACGGGAGGAAGTATTAATAAATGTACGATCCAATTGCTGGAGTTCATCAACTATACATTATGCATATTCGTTGTTCTTGTTTTATGTTGTAATTGAACCAACTTGAAGTATCATTTTACATTGTATATTAATTAAGTCACTATTGTTTAAAATAAGCAAGTGTAAGTGGCGTGTGGATGTTGTGCTGGAATGTTGAAAGATGGCAAAAAATCCAAGGATGAAGTTGATATTGATTCATATAATTTCAACATGAATCCCAACGAAGTTGAGAATAGAGATGACTCTGGCGGTTGGGAGTGGATGTCAAACTTTTGACATTCCATTGAGCATGTCAAATAAAAAATTATAAAACCGGTGTGAGAAGTCCTTTTTGATAGTTGTAAGAAGACTTCTAATTTGCACTAGTGTCAGTAATTTTCTTTCAAATAAAAATGCATCGTACTCTATTGACATTTATTTGTTTTTGATGTGTTTGAGAAACTCCAAAAAAAAGTACCTGATGACGATGAAGATCATCTTAATGATAACGTTGCTTCTTGTTTACAAATTTTTCTTCCCTTCAATATGGATGCTTAAATGTCTAATGTTTACCTGAATCATTTTACAAAATCAAAGCAAGAAGTAGAATTCCAGAACATGATGCACAGAGTATTTTGTTCACACATTGAGCATATCAGTAATTTGTGATTATATTATTAAGCTCTTCCGTTTTTACCCCGTGATTGATGATAGGTATGTGCTGATCTAGCTCTTTGCTTCACGCCTCTCTGTCCCCCCCCCCTAAGCATAGGTATCCTCTTATTAGAGGCAATCCGATTTTAGGCACTGTCCAGCACTAAATGTGGACACCTCTCCCAACAAAGATTCATACATTGGTTCATCACGTTTTGGGGGACTAACCCTTTTTGTTAGACCCAACCTGATTTGGCTTCCAATATAATTAAACTTTTTTGTTTTTTGGATATAAGGCTTCCAATGAAACTATGAGTATTTTGTAACGGACTCAAGAGAATTGGGCTAAACCACATACAGGGATGGAGGCCCAATGAAGGGAAATGAACAAGGCCTGTTAAGAAGGCTATGAATTAAAAAAAGCCCTATAAGTTGTGGAAGGTGACATCTCAAAAGATGCTGAAAGCCATTAGAGAAGGGTGTGGAATGATTTGGAATATTCTTTCAGTGGATTCTCTTCTCTCCTATGCACTTAGTCATTTCCTATTTCCACTTCTGTACATTTCCTTTCCTCTACTGTACATGTGAGCTCTGTGTTTGCTTTTCTTTTCTTTTCTTTTATTTATTTATTTATTATGATTTGAGCTATATATCAACTAGGCTATGCGATTATATTCAAGCTCATACTATTTATACATATTTGAGAATCAGTTTTGATTGTTACATATTTCTGCCATTGTATCTCCCTCTCTCTTCCTAGATGAGTGGATGGTTTAGTTAATGCTTAGGGTTTGTTTGGTATTAGCGAAGAAGAGAGAAAGTGAGCGAAAGGAAAAAAATTTAAGTTGAATTTAGAAAAATAAGAGAAGTAGGGTTAAAAATGCTCTATTATTTATATTTTTAAGAAAATAATGTTGGATTTAGTTGTAACCATAAACAATGACATATTGGTTATTAATTTTAAGATTTTAGTATATTTGCATAAATCTTTGTATTTTTATCTATATTCCCTTGCATTATTACTTTTAGATAGAATAATTTCCCCAAATAATCAATTTAAATTCTAAATTGAGCTTGCACAAGCATATTAAAATTAAAAAATTTTATTTTTTTTAAAAAAAATAAAGTGAAAACAAGAGACATAGAAGTGGTTCACGATTTTTTTTTTTTTTAAATAAAATTCTTACGCATCATTCTTGATGATCGATTTCAAACACAAGGCTTTAGAATGAGTTCATTGAGAAAAGTGCACTAACCTAACAGAAGAGAATATCCATGGTTTAAAAGATTGCACATTGCATGGATGCAAGGGAACCATGGGAGAGGATAAGACACTGTGTAAAACATAGTTTGTAGTACTACAAATAAAAATAAAGATACTGTGTATGCTATGTTCTAAATGAAACTAAAGCAGGGGCTGATTTCTAAATTTTCTTGGGAATTGTTATGATTTTATTCGGATGTGATTTTTTGAGGTTATAAACTTATAATGAATTAACGTTCATCTGTACATCTAGAAAATCGGCAAAGATGTGAATTCCTATATGAGAAACGTCCTCATCAAACATTTAATTGAGGACGAAAAAGCAGCGCATGCATGCCATGCAAAGCAGGGTGTCTTTCCCTATCAAAGGGCATTGGATTTTGATGTTATTAACCAAATATTCATTATTTATTTATTTATTTTGGTGGATTTAATAAGGTTGTAAAGTGAGCAGAAGTAGTGAGTGTGGCCTATTTAATCTTGATTCTCCTCAATTTTAAGTGATTTTACAAAGGCTCTTCTCCATACTTGTTTTGTGGAAAATGAAATGGCATGACAGTTGACATTTTTGTGAATAAGTTATGCAAGGCAGTTGATTTTCTATACCAATTCAAGTTGCAACTAATGTGAAAAACACTCTCTACCCTCACTAAAATAACAACTTATATAAATTAAATGTCATTTACATTATTTAATTATCCCTTCCAACTTGAGTTGCAAAGAGAACCAATGTAGAAAAAGCAACTTCTCTGCATTGGTTGTGCTTACCACTGGCTGAAGTAGAAAGGGAAAACCGATTTTTTTTTATCATTTTCTTGTGATTTCAAAAAGGATAAATCCGACTTCACACTTTTTGTACATTTTCCTATAACTGATAAAGGTTTTCAGAAATATATTTGTATTAATAAAATAAACAATGACACTGAATTATTGTACTGCTTTTATCATGTGATTCTCTCGGAAAAAACTACATTGATAGGATAATTTGGTTCAACTGAATCTGACAGAGGTTACTTAACAAGTTGTACTTAGTTAATTAGTTTATCATTATGTTAAATATAGTTTATAGTTTGTTATGTAACTATCTTATGCACATTCATCTTGTATATAAAGGGATACTGATCATCAATAATATTCATCAATTTCTCCCACAAATTGTCTAGTCACATGGTATTCAGAGCCCCCTAATTTTTTATTTCTCAGCCGTTTCTTCATTTTCTCTTTCTTGATCCCTCTGTCCTCTCTAAATATCCGTCTCCATCGTTTCTTCATTTAAGAATCTGATGCATCATCAGATTCTTTATTCTCCATTAACTTATCTACTTGTTAAAAGAGCGGATGAGAGAGGTAAGTTCTTTCAAGAATTAGTCCATCATGCTCTTTGATCTTGCAAGTAAACCTACACCTATGATGGAGTTCGTAAGTTGTGTCGATAAGACATTTAATGCTTCTTGGCGGAGGGAGTTTGTCTTTCGATTTTTTACCATATGATGAATTAGAAGTTCTCTTGCATCTGTCCATGATGTTATCTTGAATCAAAAGTTTGCTTTAAGAAATTGAAATGGAAGTAGAGATGTGGAGTTCAGTTTTTGGACGTTTATATAGAGAGGGTGTTCGCCTCGCAAGTGCACGAATCACGCAAGTATTAAAGTGATAAGTAAAGTATCGTTCCCACAAGGATTTGTTTAACAAATTGGTCAAGTAAGAGGCTTAGTGAATTTCATCAAGTTGAGCTAGAACAAAGTTTTGATGTGGAATGATAATTTTTAACGACTATTTCTAAAACTAAAAATTGATAAAGACAAATGATTCTTTGACTTCAAGGATAATAGAGTCTAGGATTCTTCTTTTCCTTTTGCATTTCATAAAACTTGGTTTATTTCCTCTCTAATAGTATTTCAATACATATATGTGTTAGTCTAAGGTTCTAAAACACTTGACACGCTCTCTCAAGTCAAAATCAAGTATCTCTTCTAATTAAAATGCACAATCTCTTACTACAACTAATGAGAATTGATCTTTAAGCAACAACCCTAATACGACAATGCAAGATTAGTAAATATATCTCTATTTTACCAATAAATCATCCATTTATTAAGTAAACTTCAAGACAAACTTGATTTCAATCAAGTTCTACACCTTGATTAGCTCTCTCAAGTCAAACCTAAATGAATAAATCATCTAAATGGAGGCCAATCACTTAGAAGCATTAAGCCAAGGTTGAAATCAACACACACACACACACACACACATTTATCTACCAAAAGAGAGGAATATTCAAGTATTAATCCATACAAAGGGTCAAAAGAACCCTAGAATAAAAGATTTAGCTACTCATGTTCAAATAAAAAGAGATTGTAAACAAATCTATTGAATACATGAAGAAACTAAATGAAAAAGAGGGTTTCGTGGATTATCGAGTCGTCGCGTCTATTAGTATTAAAGATCATATTTTATAAATTTCAACAGTTAATTCGTAATAATTGTTATATATTTGACAATTTTTAAAAATTTATTGGTGTCTATTATTAATTACAAAATCAATCACAATATTAACTCTGAATCATTGAGCAAGCTGGCAAAAATACTTTACGGTTGTTAATTAATAATTGTGAACTATTTCTCCCTCCTCCAACAATGAGAATTATGATAAGGATGATGGAGAGGACAAGGAAGAGGAGGACGAACAGAACGATGAGTACAGTTAATTTGTCAACCTTCTTGTTGAGAAAGAGAACAAAAGAGGTATGTTTTTGACCTGAACATGTGTGTCCTTATAAATATTTGTCCATGAAATTCAAGATGATTGAATATGCAAAGCTGGTAATCACAAGTTTCACATATCCCATCATCACGAATTCCATACACAACCAATGAGAATATCATGACTATGGAGGAGGAAGAGCTTTGATCCCTAGGGCTTAAATAAGTGAGAATTAATTAAAAATTTATGAAAATGTAATTAAAATAAGAGCAGTTGGCAGTTCGGGGGAGTGCACCGCTGAAATGCTTTGCTACGTGTCTAAATATGTTTTGGTTAATTCAAGCAGCATGTGATATCCCATATGAATAATGAGATATCGCAAGATTCATTACAAAGAAGTTGAGTTAAATAACCAACTCTAAAAGGCACCATCGATCCATTATTTTCTCCTTTTTATTTTCAAACATTTTGGGGAAAGATTATAAATGCTAGGGAGCTCTGTATCCACATGCTGTGTGTAAAAGATGCTAAGTTAGTACTTAGTAATAGTTTGGCGAGCCTAGAAGTAAATTAATTTATTTAATGTAGATATAAAAAACTTGGATTGAAAACTTGATTAATTTTCGTTAAAAAAAACTTGATTAACTCTTTTAGAAAAAAATTCAAAAATTATATATTGTCAATTTAAATAATCTCTCAAATAAAAAAATTATAATTTTTATAGTATTATCAAAATTTATAAATTTTATAACATTATCTACTAACTTTTTTGGTTGTATAATTGTTTTTAGCAAATATAAATGTTTGAATAATTATTTTGTTAAATGCAGACATTTTGGTCAAAATTCAAGCTTAAGAGTCAAACTTAGCGGTCAACTAACGATTGGATAGGTAGAAATAAAATTTGAAAAATATAAGGAAGGTTTATGTAACAAACATTGTTATTTTAAGGGAGATTTATAAGTATTTTCAAAATAAAAAAGAGGTTTTATAATTTACGTTAAATAAAATAAAAGAGTAGTTAATACTCCATCCGGTCCTAATTATAGGAACACTTTACCAGAATTTGGAAAGATTAAGGAAAGAAGTTAAATTAGTTGATTATAATTATTTTCCAAAAATACCCTTGTTTGTTACCCTAATTTACCGATCTCCCCAGCTTCCTCATTAAATTTTAAATCTTGCTTCTTGGTAGAAAAAAATATTTGTCAATGTTTCTTTTCTTTTTTTGAATAAACAAGATAATTTTCTTTTATCGCATGAAAATGAATTTTTCCACATGATCATCTTCTTTATATGAAGAACTGCAGATATACGCGAAAGAATGAAACTTCAAAATTGAAAATTGTAACATCCCATTTTCTAAAGCGGATTTTTTTTTTTCCAATCAGAGTAGAGCAATGGAGCGAAAGAGTAACTGATCATAACAAAATATGAACCATAGTGTAATATAGTATTGACATTACAGTGATCCTACTTGTTCAAAAGATAAGTACGTAAAGCGATAATGTGACTTCTACGTAGCCTACTCCCGCGCCGCTTATCCCTAGCACCGATCCGTGGTCCTCCTGATCCTCGAGCTATAGCCGAGATTCAATTCACCGCATTGAATCTCGTAATAGCAGTTAACCTTATGCTCAAATAGAAACAGATATAGACAATGTATATTCATGACATAACAACAACATCTCATCGAAGTGTGACACAGACGTAACATAAGCATGAAGCAAATATATAAGGTCCTACACAACAACATTGTGACACGACAGGACATAAGCATAAAGCAACATGTAAAGTCCTACACATATATAGCTCGCACATTACCCCGTGCCACGAACACGTGTCCTCGCGCTAGGAAAACTCAAAGCGGTATTATCATGTCTTATAACCCGTACAAGGTCAGTATGTAAAGCGGCGACCCTAAGCGAGCCCCGGTATATGAACGTATCTATGACATATATGTATATGAGAACTATAGGATTAGTGTTACGATGCGCGTCCGTACCTTCGTTGATGTACGTAGATGTTTCGCGGAAATCGTACTTTCGACGGAAAATGCGTTTGTCCGACAATGCACGTTGGACAAACAGAACGGCAGCAGATTAAGATTTCGACGTCCTATAAGAGTAATATCACTTTCATTAGTGATTTGACACAATAATCGGCATTTTAGGTAAAAATTACCATTTTGCCCTTCTACCCCTAATTGGCGGAATTTCGCCAGCACTTCGTTACTCTGACTACTTTTCTTCCCAAACTTTCGCCAGAACTTCGACGCCATTTCAATTTTCAAAAATAAAGACTAAAATAGCCCTCCCATATGATACCCAATCATACTTGAAAATTTAAAGGCTATTCTAGCATTACTACCCCTAATTTTGAAGGAGCTATAAAAGCTTCAACTTTTCAGGTACTCGATCCCTACCAAGTTTTTACCTCGTCAGGCATTTTTCAATGCAATGAGGCCTAAAAACAATAGTAGGAATCTCATTCCCTACTTACTAAAACTATCTAACAATTCTACTATCTTTCGAACTAAAAACTAAAGCCCGAAAGACTTACCCGTTGAAGACTTCCGAACAATTTTCCAGGGCTTCGCTGCAAAATTTCCAGAGCTTCTCTCTCTAGAATCCTCTCTCTAGATTCGGCCAAAGAGGGAAGAAATGGTGTGAAAATGAAGAGAAGGGGGTATTTATAGAAACGGTGGTAGGGTTTCGCCCGATTTGCGTGATTTCGGAGAAATCTCAAAATTCTGGATTTATAACTCTGAAAACATATTCTCACTTAGTAGAAATGTCCAAGTTAACCTATATTTTGATTTCATATAGGGCTCCAACAGTCCAGTTGAGTCTTTCTCGAAAAACCTATTTCTTCTTATTAGGAAAAAGCACAAACGGCTTCAGAATTAACTTCCGCAAGAGTCTAACGGAAGATAAAAACCCACTGATTAATATTTTACATTGACTTTGGGAATCTCATTCCTAGATCTCTAGATAGGATCCGTTTCCTAATTCCCATTTTACTATTCACCCTTTATCACTTTAATTAATTATATTATTATTATAATAAAACTTATATATTAAGTTTTCTTTTATTTATTATTATTATTATTTTTTCTCTTTTTCTTTTTTTTCTGCCCTTTTTTTTATTTCGTTTTTTTTTTATTTTGATTAATTATTTAATTAATTAAATAATTATTTTTACATAATTTTTAGAATTTTCCCATTGGTCCATTCTTGCATTTAGGCTTTAAAAATACCTAGACTCAACTATTTTTCTCCAAAATTTCCAATGAATTAGTAAATATATTTTTACTAATTTTAAGCCAATTACCACCAATTTTTGAGCTTTACACAATTATCTCTTAATTTCCTTTGTTTATACTTAAGTAATTAGCCCAATATTACTTAATTACTTTATTATCACTTGTTGATAATTTTCTTAATTACAATGCCTCATTACCTTCATACTCTTGTATTAACATTGGTATTTTCATGCCTCTTGCATTTTTAGAAATTACAAGGGTATTATGGTCTTTTTATTACTTTTTGAACCTTCTTATACAATTTCTCCAAGTTCATAATTTATTAAATTACCATAATTAGAGATAATATACTCTCCTAATTCACTTGGTCATTTTACGCCTTCGGTATTTTTTATAATTTCTCTAAGTTAATTACCCTTTGCAGGGGCATTTTGGTCATTTTGGCACTTTGGCCCTTAAACTCCCTAATTTCTTGCAGAAATTCTACTTAGAA
This sequence comes from Acacia pycnantha, assembly GCA_025563575.1. Lineage (NCBI taxonomy): Eukaryota > Viridiplantae > Streptophyta > Magnoliopsida > Fabales > Fabaceae > Acacia > Acacia pycnantha. The sequence goes on along the minus strand of JAMWYP010000170.1, from coordinate 173,803 downwards.
AATAGACTATAATTATACAAGACCGAGATTGAAATTTCACTTATCGAAATATCCAACTTTTATTTATAATATTCCGGATAAATATCCGGTATTACATTTCTCCCTTACACAAAATTTCGCCCTCGAAATTTAATCTATACTAACTATACTTCGGGCCATGAACTCTGGGTACTTCTCCTTCATGTCACTCTCGGTTTCCCAAGTTGCCTCTTCGAGTGTTAAACCCTTCCGCACCACCTTCACTATCGAATAGTCTTATTTCTCGAGCCGTTTCTCCTTATGATCAATGATCTGCTGGCTCAACTATGAAGGTATTATCATGCCGTACTTCAACGTCTTCGTACTCAATGACATGACCTTGGTCTGGCTGGTATTTCTTCAGTTGTGACACGTGGAAAACGTCGTGGAGATTACTCAGGTTCGAGGGTAAAGCTATCTGATAAGCTACTTCTCCGTGCTTTGCCAAAATCTCAAAGGGTCCTACATATCGTGGACTCAGTTTCTTCCTCTTAAGCGTCCTGCCGACACCGCCATCGGAGATAACTTTAGGAATACATGGTCGCCGACATAGAACGTCAAAGGTCTCCTCCTTTGTCCGCATAGCTCTTCTCGTCTACTATGTGCGGCTAGGAGTCTCTTCTTGATTAACGCGATCTGCTCGAGGTTTGTTCAAGCATATCCGCCCAAGTAATTGCTTTTCGATGAATCTGTCCAAAGATAATGGTGATTGACACTTCCGCCATACAATGCCTCGAACGGGGCCATTTGTATACTAGCATGATAATCCGTTGTTATATGCAAACTCGCTAGCGAAAGATGTTGATCCCAACTTCCTTTGAAATCCGTGGCACATGCTCGCAAAGATATCCTCCAAAGTCCGAATAGTTCTTTCGCATTGGCCGCCGGTTGAGGGTGATAAGCCGAACGAACCTCGCTTAGTCCCCATACCTTCGTAACGCTTGCCAGAAACGGGATTTGAAACGCGTATCCCGATCAGAGACAATGCTCTTAGGAATACCATGCAATCTCACTATCTCTTTGATATAAATCTCCGCCAATCGTTCAGGAGAATAGTGGATACTGATGGGAATGAAGTGTGCTGACTTGGTTAACTGTCAACAACTACCCAAATTGTATCATGATTCCTGATTTTGGGCGGACCTACCACAAAATCCATGGTTATGTTCTCCCATTTCCATTCGCGGCTCTAGTCCTTGAAGAAGACCGGGGGTCGACGGTGTTCAATCTTCACTTTCGACGGGTCAAGCACTTGGCCACGTACTCTGAACGTCTTTCTTCATTCCGGCCACCAAAGTTCGGATTTCATACTTTGGTACATCTTGACCATGCCCGGATGTAGAGTATATTTACTCTTGTGAGCCTCGTCCATTATCTTCCGCCTTAATTCATCAACGGCGGTACATAGATTCGCTTCTTGTACTCGACCAAACCACTAAGTGATAGGTCATGGTCTTGGGTCTCACTCGAGAGATCTTCTCACGAATCTCGATAGCCCAATCATCCCGCTTCGAGCTTCGTCAACTTCGTCTCTCGCATCATACTCCCTTGACTAACAAGAAGAGTTGCAAGATAGGCATCAGCTGGTGCGTGCAAACCCATGCAGATTTGATTGGATAGATTCAGATCTCTGAAATCTTCCAGTAATTTCTGCTCTTGTATCATCATATATGCCACCTGCACCGTCTTTCTGCTAAGAGCATCAGCAACAACGTTTGCTTTTCCTGGATGATACTTGATCTCCAGGTTATAGTCCTTGATCAACTCCATCCAACGACGCTGCCTCATGTTGAGTTCTCGTTGATCGAACAAGTATTTCAAACTTTTGTGATCACAATACACTTCTACGGTTACACCGCATGTAATGCCTCCATATCTTCAAAGCGAACACGATAGCCGCCACTCTAGATCGTGTGTAGGATAGTTTAACTCGTGAGGCTTCACTGACGAGAGGCATAAGCCACCACTGCCTGTTGCATCGGGACACATCCCAACCCTTGCCCACCGGCATCACTGTAAACAACATACTTCTCATCTGGATCCGGGATGATTAACACCGGTGCCGTAGTCAATCTCTCTCTCGGTTCAAACCTCTCCTCACGATCGTCTCCCATATAAAGGGTTGATTCTTCCTCGTAAGCTTTGTCAATGGTAGGGCTAGACGCGAGAAATCCCGTATGAATCTGCGGTAGTATCCCGCTGACCAAGAAAACTACGGATCTCCGTCACGCCCTCGGCCGTTTCAGTCCGAAGCGCTTCCACTTTGATTGGATCAACCGCAACTCCGCCGCTAGATATTACATGGCCCGAAATTTCACTTCCGGCAGCCAAAATTCGTATTTGCTCAGTTTAGCATAGAGTTGCTTCTCCCTGAGTATGCCTAACACCTTACGCAGATGTTCTTCGTGCTCTTCTTTGCTCTTGGAATAGATGAGAATGTCATCAATAAACACCACCACAAACTGGTCTAGGTGTTGTCGGAAGATACGGTTCATGTAATCCATGAATACCGCAGGTGCATTTGTCAATCAGAAGGGCATCACAAGGAATTCATAATGCCCGTGCCGGTCTCGAAAGTCGTCTTGGAAATATCACCATCTTTAACTCGCAATCGATGATATCCGAACGCAGATCATTTTTGAAAAGACAGTGGACCCAGATAACTGATCCAAAAGATCATCAATCCGGGGAAGTGGGTACTTGTTTTTTTACCGTTACTTTGTTCAATTCACGGTAGTCAATGCAAAGTCGGAAGCTTCCATCTTTCTTCTTTACAAATAGCATTGGGGCTCCCCAAGGTGATACACTGGGTCGAATGAACCCCTTCTTCAAAAGCTCTTCGAGCTGCTTCTTCAACTCCTGCATCTCGTTAGGAGTCATACGATACGACGCCTTTGATATTGACCCTGTACCTGGCATCAAATCAATATTGAACTCCACTTCTCGGATAGGAGGTAACTCGTGAGATCCTCCGGGAATACATCGGGAAAATCATTCACCACGGGGATGTCCGGAGTGAAAGATCAGCTCTGCTTTGATCGAAAAGAATACCATGTAGGCATGGCATCCTTGCTTCACGCACCGATCACCAGTAGCGGAGAGAAAATTCGAGCTCACTTCAACTTTTTTCTCCGGAAATGATATCTTCTTCTTGCCACAGTCGATCATCGCACCGTTGGCCGTCAGCCAATTTAGACCGAGTATGACGTCGATGCCGTGAAGAGGTAGACGAATAAGGTCCACTTTAGAAACTCTTCCATCCACGCTAGCAGTACAATTCATACATGCATCAGAAGCTAAGGATTTTACACCAAGCGGTGTAGATACTACAAGGTCAAAAGGTAAACTACAGGCATGCATTCCTAGGCGACTTGCACAATCATAAGAAATGAAAGAAAGACTGGCTCTGAATCATACAATGCCTCAAGTAGATTTCCATTAAGGTAAATAGTACCTTGGACCATCTCCGGGGACTGTCTGGCCTCTGTGTTCGTTAGTGCAAAGATGTGGCCTGTGCTCTGAGGTCTCGCCTCTCCAATCTTCTCAAGACACTCTCTGCTATAGTGTCCGGCTTATGACATCGAAGCATATCGCTTCCCTTCACAGCTCACGCCCAGGTGATGCTTCTTGCATTTGGGGCACGTTTGAGATCCATTTGCACGGGATAGTTACGTTGCTCGACTTGGTACGGCCTTTTGTTTCCACCACGGGGGTTACTCCAGGGCGCCTTCCTCTTTAGTGAAGAGTTCTCGCGGTTGAATCCACCTCGACCAGCATTGTTGTTGTTGAAGTTCCTTGATCTCTGGAATCCTCTGAGATTGCGCTCAGTCATCCGACAAGTTTCCACTACGTTCGTCAAATTTTGGAATCGCTGGGACATGAGCCTTTCACCAATTTCATATTTAAGCCCATGAATTAGTATATTTACCATACTGCTTTCATCGTTGCCCCTTCGAAGATGTGCTGAGTATCGGGACAGGTTGGTGAACCGGGCGTAGTAATCGTAGAAAGATTCCTCCTGTCCTTGTCGGATATGGAGAAATTCGACTCCTTGTTCATTTTCACCAAGGAGGGAAATATTGTTCATGAAATTTCTCCAGAAATTTCTCCCATGTCACGGGACAGTCATTGGTCTGTAGGGTTTCGCCGTGACTTCCCACCAACGGTCGGCATCTCCTTCAAGTTGGTAAATCGCTAGTTGGGCTTTGCGATTCTCGGGCGTGGCCAATCACCCCGAATACTTTCTCTAGTCTCTTCACCAATCCTCCGCCAAATCCAAATTTCCTCGAAAAGTTGGCGGCTTGGCTCCTAAAACTGGTTAACCCAATACTGGGTATTCTTCTCCCTTTTTCCTCGTCGTGGAGGTGATTGCGATCTATCAGAGTCATTATCTTCCTCATCTTCTTCGGCGTTCTCCTCCTCTTCCTCATCATTTAATTCGTCCTCGGCATTTTGTCTTTCTTCTTCAGCATTTCTTCTTTCTTCCTCCGCCCTCCGTTCTGCTAGTTGCCTTTCAGCTTCCTGATCTTGTTGGTTCTGTCTCTCTACGAGCGCGTTAATGAGAGCTCTCTGTTCCTGTAGAGTTCTCCTCATCTCCTGAATCTCATTTTGTTCAGGTTGGTTGGGTATAATATTCTGCTCGGGTATTGCATCCATTTGAGGCTGCCTGCCTCTGCCTCGACCTCGGCCTCTGCCTCAGCCCCTACCTCTTGGTGCACCGGCACCTCTTATGATGGCCATGTTTTAACTTTTCCTTTATATCAAATAACGGATAAGTGTTAGAACAATAACAAAACACATGGCATCAAGTCATATATATTAGATGTAATGTACATGCTAACGTATACTACATCATCCAGCTGGTTTATGACCAGTGGTTATATCGTATGTTCTCACGTTGTCGTCATCAGATGAATGATCCGAGCCAACAGGTTTCTATGGTTCTAAGGGCATACTAGCCATTGACTCAGGGTAGCACACTGGGTCAAAATCATATTTCGGTTAGTGGTCATCAGAAATATCAGGGTTTTCGTCTTCGTCCCGCCGTCTCTGGAATTACGGATCTACGCGCGTTACGTCCTATTATTACGGGATAGAAGATCTACGAATTTTTGTTTCTGTCCATCACTACCTATTACACCAGGGTCATATCAGTACTCCTTTTCAAAACGTGCTCAAAGTTTAAAAGGCTTAAGAACCTAACTCCGTTATCCGAACAGAATGGCCAGGTCAGTGTCTACCATGGGGGCCTCACCGACTTATACGGCGACTGATTGGCACACCCACGTAGACTAGCCTTGCCTTCGGCACCAAACCGTTCTTGGTAACATAGTTAAACACTTGCCAGAAAGATTGCTCTGATACCATAAAGTGTAACATCCCATTTTCTAAAGCGGAATTTTTTTTTTCAATCAGAGTAGAGCAATGGAGCGAAAGAGTAACTGATCATAACAAAATATGAACCATAGTGTAATATAGTATTGACATTACAGTGATCCTACTCGTTCAAAAGATAAGTACAGAAAGCGATAATGTGACTTCGGCCGGTAGCCTACTCTGCCGCCGCTTATCCCTAGCACCGATCCGTGGTCCTCCGGATCTCCGAAGCTATAGCGAGATTCAATTCACCGCATTGAATCTCGTGTAACTGTTAACCTTATGCTCAAATAGAAACAGTATATAGACAACGGATATTCATGACATAACAAAGAACATCTCATCGGAAGTGTGACACGCACAGAACATAAGCATGAAGCAAATATGTAAGGTCCTACACAACAACATTGTGACACGAGACAGACATAAGCATAAAGCGGTATGTAAAGTCCTACACATATATAGCTCGCACATTACCCCGTGCCACGAACACGTGTCCTCGGCTAGGAAAACTCAAAGCGGTATTATCATGTCTTATAACCCGTACAAGGTCAGTATGTAAAGCGGCGACCCTAAGCGAGCCCGGTATATGAACGTATCTATGACATATCTGTATATGAGAACTATAGGATTAGTGTTACAAGACGCGTCCGTACCTTCGTTGATGTACGTAGATGTTTCGCGAAATCAGACTTTCGGACGGAAAAATAGCGGTTTGTCCGAAATGGTCACGTTGGACGGCGAACGGCACGCAGATTAAGATTTCGACGTCCTATAAGAGTAATATCACTTTCATTAGTGATTTGACACAATAACTGGCATTTTAGGTAAAAATTACCATTTTGCCCTTCTACCCCTAATTGGCGGAATTTCGCCAGCACTTCGTTACTCTGACTACTTTTCTTCCCAAAATTTCGCCAGAACTTCGACGCCATTTCAATTTTCGAAAATAAAGACTAAAATAGCCCTCCCATATGATACCCAATCATACTTGAAAATTTAAAGGCTATTCTAGCATTACTACCCCTAATTTTGAAAGAGCTATAAAAGCTTCAACTTTTCAGGTACTCGATCCCTACCAAGTTTTTACCTCGTCAGGCATTTTTTCAATGCAATGAGGCCTAAAAAAGATAGTAGGAATCTCATTCCCTACTTACTAAAACTATGTAACAATTCTACTATCTTTCGAACTAAAAACTAAAGCCCGAAAGACTTACTCGTTGAAGACTTCCGAACAATTTTCCAGGGCTTCGCTGCAAAATTTCCAGAGCTTCTCTCTCTAGAATCCTCTCTCTAGATTTGGCCAAAGAGGGAAGAAATGGTGTGAAAATGAAGAGAGGGGGGTATTTATAGAAACGGTGGTAGGGTTTCTACTGTCGGATCAACTTTGTGAGAAGCGATCCGGACCGTCAACACAACTTTTGGAAAACCCTTTCTCCCCTTTTGCTTTCACACTAGGCCGAAAATTCAAGGGTCTTGGCCAGTGGGAGGTGGCCACGTGTCACCTTCCGAAGCTTTCGGACCGATTTCTCCGATCGGTACTCGATTCGCGTGATTTCGGAGAAATCTCAAAATTCTGGATTTATAACTCAAAACATATTCTCACTTAGTAGAAATGTCCAAGTTAACCTATATTTTGATTTCATATAGGGCTCCAACAGTCGAGTTGAGTCTTTCTCAAAAAACGTGTCCAAACGCGTCCAGGTGTCGAAACTTGTTATCGAAACATCAATCTCTTCAAAAAATCACTCAATCCAAATATGTTCATGAAAATTCCCAATTCTTTTCCAAATGTCACAACATAACCTTTTCGTCCTCTTGGCTACCTGGCATTTTCTCAGAATTTCCTATTTCGTCTTATTAGGAAAAAGCACAAACGGCCAGAATTAACTTCCGCAAGAGTCTAACTAAGATAAAAACCCACTGATTAATATTTTACCTTGACTTTGGAAATCCCATTCCTAGATCTCTAGATAGGATCCGTTTCCTAATTCCCATTTTACTATTCATCCTTTATCACTTTAATTAATTATATTATTATTATAATAAAACTTATATATTAAGTTTTCTTTTATTTATTATTATTATTTTTTTTCTCTTTTTCTTTTTTTTTTCTGCCCTTTTTTTTATTTCATTTTTTGTTATTTTGATTAATTATTTAATTAATTAAATAATTATTTTTACATAATTTTTACAGAATTTTCCCATTGGTCCATTCTTGCATTTAGGCTTCAAAATACCTAGACTCAACTATTTTTCTCCAAAATTTCCAATTAATTAGTAAATATATTTTTACTAATTTTAAGTCAATTACCACCAATTTTTGAGCTTTACACAATTATCTCTTAATTTCCTTTGTTTATACTTAAGTAATTAGCCCAATATTACTTAATTACTTTATTATCACTTGTTGATAATTTTCTTAATTACAATGCCTCATTACCTTCATACTCTTGTATTAACATTGGTATTTTCATGCCTCTTGCATTTTTAGAAATTACAAGGGTATTATGGTCTTTTATTACTTTTTGAACCTTCTTATACAATTTCTCCAAGTTCATAATTTATTAAATTACCATAATTAGAGATAATATACTCTCCTAATTCACTTGGTCATTTTATGCTTTCTGGTATTTGTTATAATTTCTCTAAGTTAATTACCCTTTACAGGGGCATTTTGGTCATTTTGGCACTTTGGCCCTTAAACTCCCTAATTTCTTGCAGAAATTCTACTTAGAAAATAGACTATAATTATACAAGACCGGAGATTGAAATTTCACTTATCAGAAATATCCAACTTTTATTTATAATATTCCAGATAAATATCCGGGTATTACAAAAATAGACTAATTTGGAATTTGAAATGACATTAATTATCTTATTCTAATTTGCCAATTTTAAAGAAATATTAAAATTATTTTATTTAAAAATAAAAAATGAAGTAAAACCTCCCACTTGATAGAATATAAACGTGTTGTTAAATTAATTGTTGTGAAGGAAGTATTAGTAGGGGTGATATGAGAAAAATATGACAAGCTCAAAATTATTTTATTAAAAAACTGTATAATTGAGGTGTATATGACATTAATGAGTTGCAAACATTACTTACTTTATAGAATATATAGGTGTATTATTAAATTAATAATGTCTTTAATTATTATTAAGAAAGTATCAATAAGGGTATTTTATGAAGATATTGATAAAAGTTAAAACTTGGTCCTATAATTAAGATCAAGACCAACTCTAAAATGTGTTCCTATAATTAGAATCAGAGGGAATATATTTTACTCGAAGGAAAATGGTAGGTGACCCAAAAAAATTTGAGGCGTAAATAGGATGATTTTGTTTTCTGTTCACTTATGGGCTTAAACAACCAAAAGCCGGTCCAATGGGGCATCATGACGCAGGCCCAACATATATAGGATTCGGTGAAGTCAACAAAAGATGAGCGAACATGTTATCCCAAAACCAAGGATGAGACCAACATGAGTTAGCAAAAGTGGTAAGCGACTTGTATCGTTTAAGTAAAGTCTCAAGTTCAAGCCTTGTCAATGTAAAAAAACCATGTTGGGAGACTCACCCACCATCAATGTACGTTGTCAAAATCGAGTTTCTACGTAGACACGGAAGGGGATGGTAGAAACGTAAATCGTAAAAACGACACGAAACGTAAAGTTTCTACTTTCTACTACTTAAGGTCAGAGCTCAAAATTATATACACACACACACACACATGGAAAAAAAATCATAAATCATTACTCAAAATTCAATGAACAACTTCATATTTAAAAAATATAAGTCATATAACTATATAAAACATTAAAAAAAAACTTATGTTAAAAAAACTTACGTTTATACCTATGGAAATACGTTAAAAACTATATATAACTATTTAGTTTTCACTCTCCAGTAATTTCGAGTCTAAGATGCACGATGGAAATAGGGTGTAATACCCGGATTTTTATTATCTGGAATATTATAAATAAATTGGATATTTCTGATAAGTGAAGTTTTGATCTCTAAACTTGTGTGATCATAGCCTATTTTCTAAGTAGAATTTCTGCATGAAATTAGGGAGTTTATGGGCCAAAGTGCCAAAATGACCAAAATGCCCCTGCAAAGGGTAATTAACTTAGAAAATTTATGGAAAATCCTGAAAGGCAGTAACCCTTGTAAATTATATAATATTGCAGAGGACATGGAAATAGAGATGTCAGTATAAAATCTATGAGGAAATGAGACATTCTAATTAAGAAAATTACCAACTATGGTTAAAAGAGTAATTAAGTAATTAATGGCTAATTACTTAAGTATAAGCAAAGGAAATTCAGAAATAATTATGTGAAGCTCAAAAATTAGTGGAAATTAGTTGAAAATTAGTAAAAATGTATTTACTAATTAATTGGAAATTTTTGTGAAAAATAGTTGAGTTTAGGTATTTTAAAGCCTAAATACAAGAATAGACCAATTAGAGAATTTTGTGGAATTTTTAATAAAAATTGAATTAAGTAATTAATTAAATAATTAAATAAATTATGGAAAACATTTACAAAAAAAAAAATAGGGGCTAGCCGAATTTCCCAAGAAAAAAAAATGAATGAAGAAAGAAATGAAAAATTAATATCACAATATTAGTTGTAAAGTAGTAATATTATATAATATAATTAAAGTTCATGAATAGTAATTTAGAATATAGGAAACGGATCCTATCTAGAGAACCAGGAATGGGAATTCCAAAGTCAAGGTAAAATATTGATCAGTGAGTTTTTACCTTCAAGTGACCTCTTCCGGAAGTCAATTCCGAGACCTGTAGCACATTTCCCTAATAAGACGAAATAGGGAAAAATGCTAATAGTCACATTTTGGGAAATTAAGAAAATAAATTATAACTCAACATCTTGGGATGAGTTTATAATTATATGAACATATTTGGAATCAGTGAATTATTATCTAGAGTTTGATAATTCCGGAACCGATTTCCGACAACGGACGCGTACAGACACGTTTTTCGAGAAACTTCAGCAGGACAGTTGGAACCCTGTATGAAATCAAAATTCAAGTTAAAATAGATATTATTGATGAGGAAGAGAAGGTCTTCAAAGTTATGAATCCAGAATTTTGAGATTTCTCCGAAATTACGCGAATCGGGTACCGATCGGGAAAAACGGGCAGACTGGGCATAAAGTAGGATGACTCACCATTTTTGAGCCAATCCTAGGCTGCCAAAAAACCTTCTATGTCGACCAAGATGAATGAATGGCCAAGATCTTGCCTTCCAAAGCAAGTTGCATCTAATGGTCACAAACAACTTCAAAATTCCACCTAGGTCCCTTCATTTGTCTATAAATACCCCCCTCCCTTTGGTTTTTCTTCACACCATTCTTCTTGCTCTTGGCCGAAAATCTAGAGGGAGAAAGAAGAGAGAGAAGCTCTGGAAAAATTGTGAAGAAAGTCTTCAACGGGTAAGTCTTTCAGTCTTTAGCTTTTAAGTTCTAGTTTTTAGTTCCCAGAGTTGGTAGAATTGTTAGTTAGATTTAGGAAGTAGGGGATGAAATTCCTATTCTTGTTTTAAGCCTCATTGCATTGAAAAATATGCTCGAAGAGGTAAAAACATAGTAGGGATCGAGTCTCCGAAAATTGAAGCTTTTGTAGTTCTTTCAAAAGTAGGGGTTGTAATGCTGAATAGCCTTTAATTTTTCAAGTATGATTGGATATCATATGGAAGGGCTATTTTATTCTTTATTTTCGAAAATCAAAATGACGTCGAAGTTCGCAAAATTTTGGGAAGAAAATTAGTCGAGTAACGGCGTCAAGAAATTCCGCCAATTAGGGTAGAAGGGCAAAATGGTAATTTTTACCTAAAATGCCGCTTATAATGTCAAATCACTAATAGAAGTGATATTATTCTTATAGGATATCAGAATCTATGATTTGCCCGTGAATAGTGTGCCGTTATTGTTTTACATTGTGGGGCTTACATATTGCTTGTTGCTTATGTTTTTCGGCATAATGATCATGCATCTCGCTGTATGCTTATGTGATGATATACTGTTGTATTAGCTCTAGAATATCTGTTGTCTATATACTGTATTGTTTGGGTATGAGGTTAACCGTTACCTGAGATTCAATATGGTGAATTGAATCTCAGCTGTAGCTTCAGGGTCAGGAGGACCACAGTTCAGAGATCGGGGCAAGCATCCGGAGTAGACGTGCAGCCGAAGCCTATCTTTACTTTATCGCATAACGGAGTTAGGTCCTTAAGCCGTTTAACTTTGAGCACATTTTTGAAAATGAGTACTGATAAGGCCATTGGTGTAATGTGTAGAGATGGACAGAGACGAAGAGCCCATCCTAGACCCATACTACAATTACTACGGAATGTGGAGACTTCCCGCCAGAGATCCATCCCTCCGTCGCACCCGAACCCTGAGAACCCATCCCCAATGACTACTAAGAAGATCCCATCGAAGATAATGACGACGACCTCCTCAGATCCAAATTCCTACAATGCACAATTTGAGGAGCCCGAATTCAAAATCACCCGAACATGTTTCCCTTGGGATCCGTATCACGTGAAACCGACCCCATAACTCCTAGCTACTACTATAGAGAGTATAGTGAGTCCGGCCCATCGTACCATCCTACATTTAGGTATTCGACCTTAATCCCTTAGTCAAAGTCCGAACGAGTTGGTAGTTGAGGACCAACCTGAACCAGAAGCCCTACCGACTCAACCCACTCCTCCTGTCTGAGATAATTTTGACTACCCTGATATCCAACCTCTTGACGACGAAGAAGCCGAACCGTAAGATTTTCACTATGTCCCGAACGATAATGATACGTTAGTCATTCTCACTGGAGAACTTTTCGTTGAAGCTATGAATCTCACTAGCACTATCCAAGGAAGATACCTTGTGTTTTTAAGTCTAATCTCAAACTATCAAGCCAGTAATAGCCGACATTCACCCGCAGATTGGGTTAGGACCACACTGTACTTCTTTCCCTGTACCCGCTTTTGGGCGAGGATCATTAACGAACTGTTAGATGACGGACCCATCTTGGGTGTTAGCATACACCTTCGCTACCTGAAGAGCATGGTTCGCCTTTACATGTAGATGGAAACCATCAGCGCAAGGAAGCTGTGGAATGTAGAAATTAGGAAGTTTAGTTTGTATCTCCAAGCACCCCTGGGAGATTGTGAAATATGTTTTGAATAAAGAGGGGTTGTAACATGGTTGTATCTAGTTTGACTTGTATTAGGAGTAGACCAACTTATATGTAAAAATGTTATGAAATGAATATATGTGAATATATATGTTTTGATGTACAAATCAATGTGTCATTTCTAATGTTTACATATCTCGTTATTAAATAAAGGAAAAGGAATAAAATATGGTCAACATAAGAGGGGCCGGTGCACCAAGAGGAAGGGGCCGAGGCAGAGGCCGAGGTCGTGGAAGACAAGGAGGCGAGGACACCTCAAATAGGAGCAATTCCCGAGAGAAATAATATACCAAACCAACCGGACGAGAACGAAGTCCAAGAGCTAAGAAGAACTCGCAAGAGCAAAGGGCTATCATAGATACACCGGTAGCTAGACAACGTCAACAGAGGAGGAAGCTCGAGACGCCTAGAAGCACGTCGAAATCAAGAAGAAAACGAAGAAGAAGAAGAAAATAATGAAGAGGAGAATGAGAATGATGAATACAATGAAGAAGACAGAGAATCTGAAAGGTCACAATCACCTCCACGACGAGGAAGAGAAAGAACCACTGAAAACCGGGTAAACCAAGTCGCAAGCCGAAACCACCGGTTTCCGAGGAAAGAGTGAGCTAGCTGAGGATTGGCTTTTGAGTCTTGAAAAGATTTTTGAAGTCATAGAGTGCCCGGAAATCGGATGGCCCAGCCTAGCAATATACAAGCTTGAGGGAGATGCCCACGAGATGGTGGAAGAGTGTTTCCACAACCCCGCCAAGCCCCGTCACTTGGGAGATGTTCCTTGAACAGCTTAACGAACAGTACTTTCCTCCCTCAACACAGTAATTAAAGAAGAGGAATTTCTGAGATCAAGCAAGGAAATGAAGAGTCATTCGACGACTACTTCGCCCGTTTCACCAACCTCGTCACGGTATTCATCATACCTAAAAATCCACAAAAATGAGAGCCGGAAGGCTAACCGACTAGTAACCTGGATGAAGTACGATATAAGGGCAAGGTTAGTATCTCGCAAATTTCGAAAATGGCCCAAGCAAAGGGAATCTCGCAGATGACAGAGCGCAACTTGAAGGAACCGCGCAAATCTCGCCGGACGGAACAATGCAAACCGCGGTGGTCTAACCGCGGAGGTTCCTCACAAAAAAGAAGGCGCCTTGGAACAATAACCGGGGTGGGAACAAGAGACCCTACCAACCGGGCAACAGATTACCTGCAGACAAATGGGATCCCGTGACGTGTCCAAAATGCAAGAAGTACCATCCAGAGCCAACCGTGATGGGAAACAAGTCTCGCTTCAAGTGTCGGCCGTGACACATTAGCGGGATTGTCCCGAGAAGGCCGCAGACGAGACCTCGAGCGCGGCCGGATCTTTGCATTGACAAACACCGAAGCCGTAAAATCTCCGAAATGGTTCAAGGTACCATCTATCTCAATGGAAATCTACTTGAGGCATTGTATGATTCAGGAGCCATTTCGTTTATTTCTTGTGATTGTGCAAGTCATTTAGGATTGCATGCTTGTAGTTTACCTTTTGATCTGGTAGTGTCTACACCACTTGGTGTGAAGTCTTTAGCTTCTGACGCGTGTATAAACTGTATCGTTAACGTGGATGGACGAGTTTCAAAAGTAGATCTGATCCGTCTACCTCTTCACGGCATCGACGTCATACTCCCAATCGCTGATGACCAACGGTGCGATGATCGACGTGGCAAGAAGAAGATATTCTTTTCCTGAGACAAGGTTGATGTGAGCTCGAATTTTCTCTCGCCTACGTGCCGATCGATGTGTGAAACAGGGATGCCATGCCTTCATGGTATTCTTCTCGCTAAAGCGTGTTTGACCTTTCGCTCAGGATATCCCCGTGGTAAATGATTTTCCCGATGTATTCCCGGAGGACCTCACCGAGTTACCTCGTCCGAGAAGTGGAGTTCAAAATTGATCTGATGCCTGGCACAGGATCAATATCAAAGGCGCCGTATCGAATGGCTCCAAATGAAATGCAAGAGTTGAAGAAGCGCTTGGAAGAACTTCAAGAAGGGGTTCATTCGACCCAGGTGTATCACCCCGGGAGCTCCAGTGCTTTTTGTGAAAAAGAAGGATGGAAGTTTCCGACTCTGCATTGATTACCGTGAACTCAACAAAGTGACGGTCAAAACAAGTATCCACTTCCCCGGATTGATGATCTATTGGATCAATTATCTGGTTCCACGGTCTTTTCGAAGATTGATCTGCGTTCGGGATATCACCAGCTGCGAGTTAAAGATGATGATATTTCCAAGACGGCTTTCAGAACCAGGTACGGCACTACGAATTCCTCGTGATGCCCTTCGGATTGACAAATGCGCCTGCGGTATTCATGGATTACATGAACCGTATCTTCCGACAACACTTAGACCAATTTGTGGTAGTGTTCATTGATGATATTCTCATCTACTCCAAGAGTAAAGAAGAGCATGAAGAACATCTTCGACGTGTGTTGAGTATACTCAGGAGAAGCAACTCTATGCAAAGCCGAGTAAATGTGAATTTTGGTGCTAAGTGAAATTTCGGGCCATGTGATATCAAGCGGCGAGTCGCAGCTTGATCCAGCAAGGTGGAAGCGCCTGGACTGGAAACGGCCAGAGACAGTGACGGAGATCCGTAGTTTTCTGGGTCTGGCGGGATACTACCGCAGATTCATACGGGATTTCTCGCGTCTTGCCCTACCATTGACAAAGCTTACGAGGAAGAATCAACCCTTTGTATGGGGCGATGATTGTGAGGAGAGCTTTCAGAAACTGAGGGAGAGGTTGACTACAGCACCAGTGTTAATTATCCCCGATCCAGATGAGACCTATGTTGTCTACAGTGATGCCAGTGGGCAGGGATTGGGATGTGTCCTCATGCAGCAGGGCAGAGTGGTGGCTTATGCCTCTCGTCAGCTGAAGCCTCATGAATTAAACTATCCTACACACGATTTAGAGCTGGCGGCTATCGTGTTTGCTTTGAAGATATGGAGGCATTATTTGTACGGTGTAACCGTAGAGTTGTACTGTGACCACAAAAGCCTAAAATACCTGTTCGATCAACTGGAACTCAACATGAGACAACGTCGATGGATGGAGTTGATTAAAGATTATAATCTGAAGATCAATTATCATCCAGGTAAAACAAATGTAGTTGCTGAATCAGTATCCACTACTCTCCGGAACGATTGGCAGAGATTTACATCAAGGAGATAGTAAGGTTACACGGTGTCCCTAAGAGCATTGTCTCTGACCGGGATACGCGTTTCAAATCCCGTTTCTGGCAGGCTGTTCATGAAGGTATGGGTACCAAGTTGAAGTTTAGTTAGTATAGATTAAATCTTGAGGGCGAAATTTTGTGTAAGGGGGGAGAAATGTAATACCCGGATTTTTATTATCTGGAATATTATAAATAAATTGGATATTTCTGATAAGCAAAGTTTTGATCTCTAAACTTGTGTGATCATAGCCTATTTTCTAAGTAGAATTTCTGCATGAAATTAGGGAGTTTATGGGCCAAAGTGCCAAAATGACCAAAATGCCCCTGCAAAGGGTAATTAACTTAGAAAATTTATGGAAAATCCCGAAAGGCAGAAATGATCAATTGAATTAAGAGAGTATATTATCTCTAATTACGGTAATTTAATAAATTACAAACTTGGAAAAAAATGGGAAAAGATGCTCATAAAATATTAAAATGACCAAAATACCCTTGTAAATTATATAATATTGCAGAGGACATGGAAATAGAGATGTCGTGTATAAAATCTATGAGGAAATGAGACATTCTAATTAAGAAAATTACCAACTATGGTTAAAAGAGTAATTAAGTAATTAATGGCTAATTACTTAAGCATAAGCAAAGGAAATTCAGAAATAATTATGTGAAGCTCAAAAATTAGTGGAAATTAGTTGAAAATTAGTAAAAATGTATTTACTAATTAATTGGAAATTTTTGTGAAAAATAGTTGAGTTTAGGTATTTTTAAGCCTAAATACAAGAATAGACCAATTAGAGAATTTTGTGGAATTTTTAATAAAAATTGAATTAAGTAATTAATTAAATAATTAAATAAATTATGAAAAACATTTACAAAAAAAAAAATAGGGGCCAGCCGAATTGCCCAAGAAATAAAAAATGAATGAAGAAAGAAATGAAAAATTAATATCACAATATTAGTTGTAAAGTAGTAATATTATATAATATAATTAAAGTTGATGAATAGTAATTTAGAATATAGGAAACGGATCCTATCTAGAGAACCAGGAATGAGAATTCCAAAGTCAAGGTAAAATATTGATCAGTGAGTTTTTACCTTCAAGTGACCTCTTCCGGAAGTCAATTAGAGACTGTAGCACATTTCCTAATAAGACGAAATAGGGAAAATGCTGATAGTCACATTTTGGGAAATTAAGAAAATAAATTATAACTCAACATCTTGGGATGAGTTTATAATTATATGAACATATTTGGAATCAGTGAATTATTATCTAGAGTTTGATAATTCCGGAACCGATTTCCGACAACGGACGCGTACGAACACGTTTTTCGAGAAACTTCAGCAGGACAGTTGGAACCCTGTCTGAAATCAAAATTCAAGTTAAAATAGATATTATTGATGAGGAAGAGAAGGTCTTCGAAGTTATGAATCCAGAATTTTGAGATTTCTCCGAAATTACACGAATCGGGTACCGATCGGGAAAAACGGGCAGACTGGGCATAAAGTAGGATGATTCACCATTTTTGAGCCAATCCTAGGCTGCCAAACAACCTTCTATGTCGACCAAGATGAATGAATGGCCAAGATCTTGCCTTCCAAAGCAAGTTGCATCTAATGGTCTCAAACAACTTCAAAATTCAACCTAGGTCCCTTCATTTGTCTATAAATACCCCCCTCCCATTGGTTTTTCTTCACACCATTCTTTTTGCTCTTGGCCGAAAATCTAGAGGGAGAAATAAGAGAGAGAAGCTCTGGAAAAATTGTGAAGAAAGTCTTCAACGGGTAAGTCTTTCAGTCTTTAGCTTTTTAGTTCTAGTTTTTAGTTCGGTAGTTGATAGAATTGTTAGTTAGATTTAGGAAGTAGGGGATAAAATTCCTATTCTTGTTTTAAGCCTCATTGCATTGAAAAATATGCCTGAAGAGGTAAAAACATAGTAGGGATCGAGTCTCCGAAAAATTGAAGCTTTTGTAGTTCTTTCAAAAGTAGGGGTTGTAATGCTAGAATAGCCTTTAATTTTTCAAGTATGATTGGATATCATATGGAAGGGTTATTTTAGTCTTTATTTTCGAAAATCAAAATGACGTCGAAGTTCTGGCGAAATTTTGGGAAGAAAATTAGTCAGAGTAACGAAGTGCTGGCGAAATTCCGCTAATTAGGGGTAGAAGGGCAAAATGGTAATTTTTACCTAAAATGCCAGTTATAATGTCAAATCACTAATAGAAGTGATATTATTCTTATAGGATATCAGAATCTATGATTTGCTGCCGCTAGGCTGCCCGACGAACCGCTGTTTAAAGTTCACGTTTTTCAGTAAAAGTACGTTTTCCGCCGGTAGTACCAAACGTCGCCAACGAATGTACGGACGCGTACTGTAACACTAATCTTGTACTTCTTAAATACATATATATCAAAGATACGTTCGTAGACCGTTATACAGACAGTTTTATACGGGCTATGTCATGGTAACGCCGTTATGTTTTCCTAGCGCTGAGGACACGACTGTACATCGTGGCACTGAATAGTGCAGTTTGTTATTATTGTTTTACATTGTGGGGCTTACATATTGCTTGTTGCTTATGTTTTGTCGGCATAATGATCATGCATCTGCTTGTATGCTTATGTGATGATATCCGTTGTATTAGCTCTAGAATATCTGTCGTCTATATACTTGTATTGTTTGGGTTTGAGGTTAGCATACACGAGATTCAATATGGTGAATTGAATCTCATTTGTAGCTTCGGGTCGGGAGGACCACGGTTCGGAGATCGGGCAAGCATCGGGAGTAGACGTGCGGCCAAGCCTATCTTTACTTTATCGCTTCTGTTATCTTATTTCTGAATCTTAGGATTACTGTAATCAATACAATGTTACACAATGGTTGATGTTTTGACTATGAATCAATTACTCTTTCGCTCCATTGCTCTACTCTGAATTTAAAAAAAAAAAAAAAAATTCCGCTTTAAAAATGGGATGTTACATAGGGTTTTCAACTTTTCATCATTTTTCGGGGAAAAAAATAACTTTTCATCCTTTTTTTGTTAAAGTAAAAACGGTAAAAACTTTAATTAAGTGTTTGAGCGGAGTTTCTACCAGTTTCTGTTCAGAACAGTTTTTACTTGCGTTTTACCACGTATGACCCTAGTAAAAACGTAAAAATGCAATTTTTTAAGTGTTTACACTAGTTTTTGACAACATGCCCACCATAACTAGGTGCATGACGCAGGTCGAATCCAGATTAGTTAGGGCGAAACTCTGGATATCGGACGAGCAACTAAAAAAACCAAGGATGAAAAGATGGGCTCATTTATCATGAATACCGTGTACCCTACGCATTGGATTCGTGAATAAATAATTCATATATTAGATTTTCTTTTTGCTATATAATAGATTGATCATTGGATTAATAAGAAACGTGATATCGGATATTTGGATTAGCATTGGGAGGTACAGTGGGTGGTGAATGTAATATAATGTTCCATCATGTAGCACCAATTGCCACTTTGATCCATGCATAAGAAGTGCTCACTCGTCTTTTTGCCTTTGGTTCATGTTCTCTCTCTGAGTTTTTATTTTTATTTTAACTATTAGGAAATTTTGAACTCCAAACTTATACTCACACGCTACCTTACCTTGTCTTTAAAATAAAAATAAAAATAAAAATAATAATAATAACTCCCTCGAATCCTAAATATAATATATAGTTGGGAAGTTAATTTTGGTGCTAAATATAATCCATATTTTTCATATTTATCAATATTTTCTTAAGTACCCGTATTGATGTTTTCTCAACAATAATCAAAGAGCGAATGAGATAATTATACCAACATATAGTTTGTTTAGAGGTGTAAGACCCTTTTAGATACCTCTGGATCTCGAGTTTGAGTCCCAGTGGAGACACTTGTATTAGAAGAGACATCCACGAACCTCAAACGGGATACCAGATAATAATATAAAAAAAAAGAGGGAATTAAAGAATTAAGGAAATAACTATAATATTTTATAGAAATTACATATCATATTGATTAATTTAAATGAATTTTTTAATTTAATTAAATTAGATAAATATGTTATATATTAAAACTAGAGGGGGTGCAATTTTAAAGTACTTATTTCAATAATTGTGAATTTGAAGTGGAAAATGAGTCAACACCATTAAAAGAGGGAATTGAATAGAAGTGCTCGTATTTTAAAGTGTGGTACCATCAAAAGCCTAATTTTTTAAACGAAAAATTTAAGGCTTATCTGTGATCCAAAATTTTAAAGAATTTGTGCACTTCCCCTTAAAAAAGTTACTCCTATGATCTTTAACATAAAAGTAAGATTTAATTAACTAATTTGATTAAATTAAAAAATTAGTCAATATAACATTTTTTCTAGAACATCTTAGTAGTGTAACATCCCAATTCCAGAGCCAATTTTTTTTTTTCAATCAGAGTAGAGCAATGGAGCGAAAGAGTAACTGATCATAACAAAACATGAACCATAGTGTAACAGAGTATTGATACAGCATCCTACTGTTCTCATAGGTAATTACGGAAAACGATAAAGTGACATCTCTGTCTAAGAGCTCACTCGTGCTACATGCCCTCCAACCATGAGCCTACTCGTGCAGCTTGCCTCGATCTCCGATCCGTGGTCCTCCTGACCCTGAAGCTATAGCTGAGATTCAATTTATCGAATTGAATCTCAGGTAACGGTTAACCTTATGCTCAAATAAAACAAGATATGGATGACGAGATATTCAAAACATAACAAAGACTTATCTCTTATGCATATAGCAGATGCATGATTGCATGATTGTGACACAGACAGAACATAAGCATTAAAGCAGTACGTAAAGTCCTACACAATAATAGCCTGCACAAAAACCAGTGCCACGATGTATGGCCGTGTCCTCAGCGCTAGGAAAAACTCTAACGGTATCATTAAGTCTATAACCCGTGTGAAACTGTATGTATAATCGGTAATCCTGAATGAGTCTCTAACCGTGAATGTATCTCGGTGACCCCTAACAAAATCTCTATCCGTGAATGTACCTATCACATATATGTATATGAGCAGCACTAGATTAGTGTTACAGTACGCGTCCGTACCTTCGTTGACGACGTTAGGTACTTCTGGCGGAAAAACGTACTTTTATGGGAAAACGTGAAACAGCCGCACGTCGGCAGCGTAACGGCAGCAGATCAGAGTTTCTGATGTCCTATAAGAGTAATATCACTTTCATTAGTGATTTGACATCATAAGCGGCATTTTAGGTAAAAATTACCATTTTGCCCCTATACCCCTAATTGGCGGAATTTCGCGAGACTTCGTTACTCGACTACTTTTCTTCCCAAAATTTCGCGAACTTCGACGCCATTTGATTTTGAAAATAAAGACTAAAATAGCCCTCCCATATGATATCCAATCATACTTGAAAAATTAAAGGCTATTCTAGCATTACAACCCCTATTTTTGAAAGAACTTCAAAAGCTTCAACTTTTCGGAGACTCGATCCCTACTATGTTTTTACCTCTTCATGAATATTTTTCAATGCAATGAGGCCTAAAAACAAGTATAGTAATTTCATCCCCTACTTCCTAAATCTAACTAACAACTCTACTAACTACCGAACTAAAAACTCGAACTTAAAAACTAAAGCCCGAAAGACTTACCCGTTGAAGACTTCTGCAAAATTTTTCCAGAGCTTCTCTCTCTTCTTTCTCCCTCTAAGATTTCGGCCAAAGGGAGGAAAATGGTGTGAAAATCTTTGAAGGAGCACTTGGCTATTTATAGAAGAACTTAGGGATACAAAAGGAATTTTTCAACTTGTTTCCAACCATGGAAATTCAACATGAAAATGGTGTAAAATTCATGTCCATGGAAGCCTCTTGGACGTCTTGGGGAGCTGATGTGGCAGCCTTGGACTGGTCCAAAAATGATGCATAAGCTTGCTTTATGCCCGGTCTATTCTTGCACTTAGGCTTAAAAATACCTAACCTCAACTATTTTTCTCAAAAATTTCCAATTAATTAGTAAATATTCTTTTACTAATTTTCAACCATTTTCTACTAACTTTTTAGCTTTACATAATTATCTCTGAATTTCCTTTGCTTATGCTTAAGTAATTAGCCCAATATTACTTAATTACTTAATTATCACAAGTTGATAATTTTCTTAATTAGAATACCCCTTGTCTCACAATTCTAGCTCTGACACTTTCATTTTCATGTCTTCTGCATTACTTTATAATTTACAAGGTTAATTTAGTCATTTCAATACTTTTTGAGTATTCATATTCAATTCCTCCAAGTTCATAATTTATCAAATTACAATAATTAGAGATAATATACTCTCCTAATTCACTTGACCATTTTACTGCCTTCTAGTATTTTTTTTATAATTTTTTCTAAGTTACTTACTCTTTCCAGGGGTATTTTGGTCATTTTGGCACTTCGGCCCTTAAATTATCTAATTTCTTAGAGATTTTTCCTTAGAAAATAAAATAATTATAACCTAGTGTTTGACACCTCATATTCACCTACTTTTATAGGTATAATTTTACCAAACTATGATATAGATTTTTAGGGTATTACAAGTAGCTTCCTTAATATCCTCCCTCTCTCCTCTACTTAATTATTATCGAGGAAATATCAATAGTGTTTAAAAAAAAACAATAAATATTTGAAATAGGTATAACATTTAGGAGTAATATCAGGTCTCTAATTAGGTCCTAAGAGAGTATATAAGTCTTTCCTACTTGACTTAAATTACCTCCCCATAAATATGAAAAGAAAGGTAGAGTTTCATTATTTTCTTTCAACATTTTAGCTATCCGATCCAGAACATATCCACATTCATATTGCTTAGTTTAAAATAGAATAGTAAAGTTCACACCTGATAAATATTGTGACTTTTTATAGCTTGTTTTATGTTAGATTGCTCGACTTTATGGCTCTGAATTTGAAATCCAGATGCACGGGCTATTCATTGTTGTCAAACTTTTGAGTTTACTATTTACATTTCTATTTTACAAAATCATGTTAATTTATTTTTAAACTTAGTTAAACTTGCAAGTTACATGCCAAAATTACTATTTTTACATTTTTCAATTTATAATGCCGTATTAACTAGCTTTTAAACTTGTGCTAACATTTTCGATTTGTGACTTTATATATGAAATTCAAATAAATTTTTCTTATTGACTATGATATATTATGGATATTTTTGGATTTAATTTCGTTAGATTTAACTAAAACATATTTGAATCAAATTGTTGTCCATTTTTTATATTCTAATCATTTAATTATACACTTGTAATATATTTTATTGATAAAAAGTAAACTTAGTAACTTTTATGAGATAACGATTTAAGTTAACTAGATGGGTTTAAACTCGTGACAACCAGGAGTGGAAGAACTAGAGGGGGCTTAGGGGTGGTCCCCCTTAAAATTATAGAATAGAACCTTTTTTTTAGAAAATTATATTTTAGTCTCATAAAATTTTTAATATTTTTACTTTAGTCCCCACTAAAATTTCATAAAAGGACTAATGAAAATATTGAAATGTTAAAGGGGTTGAAATGTAATTTCATGAACATCTAAGTTCTATTCTATAATTTTCGCCCTCCTAAATGCAATTCCAGGCCCTGGTGACAACCTTAATTAGCTATGTTTTTGTTAAAGAGTTTATGGTTATTTGATAAAAATAGCCAAACATGAGATTAGCTATTTCCTCTTTTCCTAAACAAAGATAAAATAAAATGGCTAATTTCTGAATTTGCCCCTTATTAAATAACTATTTACCAAAATGCGCCTGTCAGAAACCTATTTCCCAAAATGCCCATGTCAGAAATCTATTTCTCATTCTGCCCCTGTTTAGTCGACTAAAACATTTGGTTTAGTCGACTAAATGGAGGGCAAAATTTTTTTTCAGGCCCCCAACATTTAGTCGACTAAACCAAATTTTTTAGTCGACTAAACCCATTTAGTCGACTAAAAGACCCATTTAGTCGACTAAATCATTAAAAAAAAAGTTAAAACTTTGGAAGGCCGTAACTTCGAGCTCAGGAGTCCGAATCAAGCGATTCTTTTTTTGATTCCACATAACTTTTTGAGATCTATGCACTGATATAAAAATTATCTTCAAATTTAATGAAGAGAAAGGAGGAAAAACAAGTGATTCTTTATTGCGCAGGAAATACCAACAATTCATTAAATATAATCAAGTGATTTTTTAATTATATATATCTATATATATATATATATATAGTTTTCTTTTATTTGATGTTTTATTTTTTATTAGATCATATAATATCTCCGGTACAATAAAGATAAGATATGTGTGTGTATACACAATTGATCGCGGGAGAGGGGCAGTGCCACAAGGAAAAGGAGATAGAGTGGGAAATGATGGTACCAATCCTCGGGTCAGGATGGAGGAAATTAATTATATTTAATTGAGAGATATTTATTGTAAAATTAATTAATCATTATTTCTAATATTATTATCTAATATTAATTAATTGATCTTATTTTAGATTTAAATATCTTTATTTTTCTACCATGTATTTGGTAAACTTTGAATTTCAACGTAACAATTAATACTGGATTTTCAAAATACAATATATTCAAAATTGAGATTTTCTCTCCATTAATAATATGGATTTTAAAAGAAAAGAGAAATAGGAAAAATATCGACACTAAATTTGTGGGGCTTGATTTTAGGGGGAATAACAGTGTTTGGAAGTTATGCATAAGATCATATGTTGTGATAGCACGTTAGTCAATCTAGCTAAAATCTAGGATCATAGCTAATATCTAGGATCACTAATATCACTAACTAACAGACTCGGTAAAACAAATTAAAATGCTAACAATACTAACAATTCATTAAATATAGCAAATTGGGAAAAAAGCCCATGATATATATTTAATGAATTGTTAGTATTGTTGAAGTTAATAATCCCAACTTTTTCTCTACATGGTTCATGTCGCGATTTCCATGCGTTGCTGATTCCACAATAAGCGTGGATTAAGTTATTTATTTTTAATTGTTTATTGTGTTGAGTGTGCTGATTTTTATTATATTATTGTAAACATGTGGTTAGCTATTTTTAGGAAGTAGTGGAGTCATTTTAATTTGTTTTACCGAGTCTCGTTGGTTAGTGATATTAGTGATTATATTTAATGAATATAAAACATCAAATAAAAGAAAACTATATATATATATATATATATATATATATATATATATATATATATATATATATATAATTAAAAATCACTTGATTATATTTAATGAATTGTTGGTATTTCTGCGCAATAAAGAATCACTTGTTTTTCCTCCTTTCTCTTCATTAAATTTGAAGATAATTTTTATATCAGTGCATAAATCTCAAAAAGTTATGTGGAATCAAAAAAGAATCGCTTGATTCGACTCCCGAGCCCAGTTACGGCCTTCGAAGTTTTAACTTTTTTTTTTAATGATTTAGTCGATAAATGGGTTTTTTAGTCGACTAAATGGGTTTAGTCGACTAAAAAATTTGGTTTAGTCGACTAAATGTCGGGGGTCTGAAAAAAAATTCTTGCCCTCCATTTAGTCGACTAAACCAAATGTTTTAGTCGACTAAACAGGGGCAGAATGAGAAATAGGTTTCTGACAGGGGCATTTTGGGAAATAGGTTTCTGACAGGGGCATTTTAGTAAATAGTTATTTAATAAGGGGCAAATTCAGAAATTAGCCAAAATAAAACGGTGAGTCATAACTAATAAGTAACCCGCAAGATTCTTAATTTAGTTTGTTATCCGTGGTTGGCAAGATATGTATATCACCAGTTTCAAATGACGTCTATAAATTGAGATGACGAAGATGCTGCATTAAGCAGAATCAAGGGTGTAAGATTGTGATTCCCTCGCCATCATCATCATCATGAAGCTCCTTGCAATTGCCATATTACTGTCAACCCTATTGGTCCAAGAAGCAACCTTCGTTCTTGGAGACGTTGGATCAGCTAATTCTTATGAACCTCCATACATACGTGAGTAACTAATTAATTTGTCAACCAATTAATGCAAATGCAAAATTACTACTCATTTGGTGAATAATGTGTGAGTGTGTGGGGCAGCGACCGCGTGTGATGGTAGTAATAGAGGGCAGTTTCCGCCGGGGAATCTGTTTGCGGTGGTGAGCGAAGGGCTGTGGGATAACGGAGCAGCCTGTGGAAGAAGATAAAGAATAAGGTGTATCAGTGGAAACAATAGGCCTTGCAAATCTGCCAGTGTTGACGTCAAAGTGGTTGATCTCTGCAAGTCATCGCCATGCCCCAACACAATTCTCTTGTCAAAAACTGCTTTTCCTGTCATCTCACGCTTCCCTAAAGCTGACATCGACATTGAATATGTCCAGTTAGTGCTTTCATTTCATTTCTGATATTCATTTCATTTTAATTCTCCTCATCCATTATTATTTAATTTCTGAACTTGATTATTCCATCCATGTTCATGCAGGATATAAATGATACTGAGTCTCACAGAAAAATATATACACAGCTCAAGCAATAAGGAAGCTCCTAACTCAGCACTGCTAACAAGCAGAATATGTGGATTTCTATTTTGTAATTTTTAGACACACACACACATATATATGATGCTTGTAATACACTAGAATGTTAAATACACTACAGAAAATTTTCTCAATACTACTAACGATTTTAAACATTTGCATAACAATAAAGTCAACTGAAGTACGGGACATCTCTTTCTTTTTTTTAATGAAAATCTAAAATCTATTAATTTATAAATGATACACAAGTCAATTGCTTTGTAATTTAGTGGCATAAGAGTGAGAAAATCACCAAAATAGCAACTTTTAACAAAAATTATACCTAATCGGAGCAGTTTCATAAAATTTTCCCAAAATAAGACAGTCAAACGCGTCAGTTTTCTGACGCCTCTCAGGTGGCGTCAGTCAACTGACGCCACCTCAGCATGAGGCGTCAGTTGACTGACGCCTCTGCCCCCCACCCCCCCCACACACACGTCCCCCCTGTGGCCCCCACCCCTACATACCCAACACACACACACGCCCCCCCATCCCCAAACAATAATTTAATAGTTATATTTAAATTTATAAATAATATTTAAAATTATAAATAATAATTCTAATTAATTATAAATTATAAAAAGAGTAAATAATAATTTTAATTAATAATTAGTGAATTAATAAAAATATTTTGTGAAATATGTTGTATATTATTATTTAGAGTAAATACCATTTCTGGTCCCTGATAAATATGTTGGTGTTGGGTATGTGTGGTGGGGGGGTGGGGGGCAGAGGCGTCAGTCAACTGACGCCTCATACTGAGGTGGCGTTAGTTGACTGACGCCACCTGTCAAATCAAAGGCATCAGTCAACTGACTCCTTTGACTGCCATATTTTGGGAAAATTTTATGACACTGCTCCGATTAGGTATAATTTTTGTTAAAAGTTGCTACTTTGGTGCTTTTACCCATAAGAGTTCTCTTATAATTAGGAGGTCGCGAGTTTGATTCCACTTGTAATCTCATTACCATAAAGTCTAATCCTTTGATTTTTTTTATTTTTATTTTTTTAAAAACGAATATACGTACTACGAGACTTTAAGTTTCTAACTTCCCTCGTGAACTTCCACCTCTTGCATAAAAGGTGGGGGGTAATAAGGGCACAAAAACTGCCTGAATAGTTAGCTTATTAGCTTGTCAACAAGTGTAATATTTTCTCTATATGTGCACATCACAAGTTGAGTCCATATCTGTAACTAAGGGTACTGTTGAGAGTTGGCAATGAAAACATAACTATCCATCTACCCTCGTTATATATCCCTAAGATGACGCCTCTACAGCCCCTTCTCCCATTTTTTTAGCACAGATCCATCCATTTCAACCGTGATGAAGCCTTTTCTAGCATCATTTGTCTCTTTCGTATATGAATCACTATAGTTGTAGAAAGCACAATTTTTTAGCAGGTCTTGATCTAAACACGCTCTGAACAGGCTAGACTTCACATTGAGATCATAAAATGTGTCTTCACAACAGAAGCGATTTATTTATTAAGGAGTATAATGAAAAAGTATTGAAACAAAGGAATGGATTTACATACGGTTTTCATTGATCCTGAAAAAGAATATGAATGTGCGCCAAGAGATATACTTTGGAAATCGTTAAAAAAGAAAGGGCATGCGTTGCATATATCAATGCTATTTAAGACATGTATGAGGGAGTAACTATTACAGCCGTCATTTTTTCACCTTTAGTACGCATCTGTAAGCGCTATGGTTCTGGCAAATCATTATTTAAAGCCCATAATCTAAAACATCAATTTTGATCCTTAGCTTAATATTCATTTCACTTTTTCTAGTTTTTTGTTAACTAAATCTAGAAAATACGTATCAAGCTGCTCGAAATTTCTATTGAAAGCTAGAAATGCTCAACAATATAATGTGAGAGAGCTAAGAGGAGTTTGTGATATTAGTTCCAATTAAATGATGGTCTCACTTAAGTCTAAAATGGATACAGTTACTTCACAACTTTCTCTAATCACATCTTAGCTTCATAATCTGAGCATTCAACAAGTCATTCTCCTACTTCACAAACTCTTGTTGCACCTAGTTGTGATGGTTGTGGTTCAATGATGCACATTACAAGTTTATGCCCTAATCACCATGAGGAAGTTAATGCTATGTGTTAGGGAAGGTCTAATGAACAACAACAAAGATGAGATTCTAAAACTACCACCTACAATGAAGGTAGAAGACCTAATTCTAATTTTGGTTGGAGAAATCAAGAAGGTTCATCATATCAAGTCCAACCATATGGGTCAAACCGTGAGCAAATGGTGCCTATTCAAGAGTCTAAGGGTGATGAGACCAATCAATTATTGAAGAGTATGGCTTCTCAACTTACTAGTATTAACAACCAGATGAAGGAAGATAAAGCTTTGAATGAGAGTCAATTCTCTTCTATTTCCAATACCCTCCAAAAGCTACAAAGTGATAGGGCAAGTGATAGTACTCAAATGGCTCATGTGTGCAAGAAGTTGGAAGAATTGGAGTTGAAGAATAACATTGTGCAATCTCACTTAACCCAACTCTCTAATTCTATGAGCGAGGTGCATGCTAAGACAACTGGTTCTATTCCTTCAAACACTGTCATCAATCCTAAATCACTCAATGCTATTGAGTTAAGGAGAGGTAAGAAGGTATATTTCCTTGAAGAGGTTGACAATGAGGTGGATGAGGAAATAGAGGTTGAAAGTCTACCATTGAGCCCAATGAAGCTTCCTAATTCTGAGAGCTTCAAAGAGAAGTCTATCCTTGAGAAGAAGAATGGCAAAGTAGTTGAGCAACCTCAAGTGAAACAACAACCACTTCTGAGAGAGGTTGGCTCCAAGGAAAAGCACTTTTGAGAAAGGTAAGACAAGCGAGCAAGGCATCTTATCAAGTACTAATAGTAAGGAGGTAAAAATTTCTCAACTCCATTTTCCTAAAGCTTACTTTCAAGGCAAGAAAATACATGAGGAACAAAAGGAGAAAGAAATGTATGATTTGTTTAGCAAGCTGCATATCAATGTTCCTTTCTTTCAATTGGTTAAGTCTATGCCTAGTTATTGCAAATTCTTGAAAGAGCTTTGTACTAATAAAAGGAAGCTTAGGCCTAATGAGAGAGTGCGAATTAGCTTTAATGTGTCTGCCTTTTTCAAACCCCAACTCCCTTTTAAGTGCAAGGATCCCGGCTCATTCACTATATCTTGTACCATAGTTAATGTGAATGTAGCTCAAGCCTTGTTAGATTTAAGTGCAACCATTAATGTCATGCCTAGTGCCATTTTTAAATCTATTGGTGTCAAGGAGCTTAAGCGGACTAGTGTGGTTCTCCAACTAGCTGATAGGAGCATTAGGCACCCACAAGGCATCATTGAGGATTTCCTTGTTAAAGTCAAAGACTTGGTTTTCCCTGCTGACTTCTATGTGTTAGACAGGTCTCAAGAGTCTAGTGAATCCACCCTTATCTTAGGGAGACCCTATGTGAGAACAGTGAGTACCTTGATAAACTTGAGAGATGATTCAATCACTATGGAAGTGGGTAACCATAAGCTAAGTTTTAATGTAAAAAAGAAATAAGTCATAATAACAGAGAGAATTAGAGTGAAGAGGCACAAAGGAATTAAACAATTCAAAACAGCAAATGTAAGGGAACAGAAGAGACAACCTTGTGACGAAATCTCTTCAAACTCTTGTAGCAAAAATTCTCATCACATATAAGAAATAACAATCTGTCCAAAATAGGTTTAGTTTGTTGGAAGCCTATATTTGGTGGTGGTTCTAGATCAATTGGTAAGGGTTCCAAGATATATGGTATGTCTGACTTCCTTGGAGTCCCTTGCTACAAATTTTCTTCAATAAAGAACTAGAACTATCAGCACAATATATAACAGAAACTAATTGCTTTAAGTGATCACAAACATGGGTAAGTAAATCTGGGGTTAAATCACAAGAAAGCACTTCATGAGTAGAAGTGTGAGTATGAGCAACATGATGTGTAACATCCCATTTTCAAAAGCAGTATAAAAAAAAAAATTCATCAGAGTAGAGCATCTGAGCAATTGAGTAACTGATATATATTCAAAATACTCACGGTAGCATGTCTTGCTGGTTAAACAGCGGTACAAGAGCGTTTCAAAAGTAATATACAAGTTTTGACTTGTTAACTCGAGTTTTCCTTGTCCAGAGACACCAGAGTTGCTGAAGACATTGCAAACTCGAGTCAGTTAATGATTAACTCGAGTTTTGAGTTCTAAACTCGAGTTTTGTGTCCTAAACTCGAGTTTCCTCATCCTGGAACTGATTTTTGCTAGTTTTAACTCCAAATTGATCCATTCCAACTTCCATATGATCTTGGAGACTTCTAGCATCAATATATGAACTTGAATAATGATTTTCTCAATCCATTAAAAAAGTTCTTCCTTCTTTCTTCTCTTCTCTTCATCATTCTCCATAATTTAACTATTTCTTTCTTTTCTTCTCTTCTCTTGTTCATTCTCCATCATTCAACTTGAACTCATCTTCTTCTTGAAGTTCTACCTTCTTCAATATCTCATCTTCTTCTTGAACTTGACATTCTCTCTCCAACCTTCTACCTTCTTCAGTTCTTCTTGAACTTGACATTCTTTCCAATTTCTTCTTTCTTTAGTCTCCTTTCTTGATCATTTTCCATTATTAAACTTTGCATCTACATTAAGTATAAGAATTAGTCAAAGTAGAAGATAAATGTAGTATGAAACCTTTTTGCTCTTAAGAATGACATCTATATAAGACATCATCAAAATTAATCAAAACCAACAAACATATCCCTTACTCCAACAAAATTTTCGAAATATATATCATATTTACCCTAAAACATGATATCTACAATATACTGGAAGATTAAAGATCAAACTAACATTCCTACTATAACTACCGAATCGAAAACTAAAACTTAAGACTCGGTACCGAAGAAATTACTTAGAGCTTTGCTACAATTTTCCCCGGGCTCCTCCTTCTTGTTGGCTTTGATTAGTTTTGATGATGTCTTATGTAGATATCATTATTAAGAGCAAAAAGTTTGAATGATATATTTATCTTATACTTTGACTGATTCTTATATTTAATGTAGATGTAATGTTGATATGAAGAAGATGGAAGTTGGAATGGGGAGTTAAAATGATCAAATACGAGCTTCAGGATGAATTGTCTCGAACTTCCGTCAATACTTGAGTATCAGGCTTCAATTGTTGAGTATGAGACTTCAATACCCGAGTATGTCACTTATATACTCGAGTATGGTACATAAACAGGTGCTTCTGTGCTTAAATCCCGACAATACCCGAGTATGCATCGTCAATACTCGAGTACGTCACTCTGTTCAGCTCTGTTCTACGTTCAGCTTCGGGTGACCTCTAGTAATTCGACAATATCTCCCCAACTAGAGATCGGATTAAGGTGAAACCAATGTTTTTGGAAACTAGACTTCCACACGGTTCTAGTCGCACAAGAATCAAGTCCAAAGGAGGTCATATGAGAGCGCTACGAATTTTTGAAGATGACAGTAACATCACCGTCACACTGCTGACCATGCCTCAATGTTTTGGGTATATCTCACAAAATAAAAATCCAATGAAGCTGAAATCGGTGCCATTTGAAAGTAGACTCAAAGGGATTTCCAACAAGACTTGAACCAGTCAAATCGGAGTTCATACCAGGAAGTTATGATCTTCGAAGGTGGACACTCGAAATACTGGAAGCAACAGAAATCTGAACCACATGATACTCGAGTATGAGTATTTGATACTCGAGTATGATCGGTAAAAATGCTTCGACCGACGAGATTGCAGATTTTGATTCCGTTATTAATTATTATTAATGATGATCTTTAATACTCAGATTCTAACCAATTCTGCTCATAGTGGTCAAATATTCGAGTTATAATACAGGATCATTATGGGTAACGAAATATGCGCATATACACTCTAATACAAAGCAGAAAGGGAAAAACGCGCAAACGAGAAGCAACGAAGAAACATCCATTCTGACTAGCACCAACTACAACGGCCACAAATCGTAACAGTGATAAATAGGAGAAGACTTGGCTGATCAAAATGACACACACATGCAGCGAACAAACGATCAAAGAAAGATACTCTCCGAGCTTGGTTTCGCCAATCTCTTGAGTGATACTTTCAAATACTTTCGCAATACTTTCGAATACTTTCCGAGACCGTGTCACAACTTGTTCTTCAGTGCTTATGTTTATCTGCTCTTAGAGAGAGTCATTAATCTATTATTATTTCTTGTAAGGAACTCAAAGTATTGGGACTTTGAGACTGGGTCATTTGATTGCAACTTGTAAGTGGGAGTGTTATTCAAAAGAGAGGAATTGCTCAAAGAGTTACAGAGTGTGTAATCAAGCGGGTGTATCAATTACAACTTGTAAGGGGGAGTGGAGTCTGAGAGTGAGAGGACCATCCTTCGTTTACAAAGTGTGTAATTGTTCTCAAAAGGATAGTGGATTGAAAATCTCAAGTGGAACTTGAGGACTGGACGTAGGTCAAGGATTGGGCCGAACCAGATAAATCACGCTTGCATACTCTCTTCCTTATCTCTTACATTCCAAAGATATATGTTTGAATGATTGCTTATCACCTTCTAAATTATTATTGTCATTCAAACTACCTTCAGTAATTTGCAGAAAGTTTTTAAAGTTCTAAGTTTTTAATCAAACACCCAATTCACCCCCCCTCTTGGGTGATAGCCAAGTCTTTCACTTCTCTCTAGAATTCGAAATGCTCTTGAAGGAATGGTGTGAAAATTTCAAAAGGGATGGAAGCCTATTTATAGGCAAAAGTTGGGTACTATTCATGCTTTATCAGACGAATTCCTGACCGTCGGATCGCACTTCAATGAGTTGGCTTCATCTTGGCCATTGAAAGCTCTTGGCTGACCTCCCTTGCCCTCTTTTTCAACAAAATGATGTCACCCCATGTCACTAGGGTGATGTCATTTACTTCCTCAAGAAGTTTCATACCGATAAAGTCCCTGTTCGGTGTTCGAATCGCGTAATCTTGAAGAATCTTAGAAATCCGGCAACATAGCCCTGAAGATCTATTCTTACTCTTTGGAAATATCTTGGTTAACTAAATTATTGATCCCATTCAGGGTATTCCGTTGCCTGCCGAACATTTTCGGATAAACGTCTTCGGTTACGGAAATGACTTCCGAAAACAGCAACTTCTGGACAAAAATGCACTGATTCATAATATGTCCAGTTGTTTACTATCTTAGCCCTGGATCTCAAGATATGATTTAGTTTCTATATATTTTCGCTTATCTGATTTGCTTTTTGAATATCATATAGCTTTTTAGCCAGTCTAGTTTAACCCTTTTTGGTTACGGAAATAACTTCGAAGGTAACCTACTCTGAGCTAAAAATTCACTTGTCAATAATATGCCCTGACTTTAGGAACCTAATTCATGGTTTTCTAGATAGGATTTATTTTCTATCGGTGGTCATTTATCCTATTTGCTTTTTCAACAAATATCTAAACAACTTCTTCACTAAGTTTCTATTTAATTTCCATTCAATTTTCCTTTCATTTTTTTCCTAAATTTTTGGCTAGCTCTTCTTTAAAAAATATGTTGACTTTTCAACCTTGATTTAATTACTTAATTTATGCTTTAATTATCTAATTATCTAATTATCTTATTTGCTAATTAAACCATTAAGTATTCATTACTTCACCTTATTCATTTCCTAAACAATTAGCCAATAATTACTTATTTAATTACTTACTAATTGTTGTCAATTTTCTTAATTAGAATTAATTATTATCTCACAACTATTGGACTGACATTGGTATTTTATGTCCCATGTAAAATATTAAAAATCATGGGGTCAATTATGGTCCCACAATACTTTTTGATTTTTGCCTCGTTATTTTTCAAGGGTAATAATCCCAAAAATTATCTAAATTAGAGACAACATACTTTCTAATTTTTAATAATTATTTTATTGCCCTTTAGAATTTATCATAATATTTTACGACTCATAGATTCACTTAGAAATATTTTGGCACTTTATCTCTTCTAATTTCATTAGAAATTATCCTAGAAATAATATCTAATTTTGAGATCACATATTCACCTATTTCCAATAGGTATTATTTATTAAAATATAATATTCCAGATAAATAATTATCCGGGTATTACATGATGGCTATCCAAAACCAAGTTAGATGCAAATAAGGCAAAAATGATTATGGAATGCTCAAGAAGACAAGTTTCAGCAGTTTCATGGCCAAAGTCACCTAAGTCTGGAGGTAAATCATCACAAGAAAGAGGTGTATGAAGTGATTCAAGATGATGACATTTCTCATGATGCTCAAACATGAAATACTCAAATTCAAGATTCCCAAGTGTTGAACCAACATTAGGTTGTCCTACAACAGCAACAAGCTTAGGGAATGTAGTCTCTTTCATATCTACTTCACAAGGAGTGATTACCTCATTTAAAAATCTCAAGGTATGAGGAGTGATCTTTGTTCTAGGATGAAGCAATATAATGAGTTAGGAAGTGGCCCTTTAACCACATTGTGTTGAGGTTCAAAGTGAGTCACATGAGAGGATGTCTTAGTCGGTGTGAGAGCTATCCCCTTATAGACCAAATCATCAAAGTCTTGGTTACCGACCTCAAACTCAGCCTCCTCCACTGGTTTATGACTTGAAACATTAACAAAAACACCTTCCTCACAAGCATCATCACTGAAAAGTGACTTATTGGAAGAATTAAGCTCCAATGAACTAAGAGAAGTAATAGAAAAATCACCAAGTGATGATAACCAACAATCAACCATTGATGAGTTAAAGTTGGAAATCTCACTCCTAAGTATATCAAAATTATCAACAGAAGGAGAGGAAAATTTATCATTACATGAATCTAATGTATTCATGGCTTCTTGAATTGTCTCCTCAGTGAGGCAAGTATCTAAGGAACACTTGGGGGCAGTGGATAATTTATGAGGTGCAATGGGCAAATCCAACTGTTTAGCCATGACTTCTTCCTGTAGCAATGAATTCTCACCTTTTGTACTTTCAGCATATACTTCAGCTCTAGAATTCTCATTATCAGCTCCTCCACAACAGTATAAGTCATGAGCTTCAATTCTGACACCATCAAAGTTAGAGTCATCTCCAAGTTTTTCATAGGAGCTTCTCTTGAGTCCTTGAATGTCATCTTCTTGTTGTTCCTCAAATGATTATTGAGAAGCTTGTGACATTATCGACATAAGATACTTATAGTATTGGTTTAACTATTGCTTAATCTCCCTTTCCTCCTTTCCCAAGTCTTCTGAACTTCCAAACAGCTCCACCTGTCTATTCAAACTTTTCAACCGCTCCAACTTTTGGTCAAAGGTGTGGCTTAGAGCCATGAGCTCACTCATATGGGAAAAGTATTTCACCAAAATTGACTTGGAAATTGGAATCATGCACCGAAATAGTATCACAAGCAAGTTGTCCACAAGTAATCCGAATGCAATGAAACCAATATGCATCAACCAAGCACAAAGCAATTGAAATCAAGTAGGAAAATACTAGAATGCAAATGCAAAAACAAAGAAAAATCAAAATATTTGGTTATTTTTTTCCCTCAAAGATTTTGATACAAGACACCCTTTTTTTTTGGGGTGGGGGGGGGGGGGAACCCAATTACTGTACCAAGAACACAGTAGCAGAATCAGTAATTAAACTTCAATAAACCATTTCCAGCTGATAGGGCAAAACTTTACAGCCTAACAACTCCGCAAGTGCACGGGCCGTATCAAGAAATAAAGAGTAAGTAAGATATCGTTCCCACAAGGACTTAGTACCCACAACTTCAATTAAGCATTAATTTTACACTTTTGTTTAAGTTGAGCAAACCAAATTAAATTTAATTAATAAAAAAAAATCAAAACAAACTAACTACCAAAATATTAAATGAGCAACCTAGAGTCACTAATCCCTTATTAGCTTCATAAACCTTGATTCTACTAATTTAATTAGCCTTAATATCAATTTTGTTAATCTCGAGTATAAATAGCTATAAGTGCCTGTCGGTCCACTTATAAGCCTCTCTTGAGTATAACTTGTTATGTCTAACATATTTACTCAAGAGACAACAAAACTCGGACACACTGTTCAACAATTATATGGGGCCATTAGGTATATATAGGGGTGAGCAATGGGCGGGCGGGGCTGCCCTGGGGGGTAACCCGCGTCCCGCCCGTTTATTTTCAATGGGGACGGGGCAGCACGGGTACGGGGCAAAAACCTGTTTAACCCGCACAAAAAGGGTATGGGTTAAACGGGTTTTTTGTAAACGGGTCCAGGGAACCCGTTTACATATCTGGGCTTTTTTTTTTGAACAAGTTTTTTGGCCCAGATGCACTTTTTTGTCAAGAACAGTTTATGGGCCTAGAACAGAATTTTTTTGTTGCGTTTTTTTGGCCCATAACAGGTTTTTGTGTGTGTTTTTTTTGTTGCATTTTTTTCAATATGATATAATACAACACCTATTGTTATTTTTGTTGTTTTCTAGACTAGAAAGAGGAGCAGGACATATCTTTTGACATATCTATATGGAAGAGCACGAAATATGTAATCATTGTAGCAGGAATATAATAGAGTTAGCCACAAAATTTGCTACTTGCCAGTCCCCCTTCTGTGCTGTTGTGATTCCATTCCTGCGCAATACGACAATGATGATAAGAGTGTTCCATA
Source organism: Acacia pycnantha (assembly GCA_025563575.1). NCBI lineage: Eukaryota > Viridiplantae > Streptophyta > Magnoliopsida > Fabales > Fabaceae > Acacia > Acacia pycnantha. The sequence goes on along the minus strand of JAMWYP010000170.1, from coordinate 136,658 downwards.
AGAATTAAAGAGCAAGATGGTAACAAACTTTAGTTGTAATTAATAATTTAGAATTGAGTATTCCATGAGAGTTACAAATTTACGAAAATCTTGTTTTCGTGGAAAGATTATGGCCAAAATTAAATGAAATGCTCATTTCATTGAAGTGTAGTAATGATAGAATCTGGATGCTTGGACTTGATGAAGAATTCCCTATTTTGGGTGAGCATGAGTGAAGAATAATGAATGACAAAAGAAGCGAGGTTAAACATTTATTATTCTATTCAGCAGATGGCTGCATCTGTTCTAGAATGAGTGTCGACTGTCGAGTGTTGTTCGTCTCTGAAGGGAAAGAAAGCCCAGGGCAAAAAAGGATAAACGGGTACGGGCGGGGCACGAGTGCCTCGTGCCCCGCCCGTATACTGAAAACGGGTACGGGGCTGCCCCGTACCCATGACGGGCCCAATCTGGGCGGGCTTAACCGGGAAAAATTCTACGGGTTGCTTGCTCACCCCTAGGTATATGTCTATCCTAATCGCAAATTAAATCGTAATCTAATCTCATATTACTTAATCTAAAAGCTTAATTAAAATTCCCTTCGTCAAGGTAAATCCTAATTCTCAAATTCCTATTCAATGATGGCCAATCACTAAATAGATAAATCTAAACAAGATTAAATAACCAAAATTAATATTAATTTTAATTAAACAATGAAAATAAAATAAAATATACTCATAAGTTCATAGCTACTCTAGGTTGAAAAGGAAATTAGCCACACATGGCTAAAACCAAATCCAAAACAAAAAGATAAGAATTCAGGTTTAAAGAATAAAAAGAGTTAGGAAAGAAAGCTTCTCCGTCGTCTCCACAGTCCTCTCGTCCTTCCGTGGAGTTGATGAAGATAACCAAAAACACCGCTCTTCTCCCTAATCGCTGCTTCTTGAATTTTTGTTCTGCCGTGAAGCTCTCTTCGTATCTCCGTCCTTTTCTTGATCGATCCGGCCTCCTCAATCTGTCGCAACCCTCCAATATATATTTTGCAGTTGGGCTTCTGTGGAGGGCCGTGTAATCTCCATCTATCTTCATCTCTTTTCTTTTTGATTCAACATATATATATTATTGTGCGATCACAACAATGGATTTTGTGATTTTTCCTTTTTTTTTTTTATAATAAGAAGAGGCTAAAAGCCTAAAGAGCAATCATAAGCATTACATAGGAGGGGAAACAAATCCCAAACTCACTTGGTTAACTCAAGACCTTAAACGAGAAGGGCAAACATTTAAAAGAGAAGAAATCAAAATACCCATCTTAGCTAAACCATCGGCAACTCTATTAGCGGCACGATTAATAACCACTAATTTAACTTGCCAATCTCGTTGCAAAAGCTGGTTGATGTCCATTACCAATAAGCTACCATCAAGAAAATAAGGATCAAGAATAAGAGTCAGAACTTCCTCTGCATCTGATTCAATAATCAACCTTCTAAATCCAAGAGCCCAAGCTATTTGAAGAGCTTCAAAAATAGCCCACTCCTCAGCCATTTGGGCACTGCAGCTCCCAAGTCTTTTGGTGAATCCGACTAACCAAGAACCAGTGTTACTCCTAAGAACTCCTCCACAGCCTGCACATTGAGAATCCACCACAACAGCCCCATCGACATTAGCTTTAATCCACCCCATAGGTGGACTGGACCAAACAGAAAGGCGTTGTCTTCCCAGAACCTCCGTAGAATTTCCTTGATCAGGAATAACACAAAACAGCCCCAGAATAGCCAAAATGACAGCCATTGGATCAGAGGGTTTAATAAAATTATTATAAAAAACATAATGGTTCCTCCATTCCCATAACTTCCATATAGCTACACCAAAAATTAATTTCCAGCAACCACCCGAAACAATACCAAGCTCTCTTTTCAAGTTCATACTCATCCAAGATTTAAGATCAGCAGAATAAAAAGAGGAAACATACCTGGGTAGAAGTAACTTATTCCACATATTTTGAGCATAAACACAGTCTCTAAGAATATGGAGAGTATCTTCCACCCCTGACTGACAGTCCCCACAGAGAGGAGAGACTTGAGCCCAAGAACTTCTCCAAAGATTAGTAGGGAGCTTGTTCAATAAGACTTTCCACATAAAAATTCGAATTCTTTCTACTCCATGCCACTTCCAAACCTCCTTATACAGCTTATCCCGCCACTGTAGCAGATTTGGTTCAATTATAAAATAAGCACTCTTAATAGAAAAACAACCATCTTCCCTTCCCCCCATACTAAAAAATCATCATTTGCACCTGGTCTAGGGGGTAAAACAGAAACTAATCTTCTTAAACCAGCATTGTTCAAAAGACTAAATAATCTATCAGTATCCCACTTACCTTCCTTCAACCAATCAGCGACACAAGAGAACTCCTCCTCATTCGACAAGGGCCTCAAACAGAAATCCTTCAGCCTCAAACCTGAACCCACCCAGCAATCTTGGAAAAAGCTTACGGACAGCCCATTGCGAATATGCCATTTAGCTCCCTGTTCAATCACCTCCTTTTGGGCACAAATAAACCTCCAGAGTTTAGAGTCACCTGCCCGAAAATTAAATAGAGAATCAGCCTCACGCAACATATATTTCTGTAGTAAAATATCAGCCCATAACCCCTTCTCACCAATAGTTAATTCCCAAGCCAATTTCGCACCACAAGCTTTATTAACTGAAACAAGCTTCCTAAACCCCAAGCCCCCACACTCCTTAGGCTTCCTGATTTGATCCCAACCAATAGCATGGAAATGTTTAGAGTGCTCATCATGACCCCAAACAAAATTCCGTTGTAATCGTTCCACTTCTAGACAAATCCTAACTGGTAACTTAGCCACTTGCATTGGGTACAACGGTATCGTGGCCTTAGCCAATGTAACCCTGCCCGCCATAGAAAGGCAGTTAGCTTTCCAAGAACATAACTTAGCTCTTACCCTATCAATGATATATTGAAAATCATCCCTCTTAGTCCTATAGCGGGAAAGATGGAACCCCAGGTATCTTCCAATCTCAGTAGAAATCTGCATATGAGTCAATTCCTTAATTTTCAGTCTAATATGAAGGGGAACCTTCGGAGAGAAAAAAAGAGAAGATTTAGAAAGGTTGATCTTACCACCCGAAGCCAAAATAAACTTATCCAAACAATTTAACATACAGACTGATTGCGCTTCAGTAGCAATACCAAACAACAGCAAATCGTCCGCAAACATAAGGTGGGACACATTAGGACCATCCTTGGATACAAAAATCGGTTTCCAACTACCGTTAACCACGAATCACAGATTAAGTGAGATAGTCTATCCATGCATAAAACAAAAAGAAAGGGAGAGATAGAATCCCCCTGCCGAAGACCTCTTTTAGGATAAAAGAAATCAGTTTGAGATCCGTTCCACAATACACTATAGGAAACAGAAGAAACACGGTTAATAACAAGATTAACAAAAGCGATATCAAACCCAGCATCCAACATAACCTGTTTTAGGAAACCCCAACTGATCCTGTCATAAGCTTTCTCTAAATCAATCTTCCAAGCCATAAGACCTCTCTTACTTCTATTCCTATTCATGATGTGCAATAACTTCTGACCCACAATAATATTTTCTTGGATATGTCTTCCCTTGATGAAACTAGTTTGAAAGGGAGAAATAAGCTTATCCATAACACCTCTCAACCTCCACGCTATTAACTTGGTCACACATTTAAGATGAACCGTACATAAAGAAATAGGGCGAAAATGGGATACCAACTCCACAACCTCCCTCTTGGGGATAAGGGAAATAAGCGTTTTATTGGATTCAGATAAATCAATAGAACCCTGAAAAGCCTCCTTCACAAACTTACACAAGTCAGGTCCCACTATACTCCAGTTAGCTTTGTAGAAAATTGGGGGAAAACCATCAATTCCGGGGGCTCTAAAACACCCCATCGAAAACAGAACATATCTAATTTCCTCATCGTTAGGAAAAGAAGCAAGGCCTGATAAAAGTAGGGGATCGAGGACAGGAAAATTAGACTGAGAGAGCAGAACAGGGGAGCCCGAAGATTCAGAACAAAAAATATCCTGAAAATAACCAGACACCATTCTTTTTAACACAGCATCCTCTTCAATCCATAATCCCTGATCATTTTTAAGCATCCTCACTTTATTCTTCCGTCTACGCATCTTTGTTTTTAAGTGGTAGAATCTAGTATTGCGATCACCATTAGCAATCCATACCTCGTGGGACTTTTGAAACCATTTGATTACCTCAAGCTTTAAAAGTATTTCAAGTTTATCTTGAAGCTCAATTTCCAATTCACACAAAAAAATAGAGAAGGGATAATTCTGAGATTTTTGAATACCTTCTAATCTAGACATAATAATCTGTTTTTCTTTGCGTCTATGCTGATCTCTTGCAATGCGGGCTGTAATCTCTCTCTTTAATTCCCTTTCTTGAATATATAGGAAGCCCACGTCAACGTCACTGATCCACCAATCTCTTATTTCAACATCTTTTATAACACTATATATATATATATATATATATATATATATATATATATATAAATGAATTGTTTCCTTTTATTTAATGTTTTCTTTTCTGCTAGATCACACCATATCTCCTGAAATATAACATAGGATATCGATAGATTTTCTGTTATAATATTCTTTTATCCTATATTTAATTAAAAGATGGATAAATATATAAAAGATAATTAAATAAATATAATATTAATAAATTCAATCCAATATATCTCAAAATCTATACTTATTTAATTATAAAATATACACTTATCAAACTCCCCTACACTTAAACATTTGCTTGTCCTCAAGCAAAAGAAAGAGAGTAAATTATCTGAAAAGAACATTGCTTGTGAAATTCCTAAACAAAAAGCAATAAAACCACCACACTTAGATCATATCATCAAATCTTATTTAAGTTAATGTCTTTATGAGAATAGGTCACTAAGCCAATAGCCTTAAACAATTGTAACAATCTTTTAATGTCCCATAATCAAAGGATCGGCATGCAACAAGTTCGACCATAAGATTAGTAAAAGAATATTAAGTTACTTAATTTCTCCAAAAAAATTCAAATGCCCCCACTAAACCAAGCTTTTTATTGAATTTAATAGGGATCCTCATGTAAAACATAGTTTTTTTCCCCTTTTTTCTTTGTTTTTTTTTGGTCTTAAGTCGTTGTAGGCCCCCTTTTGACGCGACCCTGCACATGGGTGATGCAGTACCGGTTACTCAGTTACTCCAACAGGCCCCTCAAGAGGCTTTTAGCCCAACTCATAACTCTCTTGGACTTTACCGTTTGACGCGACCCTGCACATGGATGATGCAGCACCAGTTACTAAGTCAAGTCTAGAGATATCAGCGGAGTTGTTGTTATTATTTTTTTCTTACTTGAGTCATTTCCCTAAACAAAAGTTTTACTTAACTAGCAAAGGTTATCATCTAATTTTCTAAAAAAAATCATGTAGCAAAATATTCAGAAACTAATAATCTGTTGATCCTATTACAAACTATTCCCTATTCTCATAGTCCATCTCAAGATTGCTACACAAATTCAAGGCTTAGAGACTTAGTTGAAACTTTCTTCTTTTTATTTTAATTTTTGACTTGATAATATTTTCTAAGATGGGGAAAACTCAAAGTTAAGGTCAATCTCAAAAAAAAAAAAAAAAATCTTTTCAATTGCATAAGGACAAACATAACCAAGGAAATCATATCCCTCCCCCACACTTAAATCAAACATTGTCCTCAATGTTGCAAAAATATAAAGAGGGAAAGAAACTAGTACTCCCCTGGTTTAGGTCTCTTCTTTTAGTACCATCCATGATGTTTCAAATTTCTAGGGAGGAGCGAGTGCACACGCAAGACTTTGCAGCAACAAAAGGAGTGTTCATCTTCAAACCTGAATAAACTAAGAGAAAAACAAAAGAAAAACAAAATAATAATAATAATGATGATGAATAATGCAAGCAAAATCCTTGGGTTGCCTCCCAAGAAGCGGTTGGTTTATAGTCTTCAGCCAGACTTCTCAAAACATACCACTAATCATAAGTATCAAACACCTTAATTACCTTATCTTCATTCCTTTTCAAGCAACAAGATGTCACACACAAAAATTGATCATTCCAGTTAATTATTTGTACTTCCTCAATCATAGACAATCGTGGATTACAAGCATTCCCTGAATTTAAATAAAGCACAACATGCACATCCTTGCAAATAGATTTATTAGCCTCCAAAAATTTAGAGCATCCCACAAAATCCATTTGACTCTCATCAGTAAGAGTCAACATCTCAATGGGAGAGTTGTGAACAACAACTCTTGGGATATCCGCATCAAATTGATCATTAAAATTACAAACCTTAGGCTCCACAATTGAAACCTCTTCTAGACATCCACTATTCTCACCTAAATCAATTTCAAGCTCACAATCACTTTCTACATTATCCACAATCTCATGTAATTCTACACCTTCTACTTCCTCACAATAATCATTATCAGCATAAGAAGTAGTCATCAAGCGTAAGGAATTATCTTGCCCTATAGTCTCAAGAGTTGAAACAATTTGACTTGTATATACCCCAATATTTTGAACACTTGACTCAATGCTAGTGACAATCTCCCTTTGCTCTCTACTAAATCTCTCTGATGCTTCCACACACTCCTCAAATAATCTTTCCAAATTAGATTTTTCCCTATACTCAATGGTGTATTTTTCAATAGGTGGATAAGAGTAAAAAGGAGGGGTATTTTAATGAGAACAATAGACATATGGATCCTCAAACTTTTGTTGCTCAAAACTTTCACTAGGACAAAATGAATAATCAAAATAAGCTTGGTTCCTAGCAAAATCATCCCTCACAAAATGACTAGTTGTAATATACGGACAATGCTCATATAAATGACTCTCTCCACAAGAAGCACAAGAAATGCAAACATATTGAGAAGAATCAACATATGGAATACAACTATCATTTATGCTCCTTTTATGTTGCCTAGATTCATTCAAAGAATTTAAAATAGCAATCAATCCATCTTGTGTAGAAGACAAAGAATTCATCTCCTTCTCAATATTAAGACCAGTTGGTTGCCAATTAAAATCCATTTTTTAAAAAAAAAAATATTCTAAAAAAATAAAATAAAATATTTATGAACTCAAACTCAAACTACTAATGCTCAATCAATTCTAATCAAGACAGTGTGGCACACAAGTCCCCGGCAACGGCGCCAAAAACTTGATAGGGCAAAACTTTACAGCCTAACAACTCCGCAAGTGCACGGGCCATATCAAGTAATAAATAGTAAGTAAGATATCGTTCCCACAAGGACTTAGTACCCACAACTTCAATTAAGCATTAATTTTACACTTTTGTTTAAGTTGAACAAACCAAATTAAATTTAATTAATAAAAAAAAGAAAATAAAAATAAACTAACTACCAAAAATATTAAATGAGCAACCTAGAGTCACTAATCCCTTATTAGCTTCATAAACCTTGATTCTACTAATTTAATTAGCCATAATATCAATTTTGTTAATCTCGAGTATAAATAGGTATAAGTGCCTTTTGGTCCACTTATAAGCCTCTCTTGAGTATAACTTGTTATGTCTAACATATTTACTCAAGAGGCAACAAAACTCGGACACGCTGTTCAACAATTATATGGGGCCATTAGGTATATGTCTATCCTAATCGTAAATTAAATCGTAATCTAATCTCATATTAGTTAATCTAAAATCTTAATTAAAATTCCCTCCGTCAAGGTAAATATTAATTCTCAAATTCCTATTCAATGATGGCCAATCACTAAATAGATAAATCTAAACAAGATTAAATAACCAAAATTAATATTAATTTTAATTAAACAATGAAAATAAAATCTAATATACTTATAAGTTCATAGCTACTCTAGGTTGAAAAGGAAATTAGCCACACATGGCTAAAACCAAATCCAAAACAAAAAGATAAGAATTCAGGTTTAAAGAATAAAAAGAGTTAGGAAAGAAAGCTTCTCCGTCGCCTCCATAGTCCTCTCGTCCTTCCGTGGAGTTGATGAAGATAACCAAAAACACCGCTCTTCTCCCTAATCGCTGCTTCCTGAATTTTTGTTGTGCCGTGAAGCTCTCTTCGTATCTCCGTCCTTTTCTCGATCGATCCGGCCTCCTCAATCTGTCGCAACCCTCCAATATATATTTTGCAGTTGGGCTTCTGTGGAGGGCCGTGTAATCTCCATCTATCTTCTCTTTTCTTTTTGATTCAACATATATATATATATTATTGTGCGATCACAACAATGGATTTTGTGATTTTGCCTTTTTCTTTTGCGTCTATGCTGATCTCTTGCAATGCGGGCTGTAATCTCTCTCTTTAATTCCCTTTCTTGAATATATAGGAAGCCCACGTCAACGTCACTGATCCACCAATCTCTTATTTCAACATCTTTTATAACACTATATATATATATATATATATATATATTAATGAATTGTTTCCTTTTATTTAATGTTTTCTTTTCTGCTAGATCACACCATATCTCCTGCAATATAACATAGGATATGATAGATTTTCTGTTATAATATTCTTTTATCCTATATTTAATTAAAAGATGGATAAATATATAAAAGATAATTAAATAAGTATAATATTAATAAATTCAATCCAATATATCTCAGAATCTATACTTATTTAATTATAAAATATACACTTATCACCAGCAAAATTCACCGAGTGGAAATAAGAATTTTAAAAACTTTTAAAACTTATCTCAAATCTCAGCAAGAGTAGAATATTGGTTCCCACAACTCATCAATCCATTAGCAACTGCCCATGATAGTCTAACAAAGTCCAATTCAATCCTTCAAGTTCAAAAATGCTTCAAGCCACGCAATAAACCAGATTTGGGTGTTCAACCTCATATTTCCCAAGAAATTTCAACTCATCACAGCAGCCACAGGGTTCAAAATTCATTTTAACTATGCACAAATTCTACCCTTAGTCCAATGCCTCAATATTTTTTAAAAAAACAAACAACTCAGATGCTGAATAACTCAATCGAACAAGCAGAACTCGATTTGACAGCAATCAACAATTTATGAAAGCAAATGCACAAAAACGATATTCTCAATTCTCACTAGAAAGTTCCCAAGATGATGACAACATTGACCAATTAAAGTCAACAAAAAATTCTCCATTGAACCAGATGCAAGACGATGCCCAAGAATCAAAGAAATGAGAATCACAAAAGCTTAAGACAGCAACACTTACCACACCAATTTTTCGCAGAAAATTCATTAAGGGCAGCACAAAAATCATGAATCCAAAAAATGATAGCACAGTAGCGAAATTCAGCTCATGTTATGCCAAATGCCTAATTCCCAACGATCAAATACTCTTATGCAGTAAATTCAACAACGACAGCTCGAAATCTCAATGAAGTTGATTTTTCTGGATTTTTGTTTCAAAGATAAAGAAAACAAGCTCACACAAGCTATCTAAATGCACAAATACCAACAAAATGCAATCAAAAATCAAAAATGTAAAACCAACAAGCTTCACATGAGAAACGCCTTGTCAAAAGTAAATTTGACAATTACATTACCTAAGGAGCCAATTACTTAGCTCCCCGGCAATGGTGCCATTTGATGAGAGGGCTTTTTTTGCCTTTAGCCTTGGGGTCCACAATCAAGAATTAACCAAGGATTGTGTATTGGCAAACCGATGATCGTTCTCTCTTCTCGAGGAGCCTTTTATTGAGTCCTAAGTAATCTAAATGACATGCAAATGCAATGACTGGTACTAAAATGTATTTTCAGGACACTGATTGGTACAAAAATAAAATTCATAATTTTGAAAAATTATTTTAGGATCTTGAAAAAATATTTCAGTTATTGACCGGTACTAAAAGGATACTGAAAAAATATTTGAAATGCCACGTCATCATCCAGTCAGCAAAAAAAGTCAAACTTAACAATCAAAAGTCAAACTTAACGGTCAAACGCTATTTTTGCACCTAATTTGTAACCACATAGTTACTTTTGCACCTGAAAAAAGCATTTATTACTGGGCGCTCCTCGGAGAAAAGCACATGTCTATTTTTGCACCTTAACCCTTTTTTTAAATAAAAAATGGTGAATTAGTGAATTGAATGGTATGATATGGAATTAAAAATATGAATGATGGATGTTCTTGGTAATGAAGAGATGACTATCTTTGCTCAAAAAGTATGAGAGTTAAAATTCATTAAGTCTTAATGAAAACCCCAAGGATACCATTTGAATCCAATATTCTCAATTAATAGTAGTTCCTACAACCATAGCTAACCACTACCTTTTGAGATTGATAATTGAATATTTCATACACTTCTTTTTATCTCTTGTTTAATAATTTAGGACTCTTTAGTTAATAAATAATGTCTTTTATACTTATTTGGGCTTTGGGCCTTTGATTAGCTTTTAGCCATATTTAATGATAAATTTCCAGTTTTACATTGCTTCACCATTTTTACCATAACTCTTGAACCAGACATCGGATTTGCCTCATTCTTGTTTCATATTTTAGATGATTCAAAGAGATACAAATGTTATGAAGACATCAAGGGCAAAATCGGACAAGAAGGCGGTCTATTTTGGAGCCGAAGTCAGATGTATATTTCTGGATTTTTATTTGGGCTCGAATTTTGTAATTAAAGCCCACTTTTATTTTATTTCCGTTTTGGGATGAACCATTGGAGCCCATTTCCATTTTAGGTTAACTTTAAGTTAGATGGCAGCTACAAACACATTGTCATTCACGTTTTTACTCAGTTTTGGATTAAATACAGAAGTTTTATTTTCTCTCAACTGTTATTCATCTGTTCATCGTTCTTCGTGTTCATGATGAACTTCTTCATTCTGTTCCATTTTCGCTTCGCATAGCCATGATGTGCTAAGCTTCGTGATTAGCCCACGGATTGAGGATTCCACTATCCGACGACTCGTTCTTAACGGTAACAAATTCGCTTTGTTTTGTAATTTCGGATTCGATTTACCTTTGGATTGGGTGTTAGATTTAACGCCGCATTGAGAAATCCCAAGGATTCAGTTAACTAGGTTCAAGTGCTTGCCGTGCGATCGCACGGTGACAGAATCAATCGCGACTTTGTTTCAAAATCTGTTTTCGTCCGAGGAAGAAAAGTGGTAGAATTCGAAATCCTGGGTTGATCCTCTGTTTATCTGTTTAATCTGTGTTTCATTTCGTTTTGTTTCTATTATTTCATTTTTAATCTGTTTGAACTAAACCCCCATTTTTATCAAGCTTGTTTCACTGTTATTCTAATCAAACCCGCTGCGAATTCGTTGGGAAAACGATCTAGGTTCCCTATTACTGCAAATCTTTTATTGAATCTGGTTATTTTGAGAGGCACGACAAATCTCTTTCAAAATATGGCGCCGCTTCCGGGGAATTTGCATCGATTTGATTAGTAACAGCAGTGTAAATAGATAGACGTTAGAACAATTTTCGTGGTTCGGGTGATTGGACAAAAATTTTTCTGACATAGATCACTCAGACCAGGTCTTATTCACAAGGAATTGAGCATTCTGAGAAAGAGTCACTTCCGAGTAGGAAGTGAGGTCTGACCTATTTTCCCCAAATTCTAACGTTCAGAACACTTTTTCGCTGTTTTTAGTTTCAGTTTCGTGATTTCTACTAGACAGTTTTTTTCGAAGTATCTCCGAATGGGCTGAAATTTTGTGAGTTGATAGAAAATGGCCTAAATATCAAGACACAATGATCTGTTGAAGAAATTTGGAATGGATGAATGCAATGGAGCCGACACTCCAATGAGCTCAACCACTTCGTTGGATGCTGATGAGAAGGGCAAGAACTTCAACATCACAAGATATAGAGGAATGATTGGATCATTGCTCTATCTCACTGCTAGTCGCCCAGACATCCAATTCAGTGTGGGGATGTGTACAAGGTTTCAATCTGCTCCCAAGGAGTCTCATGCTGAGAATGTGAAGAAGATCTTCAAATACCTTGCTGACACAAAGACCCTTGGGCTGTGGTTTCCCAAAGGTCAACCTAAGCATTTGGTGGCTTATTCAGATTCAGATCATGCTGGTTACAAGACAGATAGAAAGAGCACAAGTGGCCAATGTCAATTTCTTGGTGGCTCACTTGTCTCATGGTTCAGCAAGAAACAAACATCCGTCTCTGTGTCATCAACTGAAGCTGAGTACATTGTTGCATCTAGTTGGTGTGCTCAAGTCTTGTGGCTCAAGCAACATCTATCTGATTTGGGAATCAACCTGAGGGAAATTCCAATATTGTGTGATAACACAAGCACAATAAGCTAGGCAAAGAATCCAGTTCAACATACTTGGACCAAGCATATTGATGCGAGACATCACTTATAAGGGATCATGTTTAGAAGAAGGATGTCAAAGTCATGTTCATTCCAACTAATCTTCAACTTGCTGACATCTTAACCAAACCATTGGCCAAAGAACATTTCAATTTCATTAGAAGAGAATTGGGAATGGTAAATCCCAATGAGTTGTAAGTATCTCTATCTAATGTTAGTTGTGTTTTGATGAGTAATAGATACTAACTTAAGCATCAGAGTGTTTAGTTGTGATTTATGCAAGATGCTTGAACCTCTGAAGTTTGTTGTCAAATGAAGCAAACTCGAGTTTTGGAAACAAAACTCGAGTTTATCGGGGATAGAGAGCAAGCTATGAGTTTGGGAAAACTGAAACTCGAGTCATTAAGTATGCAACTCGAGTTTCCATCAGACAGAGAGTAACATACCTGATGAAGAAAACTAAAAACTCGAGTTAGTAAGTGGAAACTCGAGTTTTGATCGTGAAAGTTCAAGGTTTCACAATACATCCTTGAAGTTCGGGTAAGCTTTTCGCGCCTTATTTAAATGTGACTGTTCATTGTTCATACAAACGCTCTTCAAAACACAAGTTTGCCCTAGAGTTTCTCTAAACCTCTCATCTTCCTCCTCACTCTCGTCTCCTCAAACCCTAGAATGGCCTCCAAAGCTCCTACCAGAGCCTCCCAAGATGAGGACTCCGACTATGAAGCCTCACAGTCTCCATCTCCTCCTCCTCTCCTCAGAGACCCAGGTGAATGAAGAGCACTCCCAGAAGATTTCACTATGGAATCGACAAACGGATTCCTGGTGTTCCATCAATGGAGCCTGCTGGTTCTCCCAAACCTAAGGGTGTCTCTTTCGAAGAAATCCATTGAGCCAGAGCCATCTAATATGGAAAAAGGGAAGAGGAAGGTAGGCGAATCCTCTAAGCCTCCCAAGTAAAAGAGAACCAAGTCTACGTCTAAATCCAAAGGACATGATCAGGGACAAGCCTCGTCCAAGGGTATTCCTTCTATTGATCAACCCACTGAGGAACCACCCACTGTGCCAAATGCCATAGAAGAAATTTACAACCACTCCTCTCCTCCTCCTGGGTTTGCAAATGATTCTTCCTTCCTGTCCAATGAATTAATTGCTAAATTCAAAGAAACTTTCATGAAGAAAGATTTTTGTCCTGTTGTGTTAGTCTTTTTAGTAAAATTAAAGGATGATTGCAACCTAGATCTTTTTCCATGGCTTTCTTCGTTTGAATCTTTTCTGTCTATCTCTACCCCATATACTCCTAATCTACTTAGACTGTTCTATTTTAACATAAAGTGGGACAACTTAGAGGATTGTGATAGCTTGCTAGTAGAGAATGAGTCTCTAACCAAGTTAAAAGGGTAAAAATCACATTGTCTGCCTCTATTATCAACTCCATCCTAAAAATTGATAATCATCCTCCTATTCCATCCATTCAATATTCAAATCAGGAGATCTTTGAAATTCTGAGGTCAAATGAACCTGTTCCTGAAAATCAATTGGCCCATCTATATTTTCCTCCTGTGTCAATAGCCCCTATTCATAGAGTTCTATGGTACATCTTCTCTAGGAACATGATTCAAAAGGGTGGCAATTTCACTCACTTTGCTTAGAAAGATTATCCTCTCTTTGCTGCCATTGTCAATAAACACTACAAAAAAAATGTCACTTTGTGGCGGTTAATTTGTAGCGGTCAAAATAAACCGCTACAAATATGCGAATTTGTAGCGGTTTATACCGAAACCGCTACAAATTTGTAGCGGTATGACTCGCGCTGGTTTGTGAACGACATTTGTAACGGTTATCATAAACTAACCGCTACAAAATATGGCGCGAAGTTGGCGCCAAATTTGTAGCGGTTATTTTGTAGCAGTTTATTTATATAAACCATTACAAAATGCAAAAAAGCCTCTACAAATGTGAACCGCTACAAAAACTGTTACATCAACTGCTACAAAGTGTGTAATATTGAAATTTGAATATTTCGAATCCCGCCAAGTTTATTTTCTTAAAAAAATATGTTCATATTTGTAGCGGTTATTAGGATAACCGCTACAAAATGTGATATATTGAAATTTTTTTTTTAAAAAAATACCAATCAATTTTTGTAGAGGTTTTGAAACCGCTACAAAACGAAAAAACCGTTACAAATGTGAACCGTTACAAAAGCTGTTACATCAACCGCTACAAAGTGTGTTATTTTGAAATTTGAATATTTCGAATTCGCCAAGTTTATTTTTTAAAAATATGTTCATATTTGTAGCGGTTGTTAGTATAACCGTTACAAAATTTGATATTTTGATTTTTTTTTAAATGCTAATGAATTTTTGTAGAGGTTTTGAAACCGCTACAAAACGCAAAAAACCGCTACAAATGTGAACCGCTACAAAAACATTACATCAACCGCTACAAAGTGTGTAATATTGAAATTTGAATATTTTAAATCCCGCCAACGTTCATTCATTTGTAGCGGTTGTTAGTGTAACTGTTACAAAATTTGAAAATTATATATTTTTTAAATACTAATGAATTTTGTAGCGGTTTTTAACCGCTACAAAACATTAAACCGTTACAAAACCGTCACATCAACCGCTACAAATGTTACGTATATCCCTATAAATATCCCCACCACACCTCATCTCACACACTCATTCATTTCTTCCCACTCACTTCTCTCTCGTTTTCTCTCATTTCTTCCCACTCCTTCTAAAATCTTTGATTTCAATGTTTTATTTTTACTTCTTATAATACGATACTATTTTTTTCCTTATCCATAACTTTAAGTATATTTCCTCAATATTCCTTCTATCATCATCAACTTTCTTTATATAATCAAATATCATCTAATGCACAACATAATTTTTTTGCTCAGAGGTGGACAACACAATAAATCCTTATTATCTACATATTCTCAATATTATACCTACATAATATTTATACTTATCTAACTTAAGTTAATCAGTTTTTAAATATTAACTATTATCATTTAATTTGTCACTTAAATAATAAAAATATTCAATATAATATTGTAACAATGGACACAAATTACGATTTTTTTTTTAATTTTTCAATATTTTGTAGCGGTTGTAAAATCGCGACAACAATCGCTACAAATTTTAATTTAAATTCGGATTAAATATTTGTAGCGGTTTTACAACCTTAAAAAATTTGGGTGCCATTTTTTCAATATTTTGTAGCGGTTTATCATAACCAAGAATAGATATAGTAGCGTTTATATGTATGTAGTATCGGTTTTTTTAACCGCTTACAAATCGGCTTGCCACAGCGTTTTTGTCGCGGTTCCTCTAACCGCTACAAATGTCGTTTGTCACGTCAAAAACCGTTACAAATAGGTCATTTTAACCGCTACTAATTGTCGTTTTTTTTGTAGTGAAAGTCCCTATCAATCTTGGCCACTGGATCTTCCAGGAAATAACTAAATTTCGATTTTCATCTAGAAGGACTTCACACATTCCATCTCCCTCCCTTGTGTCAGTAATTTTATTCTATTTCAAAATCTGGCATGTTGGTGCATCTGACACAATGAAGACTCCTACTGCCTTTGGCAAGGCTCGGCTTAATTTGATGAGAATTAATTTTGAAGCTGAAGGATCTGGGCAATCAAGGGCCCCCTTGAGATCCTATGCTAGAGCACAAGAGGCCCAATCAGCTGCTCCTCCTCAGTCATCATTGCCCTCTGATTTTGATGAAAGGGTCAAAGCTATAGCAGATAAGGCTATCTCTGATATGACTAAGCGAATTGAGGTTGAAGTGGGCAAGTTGGTTGGAGAAGTGCAAAAGGGAAATCATGATTTGTAGATGCTCAGGATGAGCTGAAGGAACAAGTGGAGAATCTCACTAGTCATTTTGGAGATCAAGATGCAAGGATCTCCACCTTGATAGTGTCAAACGAGAGGTTGAATGACAAGATGGACAAGATTCTGACATTTCTCTCACCTGCTGGTCCAAGTCCTAAACCTGATTCCCCCTCATTCACTTTCACTACTCCCCTTGTACCCACATCTGACCCTATGGCTTCTACCCCAACTACTGAGATTATTCCCCCCTCTCACACCTCCACATTTAGGATTGATTCACCTCCTCCTACTCCTCTCATAGACCCATTTTCTAAGCCCTCTTTTGTTGATGACAAAGGGGGAGAGAAACCAAAGCAATAGAGTTGAAGAGTTTATTTTGTTTTTAGTTTTTGATTTGATCATTTAGTTGTATTTGGTGATTATGATTTTGATTTAGTTGTAATTAACTGTTATGGCTTGTTTTTATCTGATTTTAAGTTACAATGAAATATCATTTGCTTCTGTCATGCCTATCTCTGATACTTGGTAAAATGCACGTAGTTGGTTCTGTGTTTAACTAAAGTCTATTTGCCTAAATACCAGTTGGACAACTCTGTGCAAATGCTTAAACTGAAATCAATCTATTTCTCTATGCACTCAAATTCAATTTTCTGCAAAACTGCTTTACAAAACTCCAAATCTGTCAAACCTTTGTGAATTCTAGTTTACAAATGTTGTCATCATCAAAAAAGGGGAGAATGTTAGTTCTCTATGTGTTTTGATGATAACTGACAATCGTAAAACCAAGTTGAAGTTTGTCTTTGTTAAGTTGAAAAACTTACTGTTAAAGACAAACTCAAGTTTTGAATTGAAAACTCGATTTTGGACTTGACAGAGAGTAGCTCAAGTTTTTAAAAACTTAGACAAACTCGAGTTTAGATTTAGAAACTCGAGTTTCAACCATACAGAGAGCTCCTAAGTTTTTCAAGACAAAGCAAACTCGAGTTTAGTTTTAATGAACTCGAGTTTTGACAAGATAAAGAGCTATCAACATTTTATATTGTTTCAAACCTCCAATTTCCATTTGGAAACTTGAAATTATGCTAGATAGAAAGTTCTCTAAGTTTCCAAGTTTTGTTGGAAACTCGAGTTTACAACATACAGAGAACTATGCTCCATTCTGAACATGTGAAAACTTTAGTTTTGTTTTAAAACAACAGTTTGCATCTGACAAAAAGTTTACTCTATTCTTTGGAAACTCAAGTTTAGTTTGGAAATTCAAGTTTGTAACTTATAGAGAACATCTCAATATTTCAAAAGATTTGAAAACTCCAGTTTTCATTTGCAAACTCCAGTTTCAACCATACAGCGAGTTTTCCATTTTCCTAAGATTTATGGAAACTCGAGTTTCACTTTGTAAACTCGAGTTTAGGCCAAGCAGAGAGCTCAGCTCTATTTGAATCTTTTGAAACCTCAATTTGGTTTTGGAAACATCAGTTTTGACCTTTTGGACTTAAACTTATTTTTCATCATAAAAGTCCAAAACTCGAGTTTGTCACTTAATGACTCGAGTTTTAAACCTGTCTCAAAACTTGCTTCAAAGACCAAATCGTGACATCTTTCTCTAGATGAAGGAAACTCGAGTTTTGTTTTGTAAACTCGAGTTTAGGCTTCTGAAGGAAATTGAAAACTCCAGTTTGGATGAACAAACCCCAGTTAGTGTCGCAGAGTTTGAAAATCAAACTGCTCAAATATGTGAAATCTTTGTGTTTAACCTAGATACTTCTTATCATCACTCATTACTATTCCTAACTATGTTTAATCAGTTTCTTAGTAATTTTTAGATGATTTAAAGAGTATTAAATGAGGATTTAGCATAAAGCAAAAAGTGATGTCAGGTCATTAAATGCAAAGTCCAGAAAACTTGCATCCTTTTCGGCAATCATTCTCTACACATTGTAAAGGGATTAATGTTTCTTTTCCCTAACTAGAAGTTGCTCTTCCAATGGATTTAATTCAAAGGAAGTCAACCATAAACTTCTGTACAGCTGGATTAACCAAAGAATAGTGAGAGAAGAAGACCAAAGCTTAAGCTAATCCTTCCTTAATGTTGGCAACGGTCACATTGAAGATTACAACGATCATTTAATGATCTCTTGGTATAAATAGAGTTGCATTCAATTCTTCTCAACAACCAATCTGCAGAAAACGAAAATCATTCAAGTTTCCAACTACTATTTTAGTTTTCTACTATAAAGTATCTTTTGATACATTTGTACCTCAGTGTTTATCATTATCTACTCTTAGAGAGAGTTTCATTTATTGAAATCATTTATTGTAAAATCTCAAGTCAAGGGGACTTGGAGATTGGGAATAGCATATTACAACTTGTAAGGAGGAGTATATCCTAGAGAGGATAACTTTTGAGTGCAGAGTGTGTAATTGATATTGTGAGATAGTGAAAATCCCAGAGTGTCTAGGGACTAGACGTAGGTCAAGGATTTGGACTCAACCAATATAAATCTTCATGTGTCAAGTCTCTTCTTATTCTCCTCTGTTATGCTCTGTTTTAATTGTATAAAACAAAGTATCCGAAAAAGTTTTTAAAATCCTCAATTCACCCCCTCTTGGTGATTTGCTCCATTTATAGACCCATGGCATATCAGTTGGCATTGCCACCCAATCTCAGTAGATTGCATGACGTTTTCCATGTGTCTCAACTGAGAAGTACCAACCGGCCCCAGAACATGTGTTGGAGTATGAAGATGTGGACGTTCAGGACAACCACACCTTTTTGGTGAAACCCGAATAAATTATTGGTTATCAAGAGAAACAGCTCCAGCGGAAAAGTATTCCTTCGGTCAAGGTCGTTTGGAAGGGGCTATGTCCCAGGGAAGCTATGTGGGAAATAGTTGAGGGCATGAAAGAACGTTATCCTGATTTTATGGCTGAGAGTATGATTGATGTATAGCTAAATTTTGAGGATGAAATTTATTTTTACGGGGGAAGACATGTAATACCCCTATCCTTATAATCAATATACAAGCATAAGCGAGTGGAATAATATGAAGTTTCTGGGTACAAATTTGAGTTAATTCCTTATGCGATTTATTCCGTGAATTTGTTCTAAGGACTCTAAGGAGAATAAACTAGACCCCTAATTAAATGTGGAATTTTCAAGGTTAAGTTAAGAAGAAAACATGCTAGATACAGGGTAACTTCTAAAGGAAGTAAGCTCAGAGAGGTGTGAGTCGGTATAATGTATAAGTGACAAAAGACATTAGTGGGACACAAACTCCAACCCTGTAGGGCATGGTATGTGTGCTCAACCAAGGAAGGAGAGATATTTGAAAGTGAAAGGAAATCACCAAGAGGGGGGTGAATTGGGGATTTCAAAAATTCTTTTTCAATTACCCGCACACTAGGTGAAGCTGGATATAAAGTAGAGATAGGGAAGAAGAGCTTGACACAGAATTTATACTGGTTCGGTCTTAACTCTTGACCTACGTCCAGTGCCTAGGCTCCCTGGGTTTTTCTACTATCACTCAATTCAGAAGTTCTAAGTATCAAAGATACTATACAGAAAGAAAACTGAAAGAGTAGATAACTTTTGAGCTGTTTTTCTTTTCTGCTTGTTGTTTGTATGTTGAAGACTTGTATGCAGCTCTATATATAGCAGCAAATCTTTATATGACCGTTGCTTCTATATTCAGCATTATCTCCATTCGAAATTCTAGCTGTTGTGGGCATGGATGGAGAATATAACCGTTGGGTCATAATGTTTCTTGATTTTCCGATGATTGCTTTGCATTGAAGATTATTGAATGTCTTTTACTGATTTGTGCAACGAATCATTCTGGGTAAAAGTTGCAGCAATTGTTTCCAAAAGAGGGAATTCATCCTTTTGACTAATCCTCTGTTCGACGCGTAAAATCAATGATGTCAATCAATCGAGGATCCGACTCAAACTCGAGTTTGCAATTCTAGGCTCGAGTTCGCAAGGCACTTTGAATGTCAGGTTCACCTTCTGTAAAGTGCAAACTGGAGGTTCAAGGCAAACTCTGGAGTTTGTGATATTTCTCAAGGTGTGAACTCGAGTTCATAGAGGCAGGCTCGAGTTCAGAGCATTGTAAGCCTTTGTCGCGAGAGCCATCTGAAATCAAAACCTTACACAATGGGCAAACTCGAGTCCATTAGTTAGCAGGCTCGAGTTTGACACTATTCATGTCAAAAACAAATTAAGCATTCTAGAGAGAACTGGAGGTTTAAATATGAACTCTAGCGTTTGTCAATTTACTTTACTCAGATCAAAGATTAGGTTCGAGTTTAAGAAAGCTAGGCTCGAGTTTGAAAGTTTGAATGCTCTCTGCCAAGGGCAAACTCGGGCTTGCAATAGCAGGCTCGAGTTTACAACATTTGAAAGTAAGCAAACTCTACTCAAAAGAAAATATTGTGGAGTTTATAAAAAGGTTTTCAATTGAAGAGACTTCCCGCCAGAGGAAAACTCAAGCTTGCATCTGCAGGCTCGAGTTTACACACTTGTAAACTCTTAGAACACATTCTCTGGAGGTATCAAACTGGTGTTTAAGTACACAGGCTCGAGTTTAGAAATCCAAAATAGCCTAACATTGTAACATCCCAATTTCCAAAAGCAGTATACATATATATTTTTTTTTTTAAATCAGAACATCATTTCAAATAATCAGAGTAGAGCATCAGAGCGATTGAGTAACTGATATGTATATATAAAATGCCGTAAGTCTGGATGGATACAACATCGGTATAAAGAAACCGTGTGGTTCAAAAGTATAATACAACAGAAGGAAATCTTCAACCGGATCCTCTACGTGGCCGGCTTGCTTCTTTCCTCGACCCTCGGTCCTCCAGACCCTGAAGCTATAGCTGAGATCCAATTTAGCGCATTGGATCTTAGGTAATGGTTAACCTCATGCTCAAATACAACAGTATACGGATGACATACATTCATGACATAACAGCAGATGCATGATCAATAAGAACATAAACATAGAGCAGTAGGTATAATCGGTGACCCCCAACAGAATCTCTATCCGTAATTGTATAATTGGTGACCCTAAAGAGAGTCTCTATCCGTGATTGTATAATTGGTGACCCTAAAAAGAGTCTCTATCCGTGATTGTATAATCGGTAATCCTGAACAGAGTCTCTATCCGTGAATGTATCTCGGTGACCCCCAACAGAATCTCTATCCGGGGTTGTATCTATCACATATGGTACACCTAAGTACAAATCCATAGGCACGGTGCATATAGCACTGAATAGAATGGTCAGGTAAGTGTCTACCATGGGGGCCTCACCGACATATACGGCGACTCAATGGCACACCCACGTAGACTAGCCTTGCCTTCGGTACCAAACTATTCACTCATCATATCATCACATATTTGCATACCATAAACATCAGCGTTAGTGTTACAGTACGCGAACGTACCTTCGTTGACGACGTTAGGTACTTCTGGCGGAAAACGTACTTTTTACGGAAAAACGTGAAACAGCAGCACGTCTGGCAACAGAATTCGGCAGCAGTCGAGTTTCGATATCCTATAAGAGTAATATCACTTTCATTAGTGATTTGGCATTATAACTGGCATTTTAGGTAAAAATTACCATTTTGCCCCTATACCCTTAATTGGCGGAATTTCGCCAGCACTTCGTTACGTTGGCTCCGACTTTCCAAAATTTTGCCAGAACTCTGACCCAATGATAATTTTTGAAATTCTAGACAAAAATAGCCCTATCATATGATATCTAATCATACTTGAAAAACTAAATATTACTCTAACATTACTACTCTAACTATGAAAAAACTACGGAAACTAAAAGCTCGGTACCGAAAAACTTACCCAGAGCTTCGCTGCAGATTTCCCCGGACTTCTTCCCCAGAGCTTCTCTCTCTAAATTTCGGCTTACTTCTAGTGAGAAGTGGTGTGGAGAATTATGAAGTGAAGAGGGGTATTTATAGAAATCCAGGATGGCATTTTGGTAGTTAATTCAAACTTTACCAGAACGAACATCGACCGCCGGATCGCACTTCTCCAAATGTCGCGATCCTCACCGGGACACTTGTCCATTTCGTCCTTGAGCCCTTAGGTGGCATGTTGTGACATCATCCATGATGATGTCACATGGTACTTTCTGCCCTGGACGGATAAAATTTCCCCGATCGGTCTCCGTTTCGCGTAATCTCAGGAAAATCTCAAAAATCCGGAATCACAACTTTGAAGACATTTTCCTACTGATTAGAAATGTCTAAGTTAGACTAATTTTTGATTCCATCCAGGGCTCCAAAAGTCAGTCTGAAGTTTACGGGAAAGCATGACAGTTACAGAATTAAATTCTGGAATCATCAACCTCTGGACAAAAATTCACTGATTCCAAATATGTCCAGATAATTTCAAACTCATTCCTAGATGTTGAGTTAGAATTTATTTTCTTCAGATCCAAAAATGTGCCTATCTGCATTTTTTCCTATTTCGTCTTATTAGGAAAATGCTCTACCGGCCTCGGAATCAACTTCCTAAAAGTCTAACGAAGATAAAAATCCACCGATCAATATTTTACCTTGACTTCTAAAACCTATTCCTGGGCTCTAGATAGGATCCGATTTCTATTTACGATCACTATTCACTGTACTTAATTATAAGATTATTATATTACAAAATCCTATCATCTTATCCTCTTAAGATTTTCTTGTCCTTTTTATTATTATTTTATTAATTTTTTTACAAAATTTTCCTATTGGTCCATTCTTGTATTTAGGCTTAAAAATACCTAAACTCAACTATTTTTCTCCAAAATTTCCAATTAGTTAACAAATATGTTTATACTAATTTTAGGCCACAAACCACTAATTTTAGGGTTTTACATAATTATTTATGAATTTCCTTTGCCTATGCTTAAGTAATTAGCCAATAATTACCTAATTACTTCATTATCACTTGTTGATAATTTTATTAATTAAAATACCTCATTACCTCATAACTTTTACACTGACATTTCCGTTTCCATGTCCTCTGCATTATTTTAGGATTTATAAGGGTATTTTAGTCATTTTAATACTTTTTGAGCATTCTTATTCAATTTCTCCAAGTTCATAATTTATTAAATTACCATAATTAGAGGTAATATACTCTCTCAATTTTAATAATTATTTCACTGACTTTTAGGATTTTTCACAATTTTTCTAAGATTATATGCACCATAAGGGCATTTTGACACATTATTATATTTTTCCTAATTTCCAAGAATTCTTCCTTTAGAAAATAAGATAATATAACATACTCTTTGAGACCACATATTCACATTTTTAAAAATAGCTATTTAATTTATCAGGGTATTACAAACATGCTCTCTGTCAGTATCAAACTAGAGGTTGCCTATCTAGGCTCGAGTTTGGCGCTGACAGAATGTTTTTTGAACTAAAGTCAAATCATTGGCTTAACAAATGACATTCATACTTGTTTACAATTGTCAAATATCATCAAAACACATTGAGAACTAACAAGATTGAGTATAAAGGTCATGTGCAGAAGTAAAAGTTAGTAATAGTGATGATTTGCAAGACACGTGGCGTGTTGGGGGTCAAAAGTTGGATTTTTTATAACACAAAGTACGAGGTAATTATGAGATACTGAAATATGGATTTCTTGCTCCCCAAGGAACTATATTTCGGCCACTCATGGTTAGGGAGAAGAGACAGTTGATCCGGCCCCACACAAGTCCAATTGAGTGGCCCAAGCAGTAAGGAAAAGTGTAACTGGCAAAAAGTAGCTAAGCGGGACTGGTTAGGGGTTCTGGAGGTGGGCCCATACCCCCAGATATAGATAAAATGGTGCCACATGGTGGGCCAGGGGAGAGAAAGTAGTGACTTGGAGAGCAAGGCAAATGTCACATCAAGTAATAATGAAGAGAGAGAAATATTAAAATAATAGGATTTAATCTGCACCACACATTTGAATCCGATATGACAGGGTGAATGACATGTAATCATGACCCCAAATGGTCATTTATGGCGCCATTTTAGGGCTTCCTAGTGGGTCCCACTGTCTTGGAGAAAAAGTAACTCAAAATGACCATTTTACCCTCAAGGCACTGTTTTAACCACTGGATAAAAACTTGCACCCAGTAAATCCAATAATTACAATTTTTGGGCAGCAAGAAATCTGATTTTTAGGGCCAAGATGGTGCCACCTAGGCTTCCCTAGAACCATCTAGAATGGCTTGGAGAGCAAGCCAAAAAATTGGATAAAAATCTGAAGCATCCTTTTAACCACTGGATAATAGCCCTAATCAAGAGGGTCTAATTAAGGACAGCCCCTTGCCCATTTTCATTTCTTCCTAGACGTGTTCAATAGAGGGAGAAGAGAGTGATCAGCTGAAGGTCTTGGTCCAAGAGAAGAGGAAGCCATATACATAATCTGCCAATAACAGCATTTTCTGGGCAGCGAAGATAAATCAGTGGATTTGAAATAGTAACTGAAATCCATTTGCTCTTAAATTTTAAAGGGTGAAACTAGACATCCTGAGGAATATTTTGATATAATATTTAGTGTTATTTTTAGTTTCTTACTAAGAGATATTTAATTTTGAAAACAGCCCAGAAACCTGGACCTTGTCTCGGACCAGCAGCTAGGGTTTGGGTTTAATGGATAGATAAGAACCCAGAGGATCTTGGAAATTATTTTTAACATAAACTAGACATCCTAATGGTTCCATGGCCGCTTATTTCACGTCAATTGGATGTTTGTATAATTTACTAAAAATCATTTAAGTCAGATCACTGCTTCTGGAAATTTGGGAAGGGGGCGAATTTCATTGTTTTGGAAGAGGAAATTTACACAAGTGTTTATATGGGTTGTGCATGCTTTATTTAGGGCTATAACGCGTGTGGGACGTATTTCAAACATTGGGGAAGATCTTACTCGTTGCAAGGAAGCATCAGGTAGTAACTGTTAACTTGCATACTCTATGTTA
Organism: Acacia pycnantha; assembly: GCA_025563575.1. Lineage (NCBI taxonomy): Eukaryota > Viridiplantae > Streptophyta > Magnoliopsida > Fabales > Fabaceae > Acacia > Acacia pycnantha. The sequence goes on along the minus strand of JAMWYP010000170.1, from coordinate 111,453 downwards.
CTCTCGCATGTGTGTTGTATCATGATTGTGGATTCGGGCTGTAGTGCCTAGAGGACTATGTGTCCTTAGGTCGCTGCTGAAGTTCGAGGTATGTGAGGCTATAGTACCTATTGGACTATGTGTCCTTAGGTTGCTGTTAAAGCCTAAGGCATGTAGGGCTGTAGTGCCTGAAGGACTGTGTGTCCTTGGGTTACTGCTGAAATCCGGGGTATATGAGGTAGGTAGGGCCTATTGGACTGTGTGTCCTTAGGTGGCTACTAAGGCCTCTTGGGGTAGGTAGTTAGGGTCTGCAGCCCTGGCTCCTGAGGCCCCTTAGAGCTGTTGATTCCAAGGGCTTGTCTTGACCAGGCGGTCATGTGGTCTGTGGTACATGCCATGTTGTTTTCCTGATTGTGGTTTACATTGCATGCATTGCATACATATTGTATATGAGTTTAACAGTTACTCTAGGGTTCAACTTGAACTCCAGAACACTTTGAGGATACAGGGGTAAGGCAGTAGCGGCAGGAGAACTTGAAGAAGGTAAGGGCATGATGTGGAGATTGAAGAAATAGGGGATGCCCTATCGCTTTTTGTACTATTTTAATTTGGATAACTGTCGCAATAAATTTTGTTCAGTACTTTACTTTGGACAACTGTAACCTAACCCTTCAGGGACTTATCTACTGTTTTGGACTATATATGTTTACTAGTACGTTGTAATTGTCCAAACTTGGTACCGTGCTATGTTGCTTTTACTTTGATACATGATAAAAGGAATAAGTATTGAAGGAAAAAGTAATTAAATAAAAGGAATTCCTCTAACCCGCCACCCGAAAGGGCGATGCCAGTAGGGGTGTAACACGTCGGTTTGTGATAGATGTATTTTTCTGTCACAAACCAGCCCTTTTTACAACGGATTTTTAAAATCTATCGCAAAAATTTTAATTTGTGATGGAATTGTAAATCCATCGCATGTATCGCAAAATTTGCGACAGAATTTTTTCCGTTGCAAAATCCGTCGCAATTTTACTCTTTTCTAGTAGTGGGTTAGAGTGGGACCCCAAGCCCAATAGTGAAAATGGCGCCACATTTGAGGCCCTAGTGGGAAATCAGTTTCTCCACAAAAGGCCTAAATGTGTTAGAAAATCAAACAACATATTAGGCCAAGTTGAATTTGGAATTCGAATTTTGAATTTAAGTTTAAAATTAAAATTTGAATTTTAAATTCAGGAGGTTAGGTTAAAAAATTGAATTTTAATTAAAGATATGGATGTGATCCAACATCATCTTAAATTTTTATTCAATCAATAATCAAGATATGAATGGTCAATCAATCAAGATATGGATGTGATCCATTATCTTAAATTTTGATTCAATAAAATAATCATGATATTGATTTAATTCATTATATCAATGATTTGGATAACACCAAGTAATGGGCCTATCATCTAAAACCCTATTTTTTAACTTGGTGGCCGAAAATACAGAAGATTATTAGGTATTGGAATTTCGGCCTACCAAGGCTGAAATTCATGAACTTATGCTCTTGAGAATTTCGGCAAACTACCAAGAGGTAGAAAAAGAGGCACCATCCAAGAAAGGTAAAGATCCAATCTTGTTCATCATATCTTCAACCTAATTTCAAGAAATCATCATCTTCTTGAAAAGAGAAAAACCCAAGAAATCGAAACCTTAACCTTGTCATCGCCTTACAAGCATCCAAAGAGTGGGAGGTATCAAGAGAAAGAGTTCTCATAGCAATCGAGGGATAGCTGTGTGGATCAATGTTAGAGGACATAAAATACATGTCTTTGAGTGATCTAATTAAGGTAATCCTAATCTCTAATAGTTGTTTTATCAAGTAATCATAATCCCCAATAATTGTTTTAACGAGTAATCCAAAAAATCATGAGAATCATAAAGTGTGTTACGAGTTCTCATAAGTACCGTAAAGAATTACGGTTAATGAATATAATAATAATAATAATAATAATAATAACAACAACTAATTAACGTAAGGATTTATAGGTTTCCGCAATGATTAACAACTATTTTTATTTTCAACCTCGAGACTTTTCATGAAAGTCGTGTAATAGCCATAATTTGTTGGAAATTATGCCCTAGGGGCCAGTCATTGTACTTTAAACGTTATTAATATTTAAAGTATTTCTCCTTTTGTTGTCATATTATTTGCATGTTTGTTATGATAGTTGTATCCTTAGACATATCATATAGATTGTCCTAATTGTCCTTGGTCGGTCATTTATGCGGGAGCAAAGATGGAATAAGACCGATATGATTTTGATTAGTATGGAGATGTGAATCAAAGTCATAGGCACTTGTAAGAGTACAAGGTGCTAGATCGACCCTTTATGAGAAAGCTGCATGGATTTAGTCATAAGCTTATCTCATGTATAACTGCGTCACAATGCCCTTTGACTTGAGATCGATCATCATGGATTCCTACATGAGAGTCACTGATCTTTGACCTAGTCAAAAGTCACCTTTGACCGGGTGATGATAAAGGCTTCGATCGGGATTAGTGGTTTTCATGCAGAAGAATGTAAATGCTCAAGACGGAATTTGTCCCTCACATCTGTAGAAAGATAATACTAGGCCCCTCGATGAGTGAGTCTAAGAAACGTATGGCCATACTACGATGGAACGGAGTTTCCATTTCAATTGTTATACTACTCAAGAATTGAGAAAGTAATGGTCAAGAACAGGAAGTTGACATTATCCATGCCTCATCCTTGACCAAATTATCGAGTGACAAAAGGGACGTGACATGGTTGTACAATAGGTTGTATCATATCATCGATTCCCATATGAATTGGGTGGTCGCAATGTTTTGCTAGAGGCCGCTTGTGACTTGTGGGCTGGTACAGTATTGGCCTGCTGCCAATCTCATGTGGACCTACAGGGTCGCACACAAGGATAGCCCAACACAAGCAATAGTGTCCAGATTCATTGAATCTTAGGTATGTCTAAGATTTAATGAATACAACATTTAATCTAGGATGTGTGTGTGTGTATAATTTTGAAATTAAATGATAATAATATTATTTAGATGATGATATTATTATATAGTGTTTGTTTTGTATTTAATTTATTTGATAAATTAAATAACCAAAATAAATAGAGATATCATATATCTGATTTAATTTGAATCGAGATATAGTATCTCAAATTTAATTAAATAGACAGATATCATATCTCAGATTTAATTTTCGAATAGAGATATTATATATTTGATTTAATTTGAATTGAGATATAGTATCTCATATTTAATTAAGTAGACAGATATCATATCTCAGATTTAATTTATAAAGATAAATTAAATCAACAGGCTTTTAATTTGGATTAATTGAATAGATTTGATTAGATCTGTTGGATAGATTTAATTATATCCAAATTTGAATTCAAGGTTAATTGAGATTAGTCTTGAATATTTTAATATGGCCCAATTAGGATTTTAGAAACTCTATAAAAGATATTGATCTAGTTGTATTAATAAAATGAACCAACAAGCCGCGAAAGAAATCCTAAAGAGAAAAACGTGAGACACAAAGTAAGAAGGCGCCAGCACTCTGCCGTACGTGTTGAGAGCTGTTCAGTGTGGATACCGGTAGATGGAATGGATTCGTAGAGTCGTCTCCTAGAGATTGATCGAGCAAGAAGGTGTTAGCCCACGAGTTCTCAAAGCACACATACCAGTTCGAATAGGTACGATTTTTCTTAACTAACCCGATTTAAACGCCGTTGATAGATCCTCTTAATGGGATTCGTAAAAATTTAATGGATGAATTCCTTCCGCTGTGTGTACGGATCCCAACATAATTAACCAACAATAACCACTACAAAGTTCGTTCCCTTACAAGCATGTGACTTGGCGCAAGTCATTCTATTGCAAATTTGTAGCAGTTTCGATCGGTCTAAAGTCCTACAAAATTTGATATTGGTAGCAGTTTTCTATAACTAAAAGATTGAAGATAAGGAGTTATCTTAATTAAGAAAATTATCCACAACTGTTAAGAAAGCAATTAAGTAATTATTGGGTAATTATTTAAGCTTAAGCAAAGGAAATTCAAAGATAATTATGTAAAGCTCCAAAATTGGTGGTAAAAGGCTAAGAATTAGCATAAATGTATTTTCTAATTAATTGGAAATTTTCAAGAAAAATAAATGAGTTTAGGTATTTTTAGGCCTAAATACAAGAATGGACCAATTAGGTAATTTTGTGAAATTTTTGGAAAAATATAAATAAATAAATAAATAAATAAATAATTAAATAATAAATAATAATAAATATTTAGTATAAGAGGCCAGCCGAAAATTTAGTAGGAAAATAGGATAAGAAAAAAAAAAAAAAGAGAAAGAGAATAGGAAACTTAGTTTATAAGTTTTGTATTATTATATAATATAATTAATTGTGATGAATAGTAATTAAATAAATAGGAAACGGATCCTATCTAGAGCCCCAGGAATAGGTTTTCTGAAGTCAAGGTAAAATATTGATCAGTGGATTTTTATCTTCAGTTAGACTTTTCCGGAAGTTGATTCCGAGGCCGGTAGAGCATTTTCCTAATAAGACGAAATAGGGAAGGATGCAGATAGGCACATTTTTGGATCCAAGAAAATAAATTCTAACTCAACATCTAGGAATGAGTTTGAAATTATCTGGACATATTTGGAATCAGTGAATTTTTGCCCAGAGGTTGATGATTCCGGAATTCAATTCTGTAACTGTCACGTTTTCCCGTAAACTTCAGACTGACTTTTGGAGCCCTAGATGGAATCAAAAATTAGTATAACTTAAACATTTCTAATCAGTAGGAAAATGTCTTCAAAGTTGTGATTCCGGATTTTTGAGATTTTTCCGAGATTACGCGATTCGTGACCGATCGGGGAAATTTTATCCGGCCAGGAGCAGAAAGTACCATGTGACATCATCATGGATGATGTCACAACATGCCACCTAAGGGCTCAAGGACGAAATGGACAAGTGTCCCGGTGAGGATCGCGACATTTGGCGGTGCGATCCGTGGTCGGTATTCGTTCGGTAAAGTTTGAATTAACTACCGAAATGCCATCCCGGATTTCTATAAATACCCCTCTTCACTTCATAATTCTCCACACCACTTCTCACTAGAAGTAAGCCGAAATTTAGAGAGAGAAGCTCTGGGGAAGAAGTCCGGGGAAATCTGCAGCGAAGCTCTGGGTAAGTTTTTCGGTACCGAGCTTTTAGTTTCCGTAGTTTTTTTTAATAGTTAGAGTAGTAATGTTAGAGTAATATTTAGTTTTTCAAGTATGATTAGATATCATATGATAGGGCTATTTTTCTCTAGAATTTCGAAAATTATCATTGGGTCGAAGTTCAGGCAAAATTCCGGGAAGAAAATTTGTAAGAGTAACAAAGTGCTGGCGAAATTCCGCCAATTAGGGGTATAGGGGCAAAATGGTAATTTTTACCTAAAATGCCGATTATGATGTCAAATCACTAATAGATGTGATACTACTCTTAAAGGACATCAGAAACCTTGATCTCTGCTGAATTCTGTTGTCCAAACGAGCCGTTTGTTGGACGTTTATTGCTTTCCAGTAAAGTACGATTTTAAAGTCAAGTACCTACGCGAGTCAACGAAGGTACGGACGCGTCATCGTAACACTAATCTAGTGCTGCTCATATACATATATGTGATAGGTACATTCACGGATAGAGATTACGTTAGGGGTCACCGAGATACATTCGCGTTAGAGACTGCGTCAGGGTTACCGATTATACATACGGTTTCCACACGGGTTATAGACTTAATGATACCGTTAGAGTTTTCCTAGCGCCGAGGACACGACCGTACATCGTGGCGTTGGTTTTTGTGCAGGCTATTATTGTGTAGGACTTTACGTCTTGCTTTAATGCTTATGTTACACGTACGTGTCACAATCATGCAATCATGCATCTCGCTATATGCTTAGGTGATATCTTTCTTTGTTATGTTTTGAATATCCGTCATCCGTATAATGTTTTATTTGAGCATAAGGTTAACCGTTACCCGAGATTCAATTCGATAAATTGAATCTAAATTATAGCTTCAGGGTCCGGAGGACCACGGATCGGATATCGAGGCAAGCAGCAGGAGTAGGTTTTCGGCCGAAGATATCTTCACCGCTTTCTGTATTTACTTTCAAACATTAGGATTACTGTACTCAATACTATGTTACACTATGGTTAATGTTTTGTAATGGATCAGTTACTCTTTCGCTCCAATGCTCTACTCTGATCAAAAAAAAAAATTCCGCTTTGGAAAATGGGATGTTACACTTATGGTATCAGAGCATGACATTCTGGCATGAACCTAACTATGTTACCACGAACAGTTTGGTGCCGAAGGCAAGGCTAGTCTACGTGGGTAAGCCATAAGTCGTCGTATAAGTCAGTGAGGCCCCCATGGTAGACACTTACCTGGCCATTCTGTTCGGATAACGGAGTTATGTTCAAAAAGCCTTTTAAACTTTGAGCACGTTTTGAAAATGAGTACTGATATGACCCTGGTGTGATATGTAGTGATGAACAGAAACGAAAATTCGTATACCTTCTATCCCGTAATAATGAGACGTAATGCTCGTAGATCCGTAGTTCCAGAGACGGCGGGACGAAGACGAAACCCTGATATTTCTGATGATCCCAAACCAAAATATGAACCTGATCCATTATGCTACCCTGAGCCAATGGCTAGTATGCCTCTTGAACCAGAGAAACCTGTGAGATAAGATCATACATCTGATGATGACAAACGTGAATATTTGCTGCTCTTAGGCTGTCGAGAGAATTCCGAAAGTGAAACTTTCTACGAACCGAATATCCTACGTTATGTTCTTGATTCAAACAAAAGGTTGATAGGCACCCTACGATTAGAACACTTGATGGCTGAATGACACAGCGAGACTATCAAAGGGACGTACTTCCGATATCTAGAACGAGTCAAAACGATTTATGTACGGAGAAAACACAATGAGTTTCCCTACAAGCTAGACGACTGGGTAAGATCAACCCTATAGTTTTTTTTTCTCGAGACCGCTTCTGGATGGAGCAGACGAATAAGCTCTTAGACGGAGAACGTACAACCAATTTATTTCTCTTTCTAAATCATCTCTAAGGACTAGTAAATTACGACAACGTGGGGATATACGATATAACCACTGGTCATAAACCAGCTGGATAATGTAGTATATGATAGCATGTACATTACATCTAATATGAAATATATGTTTGAATTGCAAACTATATTATCCCCTGACTTGTTATTCTTGAAATATCAAATATAGAAAGATAAATGGCGATCTTAAGAGGAGCTGGAGCTCCTAGAGCCGGGAAATCGGGCCAAGCCCATTGGGCCGCCCCGTTTAAGCCCTGGCCCCGTAGGGCTCGGGCTTGAAAAATAGGTCAGAATTTTGAAATTGGCCCTGCAAGGCCGGCCCTGTAGGGCCTCGGGCTTAATCGGGCTGGCCCTGCAGGGCCTCGGGTCGGCTCGTTAGGCCCGTTTTACTGTAACATTTTCTTTTAAAAAAAATTAATTACCTAGACTTCCACTTAATGAATGTATTTATTTGTAATTACTTAGATTTTTTTAGTTTAAACTATAACCTTTTTTTATGTTTATTATTATTTTGTATTAAAACACATAATTAGTTATTATAAATTTTAAAGAATGGATGTTTTCATATTAAATAAACACATACTTTGGTATTACTATATTGTATAAGTAATAAATTATAAATATATTTTGTGTAAAATAAGTATAATTATTTTTACCTGCAATTTATTAATTATATTTCTTTGAAAAAAATCGAAGGAAAAAGAAGGAAAAAGAGTTAAAATCTGGAATAGTAATTTTCAGGCCTCGTAGGGCCGGCCCAGCCTCAGTACTATCGGGCGGGCTTGAAAATGATGTTTTCCTTACTCCAGGCCCTGTAGGGCTGGCCCTGTTGGGCCCAGGCCCTGTCGGGCCGGGCCGGCCCTGATTCCCAGCTCTAGGAGCTCCCAGAGGCCGAGGCCGAGGTAGAGGAAGAGGCAGACAACCTCAAATAGGAGCGATTCCCGAGCAAAACAATATACCGAATCAACCAGACGAAAATGAAGTGCAAGAACTAAGGAGAACTCTCCAAGAACAGAGGGCTCTCATAGATGCACTGTTAGCGAGACAGAATCAACAAGACCTAGAAATCCAGAGACGATTGGAAGCACGACAACACGAAGAAGAACTGCACAATGATAATGAAGAAGAAGATGATGATGATGAAGAGGAGGAGAACGACGAAAATGACGAGGAAGATAATGAGTCTGAGAGATCCCGATCACTTCCTAGACACAGGAGAGGAGAGAAAAATACACAATACTGGGTTAACCAGTTTTGTAAGCTGAAGCCACCAACCTTCCGAGGAAAGCTGGACATGGCAGAGGATTGGTTGAAGAGATTGGAGAAGGTGTTCAAGGTGATAGACTGCCCGGAGGATCGCAAAGGCCAACTAGCAATCTATCAACTTGATGGAGATGCAGACCGCTGGTGGGAAGTCACAGCAGAAACCTTGCAGACCCATTACTGTCTCGTGACATGTGAGAAATTTCTAGAGAAATTTCATGACCAATACTTTCCTCCTTCGCTGCAAATGAACAAGGAGTCAGAGTTCCTCCATATCCGACAAGGACAAGAGGAATCATTCGACGACTACTACGCACGATTCACCAACTTTTCCCGATACTCGCCACACCTGCGGAAGGGCAACGATGAAAGGAGTATGGTGAACATATTGGTTCACGGATTAAAGTATGAGATTGGTGAAAAACTCATGTCCCAACGATTCCAGAATTTGACAAGCGCTGTGGAAACTTGTCGGATGACTGAGCGTAATCTGAAAAGATTCCAGAGATCCAGAAACTTCAACAACAGCAATAGCAATGCAGGACGTGGTAGTTTTAGCAATGGAAACTCCTCACGAAAAAGGAAGGTGCCTTGGGACAACTCCAGTGGTGGAAACAAGAGGCCAGTCCAAACTGAGCAACAAAACTATCCCAGGCTGGCGGAATCTCAGTCTTGTCCAAAGTGCAAGAAGTACCATCCAGGAGTCAACTGCGATGGGAAACGAATCTGCTACAAATGTCAAAAGCCGGGACACATCACCTGGAATTGTCCTGAGAAGGCTGCTGAGACGAGACTACAGAACTCAGGACGGATCTTTGCGCTAACCAATACGGAGGCTGGCGAATCCTCAGGAATGGTCCGAGATACTATCGATTAGTAAAAGTCTATGTTAGTTGTAAACCGATTCGGGTGCTAGACCGATCAATTACTTTTGATGCTTGTACGGATCCTTTTGGGATGCATACATATGTAGTAGCTACACCATTAGGTGTAAGCTTTTAGCTTGTAAAGCGTGTTTTGAACCAAGTTGCGGGTATAATATAAATCCTACTACTACTTTATAGCGTCAACGACATTCTCAATGGTGTTAAACTAGCAGCGATGTAGAAAATAAGTAGCAAACGGATAGAGGCTCTGGTTAGGGTCACCGACTCGGATGGAGGCTCTGTCTAGGGTCACCGACTCGGATAGGGATTCTGTTAGGGTCACCAATTATACATATCGGATAGAGGCATCGCTTAGGGTCACTGATTATACATGCTTCTCTACACTTAAGTTGCTCAACGGAATTGCCGGAGCAGAAATTTTCTAGATCGGATATGATTGATCACATTTCTACATAGTTGGTACAAGTCACAAGAGATCGTAAGAATCTTTTGGTGATTGTGATGATCGTATATCCTTCGAAGCCGGTGTCAATAGAGCACCGAACATGGTTAGACTTCCATAACGTTTTTCTTAAGTTATATTCGACCGTGATCATGTCATTAAGTAAGAGATATCTTATGTTTTCATGGTGTATGGGAACCATGGGGACATTTTTGGTATCCATTTTGGTATTTGTGGTGTTAACCGCGGTGTATGGGAACCACGGGGAAACATCATATATCAAAGTACGAAATGACAAGATCTTTGTGGACAAACCAAGGCGAATTCCCGATCAGCAAGAAGGGCGGCGGGCAGATAAAGTTAAGATCCGACGCATATAGTCCAAAGGCCAAGTAGGACGGAGTATAGTTAGTACAAAGTTTAGTTGGTTTAGTACAAATTTCGAGGACGAAATTTTGTTTAAGGAGGGGAGAAATGAAATACCCTGATAAATTAAATAGCTATTTTTAAAAGATGAATATGTGGTCTCGAAGAATATGTTATATCATCTTATTTTCTAAAGGAAAAGTTCTTGGAAATTAGGAAAAATATAATAATGTGCCAGAAATGACCAAAATACCCTTATGGAGCATAAAGGACTTAGAAAAATTATGAAAAATCCTAAAAGGCAGTGAAATGACCAAGTAAATTAGGAGAGTATATTATCTCTAATTGTGGTAATTTAATTAATTATAATTTTTGGAATATTGAGAAGGAATATTCAAACAGTATTGAAAATACCATAATGCCCCCGTAAATTCTAAACTAATGCAAGAGTCATGAAATTCTAATGTTAATACAAAAGATTGAAGATAAGGAGTTATCTTAATTAAGAAAATTATCCACAACTGTTAAGAAAGCAATTAATTAATTATTGGGTAATTATTTAAGCTTAAGCAAAGGAAATTCAAAGATAATTATGTAAAGCTCCAAAATTGGTGGTAAAAGGCTAAGAATTAGCATAAATGTATTTGCTAATTAATTGGAAATTTTCAAGAAAAATAAATGAGTTTAGGTATTTTTAGGCCTAAATACAAGAATGGACCAATTAGGTAATTTTGTGAAATTTTTGGAAAAATATAAATAATTAAATAATTAAATAATTAAATAAATAATAATAATAAATATTTAGTATAAGAGGCCAGCCGAAAATTTAGTAGGAAAATAGGATAAGAATAAAAAAAAAAAAGAGAAAGAGAATCGGAAACTTAGTTTATAAGTTTTGTATTATTATATAATATAATTAATTGTGATTAATAGTAATTAAATAAATAGGAAACGGATCCTATCTAGAGCCCCAGGAATAGGTTTTCTGAAGTCAAGGTAAAATATTGATCAGTGGATTTTTATCTTCACAACATCTAGGAATGAGTTTGAAATTATCTGGACATATTTGGAATCAGTGAATTTTTGTCCAGAGGTTGATGATTCCGGAAATTTGAGAGAGAAGCTCTGGGAAGAAGTCCGGGAAATCTGCAGTGAAGCTCCGGGTAAGTTTTTCTGCACGAGCTTTTTAGTTTCCGTAGTTTTTTTTAATAGTTAGAGTAGTAATGTTAGAGTAATATTTAGTTTTTCAAGTATGATTAGATATCATATGATAGGGCTATTTTCTCTAGAATTTCGAAAATTATCATTGGGTCGAAGTTCAGGCAAAATTCCGGGAAGAAAATTTGTAAGAGTAACAAAGTGCTGGCGAAATTCCGCCAATTAGGGGTATAGGGGCAAAATGGTAATTTTTACCTAAAATGCCAGTTATGATGTCAAATCACTAATAGATGTGATACTACTCTTAAAGGACATCAGAAACCTTGATCTGCTGCCGTTACGCTGTCCGACGAGCCGCTGTTGGACGTTTCGTTTTCCTAGCGCTGAGGACACGACCGTACATCGTGGCACTGGTTTTTGTGCAGGCTATTATTGTGTAGGACTTTACGTACTGCTTTAATGCTTATGTTCTGTCTGTGTCACAATCATGCAATCATGCATGTGCTATATGCTTAGGTGATATGGTGCTGTTATGTTTTGAATATCTGTCATCCGTATACTGTTTTATTTGAGCATAAGGTTAACCGTTACCTGATATTCAATTCGATAAATTGAATCTCAACTATAGCTTCAGGGTCCGGAGGACCACGGATCGGAGATCGAGGCAAGCAGCAAGAGTAGGCTTTCAGCCGAAGATATCTTCACCGCTTTCTGTATTTACTTTCAAACAGTAGGATTACTGTACTCAATACTATGTTACACTATGGTTAATGTTTTGTAATGGATCAGTTACTCTTTCGTTCCAATGCTCTACTCTGATTAAAAAAAAAAAAATCCGCTTTGGAAAATGGGATGTTACATAAGTACTATAAATTAACCCTCTACAAATCGACAGTTTTGTTTTTGTAACGCCTCACTCAATAGAAAGAATTCAAGCATCGATCATATACCTACAAAGAGTCAAATTCGCAACTTTTTTGCTTAAGTAAAAATTTAAGGAGATGCTTTGATGCTGGTTGAACCAAACGGTTCTAACAAAAAATGTGGGAAGTGAAGTATTAATAAAAATTTAGAGTTTGACAGGTCATGAGTACAATGATCGTGTGAGTTCCTTCCGATAAGTGAAGGATAAAAAAATGTCGACACATTATTATTAATGAAACTATAATCAAATCACTAAAGAGATACTCCCTCATGTCCTTAATATAAGACATTTATCTAATTTGATTAGATTAAGAAAATTAGTTAGTTAAATTAGTTAATATGACATGTATTTTCTAAAAACCTATCATCTTCAATTCCTTAATTCTCTCATTTATTTTCCTCCTTGATTGTTATACCAATTCCACATACTAAGGGTTTGAACTCATAATCTCATACTTAAAGTGTTAGTTCTCTATGAGTTTTGATGATAACTGAAACTTGTAAACTCAAATTGAAGTTTGTCTTTATTAAGTTGAAAAACTTATTGTCAAAGACAAACTCGAATTTTAGTTTGGAAACTTGAGTTTGGACTTAACAGAGAGTAGCTCAAGTTTTTACAAACTTAGACAAACTCGAGTTTAGGTTTGGAAACTCGAGTTTTGACTATACAGAGAGCTCCTAAGTTTTTCAAACACAAAGCAAACTCGAGTTTAGTTTTAATGAACTCAAGTTTTGACAAGGCTGAGAGCTATCAATATTTTGAACATAGCAAAATTCTAGTTTCCATTTGGAAACTCGAGTTTGTGCCAGACAGATCAGAGAGTTCTCAAAGTTTCCAAGTTTTGTTGGAAACTTGAGTTTGGATTCGGAAACTCGAGTTTACAACATACAGAGAACTATGCTCCACTTTGATCTTATGAAAACTTCAGTTTTGATTGGAAACTCCAGTTTGCATATAACAAAGTTTTTCAAAGTTCTCTTTTACGAGGAAACTCGAGTTTGGTTTTTTTACTAACTCGAGTTTAGGAGTTACAGAAAACAACTCAAAATTTCTAAACATTTGAAAACTCCATTTTGCAATTGCCAACTCGAGCTTAGACCATGCAGAGAGTTTTCCATTTTTCAAATATTTATGGAAACTTGAGTTTCACTTTATAAACTCGAGTTTAGGCCAAGCAGGGAGTTTTGTTATATTTGAACCTTTTGAAAACTCCAGTTTGGTTTTAGAAACTCCAGTTTTGAGCTTTTGGACTTAAACTCGTTTACATCATAAAAGTCCAAAACTCGAGTTTGTCACTTAATGGCTCGAGTTTTGAACCTGTCTCAAAACTTGCTTCAAAGACCAAATCGCGAGATTTTTCTCTAGATGAAGAAAACTTGAGTTTAGTTTTGGAAACTTGAGTTTAGGCTTTTAATGAAAAATGAAAACTCCAGTTTGGATGAACAAACTCGAGTTTGTGTCGCTGGTTTTGAAATTCAAACTAGACGAATTTGTGAAATCTTCATGTTTGAGTTTAATACTTCTTATCTTCACTCATCACTATTCCTAACTATGTTTAATTAGTTTTTTAGTGAGTTTCAGATGATTTAAAGAGAATTAAATGAAGCATTAGCATAAAGCACAAACTGATGTCAACTCATTAAATGCAAAGTCCAGAAAACTTGCATCCTTTTGGACAATCATTCTACACACGTTGCAAAGGGATTAATGTTTCCTTTCTACATCCAGTAGCTGCTCTTCCAACGGATTAAAAGTCAAGAAGTCAAGCATAAATATCTGTGTTGTTGGATTAACCAAAGAGTAGAGAGAGAATAAGACCAAAGCTTCAACTAATCCATTCTTAATGTTGGCAACGGTCACATTAAAGATTACAACGGTCATTTAATACTCTCTTTGTATAAATAGAGTTGCATTCAATTCTTCTCAAGAACCAATCTGCAGAAAACGAAAGTCATTCAAGTTTCCAACTACTCTTTGAGTTTTCTTGTGTAAAGTATCTCTTGATACATTGTACTTCAATGATTATCTTTATCCACTCTTAGAGAGAGTTCATTTATTGAAATTCATTCATTGTAAAAATCTCAAGTCAGGGGACTTGGAGATTGGGATATTGATTGCAACTTGTAAGGGGAGTAAGTTCTAGTGAGAGAATTACTCTTGAGTTATAGAGTGTGTAATCAATTGAGTTAGTGAAAAATCCCAGAGAGTCTGGTGACTGGACGTAGGTCAAGAGGTTGGACCGAACCAGTATAAAGTCCTTGTGTCTATAAAGTCCTTGTATCTTGCTCTTCTTCTTTATACTCTGTTCAGCTTTGTTTTTAGTGTTAAAAAACAGAGCAATTCGAAAAGAATTTTTATAATCCCAATTCACCCCCTTGGTGATTAAGCTTCACTTTCATAAAGAACCACGGTGCTTGGTTACGAAATCTGAAGAAAATGTTATGTCATGGGCATTACCAAAAATTCACTGCTATGTCATGGACATGGTTCTTGGAAGATTTAGAAGTAAATATTCATCAAACATATGAAGTACACGTAGACACGCAGAAAGCATAAATCATCAGCTTTATTATAAACACTTGAACATGATTTCATTTTCTAAACCAACATATATATAATTAGAAGCCACAGATCAACAACTCATGAAATTATTAAACACAAAACGATAAACTGATGACATTATATTACAAAACATCAAGCATAAATAACTAATCAACAGAAGAAAGCCACAGGTACCTATTATTTTTACTATTTCCAAACAAACATAAAAGCACAGATTAATAATAATAAAGAAACCTCAAGAAAAGAAATATACAAAACTAGAAGAAGATCTGAAAGTGTCATACATAACCATATCATATTGAAGGTCAGCACCATGGATCTAGCTAGATCTTGATGAACGATCTCCTTGTCTATTTGCCGCGCAGGCCTCTAAAGTAGCCTCTAGGGTTAGCTTCAAAGACGGGTCTTTCTATGAACCGACCCACTTGACCCGGTGCCTTCATAAGTATTCGAACCGGAGGACGACAACATCTTAGTATGAATCGGAGTGCCCGACCAATTGCTTCTGCAAGAGCACGACAACATCTGAATATGAATTGGAGAGCTTGAACAACTGCTACCATAAGAGCACGACAACATATGAATATGAATCTGACAATCAGACCAATTGCTGTCATAATTATATTTGCACAGAAACAAAGACATATGACTACAACGACAAGAAGAAGAACTGCTGCCACCCCAATAAGTATGTCTCTGAATATTCCTTTTGCACTTAACTCCTCAAACCATTTCTGGATAATCTCAAACCAATCTGTAATTGCGAAGCTCTCGTACCAATTTTCAGTGGTCTTGGACCAGTTCATATTTTCAATAGCCTCAAACCAGTTCATTTTCCGGCTGCTGGAAGTAACCAACTTCATTTTTCCTACTTGAGGTCTGATACACAGTTTGTAATCAAGGAGAGAAGAAAAGATAATTTGGAGGAAAAAAACATAACTCTTGAACCAGTTCACACTTAACTTCCTTTATATAATATCTTTGAATAATATCTGTACGGAAAAAATCCGTTCAATGTATGGTTAGATAAGAATAAACATAACTCTTGATCTATAAAGAAACTCTCTCTCTCTTTGACCCATATTTCATTATATTTATACAATATAGCTCAATTTGTATTGGGATTGGCCCTTAATCCACTAAAGATAGATTATATATTCTGACATATTAAACAGGTCCTTCTCCCAATTGTTTAGATAAAATTAAGGAATAAAATGGAGTCTATCTTTAAGAAAAAAGAAAATTGACAAATCATGGAAAAAGCTAAGATGTGGTGGGCAAAAATTGACGCATGATGCTTGTTCTACTTACTTTTTGACTGATTGTACTAAAGGCTGTTTGGTTTCATATACAATAAGCTATGCTATTTAATGATTATGAGACAAAATTGTTTTTACATATTTATTTTATAAAATAAGAAATTAATATTTCACCGCTAAACATGAAAAATGACACACTATCAACAGTCGGTCCACAACAAGCTTGTATTCTTGTTCACCATTAGGAATAGAATAAAGTAACACTTTAAGAGTAATTAAGTATCCACTGCACACAATAATGCGCTCCCTTTATTCCCGGAAATTTCCCTTTGAACTTTAAAGTGCGTATAAAGTTGACAGACATCCACGCACAAATCAAGAAAACGGTTGCTTGAAGGAGTAAAATCAATTAGGGTTGTAAAAAAATAAATAATAATAATAATAATAATAATTAATTAATTAAAAAAAAAACAGAATCTGGGTCGCCTCAAGCAGAAAATTGAATTTATGGGTTGCTGAGAGCGGTAACAATTGGTTTTAGAGTCCCAAAAATAAGTAGTCAACCTAGATTTTTATTTGTTAAGAACTAATAATTTGGTATGGTATATTGTTTACTGTTGATTTTGTTAATAAGATCCTGTAAGCTAAATTGCGTAAATCTTTTTTTTTTTTTAACAGAAAGCCTTTTTTTAAAGGAAAAATGACATAAAAATACCATTTAAACTTTAAAATCATGTTAACAACAACAGTAAACAATTGACAACTCTTTTTATTGTGAAATTACTTATTTAGAATTTTGAAATTCATGTGGCATTTTCTTGGGATTGTTGGTTTTCCAAATAAGTTGATGAACAAGTCATTTCCCCAATTTTCTCCATACAAAATGAGGAATAAAAGGGAGTTTGTCAGAAGCAAAGAAACGCATCATGAAAGAAGACAGGATGTGGTGCGCAAAAAAGTGACACATGATGATGACCAATTTACTCTCTTTCTACATACTTTTTAATTGATTATACTAGAAAATGACACACTTTTAGTTCGTTCACTTCTTAGTAAAATGGTTAGATTATAATTATAAGGTTGTGAGTTCACATTCTATTGATGTGAGGACTTAAAGTCAGTGATAATCTATAAGTACATTTAGTGTAGCATACCCTGACCCTGATGAGCCATCAATACACAACTCAACTAGTTTGAGAGCACTAAAAAAAAATGAATTGGTCTGAAAGCACTGGGAATTGGTTCCAGAGCATTGAAAATATAGATTGGTTTGAGATATTTAAGAATTGGCTTGAGAGAGCGTTAAGAATTGGTTTGAAGAAATAAAAGAGAGGAATGAGTGATGACGCGTGGAATTTCATTGTTGGAGCAGGTATGGTTCTTCTTCTTGTTATTGTTGTCATGTGTGTCTATGTGGTTGGTTGCTTAAACATAAATCTGAGTGTGATTGGTCAAGTGATCGTATTCATATTACAATGTTGTTGGGTTCTTGTCAAAGCGATTGGTTTGGCAATCATGTTCATATTACAATGTTGTTGGTTATTCTGAAACCAATTGGTTGGGGAATTATATTCATCTTAAGAAGTTGTGGCGTTCAACTTATGAGAGCACCGGGTCTGGCGTCTGTGTATATACCAAGAGCCCCCTTTTTACTTAGCCTAGAATCTACTTTCGCCTTTTGCGTTGTATATGTCCATGAAAGGAGCCATCAAGATATACATTATCATCGATCAACGCCCTTCAAGCTTAAATATGACTGTGTTTATGTGTGGTATAGTAGCACTTAATTTCTCTTGTTATGGTCATTTGTTTGTGTTTTCCTGATTTGATGTTTCTTTCTTGTTCATCCGTGTTGTATCTTAATCATGTGCCTGGTTTAATCTTTTCGGTTGCTTAAATTATTCAGCTTTTGCATGTACATTTCATGTTTGATCATATACACTCTCCGGTAAGATCTAATTTATATATTATAGTTATCATTTTTCTTCAAACAGATTTATATTACTTATAAGCCCATATATATAATCTAATATTACTAGGAAAGATCATATCATATATGTTATAATTAGCTTATTTATTTAGTTTTTTAAAATTTTTAAAATATATTTTATATTTAGAATAACAATAATGATATATTTTCATTTAATCCAATGAGCCTTCCGAAAACTTAATATATTTCTTTCTTTTTTTTGCCATCAAGTATTAGTTATCTTTTTTACGGACTCATCATTGTCCCTACTTTCTCATAATTTCTCTCATTCATACTTTGAAGTTTGAACTTTCCTTCGTCACCATCAAAGCAAGGTTCGTGGAATCTGTTTTATGACTTTATCAAAGCTTATAATTTTATTTTTTTAAAAAAGAAAAAAAGTTAAGTAGGTGGAGAGAACCGTAGTCTGTCGTAGCAATAGAAGATCGACACGTCATACAATAGTGCAGCCCATTCGTGATCGTGCCCTCCCATCAATCTGGCCTCCGTACGTTAATCATGCAAGCAAGCTGTGACTCATCAGACAGAACTATTGGATTTTTCTAATAGCCTTTGATAATGACAACGCTATCACTTTGGGAAGGGTTGTTATGTATGAATCCCCTAAGATGAAGGGCAAACTCTCACGAACCTTCATAAGGACCAAAACCATCGTCAATATCAAAGAGCCACTTGTCCCTGACTTTCGGGTTCCTAGACCCCAGTGAGAATCAATATGGGTGACGGTCAAGTATGAACGCCTTCAACACTACTATTATGATTGTGGACGAATAGGCCACAAAGCGAGAAATTGCAAATACCTGTCTGCAACTGCGAAGGAGAAATGGTCATGAGATCATTGAAGATGTAGTCAACGCCATCTTGCAACAGGAAATAAAGATTGTGGGAATCCCGACAGTCACGGAACCAATTATAGAAGACCCTCACTCCCTGCAACAACCACATCTTTTCCAAAAGTCACCAACGGGAGGTATGAACCTGATCAGTATTAAGCTTCCAACTAACCCGAACCATATCACCATCCCCTACCTTGAACCAACGACCCGACTCAGAAGCCCAAAATATCGGGTCGACTTCCCAGATCATGATGCCGACCCCCAGACTGCGATTATCCCAATCAGTGGGTTGTCTCCAATCTCAGTCGTGACCTCAGGATTGAATCGCATCCATCTGAAACACCGGAAAGATCCTTTGGCAGAAGATCAAGTCCTGAACCCTACCAAGAAGCGCCTCCTCTTCTTAAAAAGTGCTAAAGATCCCCCTCCTATCCCACAAGTTCAGACCACCATTCCAAGGCCACAACGTGTGAGTTGCTGCAGAGTCAAAAATAACATGCGTGGAAATAAGGCCAAAAGCATAATCAAAGCTGCAGCACTGTCACTTATTGCAGACTCCCCTCAATCTTCACCCCTCAATAACACACCACCCAATGATAATAATAACCCCCTCTCTTTCTGTAACACACCAATAACTGTCCGATGGTTGCCACCAAGTAACCATCGGTTCGCCATGAGTCTACTAGCCTGGAACTGTCAGGGGTTAGGGGTTCCCCTGTCAATTAAACACCTTAAAGAGGTCTGCAAAAATAAAAAAACCCCAACTGGTCTATCTCATAGAAGGCTAGTTACTCTCAATAGCAAGGCTATTTTGATGCTCCAAAGCGCTCTCAGTCGGCAAGAATACTTTCGCATTTGTAATCTACCAAGTGCAAGGGAAATGTGGAATGCCTTGGAGATTGCCTATGAAGGAACAACCGGTATTAAGGAAAATTGAATCAACACGTTGACTACCGAGTATGATCTTCTTCGTATGAAGACCAGAGAATCCATCGGAGAGTTTCAACTTCGCTTCACTCATCTGATCAACCAATTATTTTCTCTTGGAAAGGTGTATGATCAAAATTCTCAAGTCAGAAAATTCTCAATGTCTTGACAAAAGGCTGGGAAGCCAAAGTAACTGCTATAGAAGAAGCCCGTGGTGAATCGATGCAATCAATTGCTGCTCTATTCGGAAGTCTATCTGAATACGAAAGCAAAGGAGTTGCTCTTAATGTTGTGAAAGAGAAGGAAGCTAAAGACAAAGATAATGATGATGATGGTGACGATGACGAGATGGGCATGTTCATGCGAAGATTCAAGAAGTTTTATAAGAAGGATCAAGGCTTCAAAAATAGATTCCATAAAGGAGGCTCAAGTAATCGACGCGATTTTAAGGATAAGGAACAAGTCATCTGTTATGAGTGTGAAAAGCCGGGACATTACAAATAAGAATGTCCTCAATTGAAAGGCAAAGAAAAGGAGAAGAAGAAGAAGTTCAATCACTCCAAAAAGAAAGCCTATATATCGGCCATATGGGGAGATAGCTCCTCAGATGATGAAGAAAGTGAGGAAGAAGAAGAGGTTGCTAATGTTTGCCTAGTTGCAAAAGAAGAGCAACCTGAAAACAACGACAAAGAGGGATATGATTCTGAACCCTCTTATGATGAATTACTTTCTGAGTATAATGATTTACATTCTGAATTCAAAAAGATTGCAAAAGAACTTATGGCTTCCAGAAAGAAAAACAAATTGCTTGAACAACAAGCTAAAGATTTACCTCCAGTTTCAGTTTGTGAAAACTCCGTTTGTGAAAAATGTCCTGATCTTATAAAGAAAAACTCTTATCTTACAAAAACACTTGAGAAATTCACTAAGGGTAGTGAGATGCTTAATGTTATTTTGAAAGTTCAAAGATTTACAAACTTAATAGGAGAAAAATATTATCTGAAATATTTTCAAAAATCTGCTCATACTTCAAATCTGTTTGCTCATTGCAATTACTATAACCAAAAGGGACACAGTACTTCATCATGTTTTCATAAGAAAGATAGAAGAGATAAACTTGTTGGTAACTATCAATGGGTACCTAAGGGAACATATGTTCCTAAGGCCCGAACTAACCCTAAAAGACCAAGAAAAGATGGGTGCCTAAAACTTAATCTCTTTTGATTTGCAGGTTTGTTTGAGAGCATCAAGAACCAACAAGTGGTACATTGACAGTGGGTGCTCTAGACACATGATGGGCAATCAAGCCAAATTTGTTGCAATGAGATCAAGAGACGGTGGTAAAGTCACCTTTGGAGGTAACCAACCTGGGAAAATCACTGGAATTGGTGAGATTGATGCAAAGGATGGACCTCAGATCAAAGATGTTTATCTTGTGGAAGGTCTCTATCACAACCTCCTAAGTGTTAGTCAAAGTGCTGACAAGAACAATTAGATCATCTTAGATTCAGAGGAATGTCTCATTGTCAACAAAGGTGATCTCCCAATCGATAAAGGTAAACTTAAGGTATTATTTAAAGCTCCTAGAGAAAGTAACTAATATACCTTAGATTTACCTAAAGTTTGTTCTGAAAAATGTTTTGCTAACAACTTGGACGAAAGTTGGCTGTGGCATAAGCGTCTGGCTCATGTGAACATGTTCCAACTGGACAAGTTATTAAGAAAAGATTTAGTTGTTGCTTTACCTAAATTACATTTTAAAAATGACATGATTTATGATTCTTGTCAAAGAGGTAAACAAACTAAATCATCTTTTAAAAACAAGTTTGAAATCTCGACCAATCGACCTCTTCAACTACTTCATATGGATTTAGTTGGACCGGCAAGAATTAAAAGTCTTGGTGGAAATTTGTATACTCTGGTCATTGTCGACGATTTCTCTCAATTTACATGGACTATCTTCTTATCCTTAAAAGATGAAACATTTGATATGTTTGCTGTGTTTGCCAAGAAAGTGGAAAACGAGAAAGGCATTTGCATTTCAACTATTCGAACCGATCTTGGAGGAGAATTTCAGAATCAAGCTTTCGAAGAGTATTGTGATGTGCATGGAATTGATCACAATTTCTCGGCTCCAAGAACACCACAATAGAATGGTGTGGTTGGGAGGAAGAACCGAGTGCTCACCAAAATGGCCCGTGCAAGGCTGAACGAAAACAAGACTTTGTAAGTCTTTTGGGCAGATGTGATGAGCACGGCCAACTACATCTCAAATCGAGCCTATCTATGGAAGAAGCTAAACAAAACACCAGATGAGCTCTACAAAGGAAGAAAACCAAATTTGGCACATCTGCATATCCTTGGCTATAAGTGTTTCGTTCACAACAATGGTAAGGATAATTTGGGTAAGTTTGATCCCAAATCCAGAAGGTATATTTCTTGGATACTCTAATAGAAGTAAAGCATATAGAGTTTTCAATAAGCGTACTCATTTAGTTGAAGAGTCTATCCATGTTGTGTTTTGTGAATCCAAGATAGATGAACCTTTAGATGATGATGAACCTACTTATAAACACCAATTCTTTTCAAAAACTACTCCTGCCTCTCTTGAAAGTCCAAAAAACGTTTTTGAAAGTGATTGTCAAAATTATTGTGAAAATCCTGATCAATCTCAACCTAGAGCTTGGAAGTTTATTAGGAATCATCCTTTGGACCAAGTAATAGGTGATGTAAATCAAGGTGTGAGGACTAGAAAAGGTACCTTGAATGAGGTTACTTTTTCTACCTTCATATCAGAGATTGAGCCCTCTAAAATTGATGAAGCCCTAACAGACAATGATTGGGTGATAGCAATGCAAGAGGAATTACATCAATTTGATAGAAATCAAGTTTGGGAGTTGGTACCTAGGCCTAAAGACCATCCGGTCATTGGCACTAAATGGGTATTCAAGAACAAACGTGATGAATCCGCAATCATAATTCGTAACAAGGCTAGATTGGTTGCCAAAGGCTATAATCAAGAATAAGGTATTGATTATGAGGAAACATATGCTCTAGTGGCTAGATTGGAAGCAATATGAGTACTCTTAGCCTTTGCATGTATCAAGGGATTTAAACTCTATCAAATGGATGTTAAGAGTACTTTTCTAAATGGTTTCATTCAGGAGGAAGTTTACGTTGAACAACCTCCTGGCTTTGAAAATGATCATCATCCAGATCATGTTTACCGTCTCGAGAAGGCCCTATATGGTCTTAAACAAGCTCCTAGAGCTTGGTATGAGCGGTTAAGAAAATTTCTTTGGGATCAAGGTTTTGTCAAAGGAAAAGAAGATACAACGCTCTTCATTAAGACTAACAAGCTTAATGAAATCTTAATTGTGCAAATATATGTGGATGACATAATATTTGGTGCTACTAATGATTCTCTATGTGAGGAATTTTCCAACAAAATGTAGGGTGGATTTGAAATGTCAATGATAGGTGAGCTCAATTACTTCCTCGGACTCCAAATCAAACAACGGAAGAATGCGATTTTCATCTCTCAAACAAAGTATCTCCGTGATTTGCTCAAGAAGTTCGGGATCGAATACTGCAATGGAGTCGACACTCCGATGAGCTCTACTACCTCTTTGGATCGGATGAAGAAAAAGGCAAAGACTTCAATATAATCAAGTATAGAGGGATGATTGGCTCCTTACTATACTTGATCGCAAGCAGACCAGATATTCAATTCAGTTTGGGAATGTCTGCAAGATTTCAAGCCGCTCCAAAGGAATCACATGCTAAGCATGAGAAGAGAATCTTTCACTATATTGCTGACACAAAGGAGCTTGGTTTATGGTTTCCAAAAGATCAACAAGAATTTCTGGTAGCATACTTAGACTCAGATCATGCTGGCTACAAGACCGATCGAAAGAGTACAAGTGGTCAATGCCAATTTCTGGGTGGATCACTTGTTTCCTAGTTTAGTAAGAAGCAGACCATTGTTTTTATATCATCTACCAAAGCTGAGTATATAGCCACCTTAAGTTGTTGCGCTCAAGTCCCATGGCTCAAGCAACAACTATCTGACGTGGGAATCAATTTAAAGGAAGTTCCAATCCTGTGTGACAACACCAACACAATAAGCTTGGCGAAAAATCTAGTTCAACATACAAGGACCAATCATATTGATGTGGGACATCATTTCATCAGAGATCATGTGCAAAAGAAAGATGTCAAGGTAATGTTCATTCCTACCCATCTTCAACTTGCGGATATTTTCACAAAGCCTCTGTCTAAGGAGCAGTTCAATTTCATCCAAAGAGAATTGGGAATGGTAAATCCCAATGAATTGTAAGTAATGTTAGTTTAATGTAAATAATTGTGTTTTGATGATTAACAAAGACTAACTTAAGCATCAGAGTTTCTAGATTGTGTTTTTGCAGGACTCTGTTATGTCAAGAAAGAACAGGGGTGATCAAAGGGAACTTGGCTCGAGCCAAGATATATGGTAACTCGAGCCAATCCATATTAGAGATCGAAGAAATTGTGAAAAGAGCTAGTTGAATCGAGCCAGTAAGTGTCACCCCGAGTCAAAGGGAAAGCCGAGAGTTTGAAGAATGGAAAAACACTTTTGACTCGAGACTACTTGTGCACCTCGAGTCAATGAGCAACCCAAGAGTTTGAAGAATGGAGAGCATTTTTTGACTCGAGTCAGTTAGTAGTAACTTGAGCCAATAATCCATCGCTGTTCTAGGTTAGTTCAAACTCTTGCTCAACTCGAGCCAAACATTGCTACCTCGAGCCGGTAACTTTAGCCAACAATGCTAGCCTCGAGTTAATCTCTATTATATATATATATATATGTGTGTGTGTGTGTGTGTGTGAGGGAGAGCTTGTCGCTTCATTATTCATTTCCTCTCTCTCTCTCTCTCTACATTCGAATCGTCTCAGCTCTATCTCTCTCTCTATCTCTTCTCTGAACCCAAACCCTAACTTTCATTTCCGAAAAATGCTTCCCAAATCAAACCCAAAATATCTTGCCAAATCCAAGAAATCTGACTTACATTTTGAAGCTACTGAGTCTTCATCACCTCCTCCATTGAAATGATCACAACGAGAGAAGATTCCAACTAAGAGGTATCAACCCAAGGTCTCATTTGAGGAACCTGAATGTAAAAAGCAAAGAAAATTGAAAGTCAAAGAGCCTTCTGAGGTTTCTATATCTAAGTCGATTGACGAAGAAGCTTCAACTCACAAAGAAAAAGAAGTGGTTGTTGTCAGTCCAAAGAAAACAAAGAAGAAGCAGTATGTTCCTTCTTCTGAGTTTTGCGGAACCTCTAAGACTCAAGCAAAGAGCCAAGCCTTTGTCTCGGTGTCGAAAGCTTCTACTTCTGCATCAAAAGTCTCTGCCACTACTTCAAAGGCTTCGATACAATAGTCTGGATCTAAGGTATTCGAGATACCATCCATTGTGTCTATCAATCATGCTTCTATTACTCTTCCTCCTGTCGATTTTATTTGTAGTCCTATTCTATTTTCCTCTGATGATGTGAGAAAGTTTAGTAAGGATTATGCACTTAGGAACTTTTGTCCTATAGTGTCTCTGGACCTTCTAAAACTCAAGAGTGACTATAACCTAGACCATTTTCCATGGTTTAAAGATAATGAGTCTTTTCTGTCTATTTCTGCTTCCTTCAGCGCTACATTAGTTAGAGTCTTTTACTTTAACATGTCTGCGCATACTCTGTTAAACAAGCATCATAATGTGGCTGAGGAAAAACTTCTTACTATTGTCAGAGGAAAGCGTATTTCAATGACTGCCTCTTATCTGAATGAAATACTTCAAGTTGTTAATCCTCTTCCCATTCCAGAAATTCACTATGATAATGAGGAAATTTTCAAAATACTTCGACCAGTAAGCAGTTAAGTGAACCAGTAGGGTCACTTCACTTTCTTCCCATCTCCATGCCACCTGTACACAAGGCCTTGTGGTACATCTACTCAAGGAACTTTGTACAGAAGGGCAAAAATTTCACTCATTTCAGACAGAGAGACTACACTCTTTTTGCCACCTTTGTACCTAAAGTTCCTCATGATCTTGGTCACTGGATATTCAATGAAATGAAAAGGTACTGTATACATTCAAAGAAAAATTCTACCATACCTTTTCCGAGTTTAGTCTTTGTTATTCTATTTCATGAGAAGATATGGTATCTGGAGAAAGATGAGGTAGCCAAAAAGGCTGAGGTGTTTGGACAGCACATTCTGAACTTAATGAAGTTGAACTTCCAAGAAGGTTCTGGCCACTCTAGGGCACCAGGTCCATCGAGATCAAGAGCCTCAAAGCAAAGAATTCCAGAGCCCCAACATGAGCCTGGTCCTGAACTGACTTCCCAGCCTGCCCCCTTTTCAACTGGAGCCAATATTAAAGCAATTGTTGAAAAGGTTGTTTCAGATAGTTTGGATCCCTTGCACATCTCTTTGTCTGCTCAGAACTCTTTATCTGTCAAAATGGAGGTTGCAATTGGCAAGTTAGTGGAAGAGGTGACCAAGATGCAAGGTGACCAAGAGGAATTAAAGGAAGAAGTTGAAAATTTAAGTGGGCATCTTGAAGATCATGGAGCTAGCATCACCAATATTCACAACACGCTTTGGATTCTATCCAACAAGGTTGACAATCTTATCTAGTCTCAGTCTCAGTCTAGTGGTCTTGGTGCTGGCATTCCTTCTCCTGTTCCCAAACTTTCACCTCTTTTATCTCTCTCACCCTCCTTTGGTTTCACCACCACCCCTTCTGTCTTCACTCCTATCATTTCTCCTCCACCTGTCTCTACCCCTGCCACTATTCATGTCCCTCCATCAAACACTTCTACTGGGAAGATTACATACTCTGGATCTTCTATAGCTAAATTGTTTGGTGAAGATGATCTAGATACCTCCATCTCCCTTCCTAACCCTCTTTCTATCATTCCATACTCCCTTCTTCCTTTCCCAAGCTCCTCTCATCCATTCTCTTCTCAGTTCCAAAAACCACCTTTGTGATTCCCCTCTTTTTGATGGATGCCAAAGGGGGAGAGGATTTATGAAGTAATGATGAAAGAAGCCAAGCATTTTGATTTATATTGCAATATTTTAAATTTTCTATGTAAAATATTCTTGCTTGTTGTCTTGCATTTCTTTTTTACATTTTCTGGTTTATGGTTTAGTTTCTCTGACATTGGTATAGTTGACTATTTGTATGTGGTTTTTACTATTGATAGTTACCCGTGCTCTAACTATTTCAAGTATTATTGCATCTTCATTTCGGTGTCTGGAAGTCATTTCATCTTTACTATTTTTCTGTGGCCAAATCTCAATTTTTTTTTTTTTTACAAAACCCTTTTGGCTTCTTGTTTACAAAAGTTGTCATAATCAAAAAGGGGGGAGAATGTTAGTTCTATTTATGTGTTTTGATGATGATCAACCTTTGAAAACAATGTATGAAGGTAAATGTTTGTCTTCAATCGGAAATCAGGCTTCAAATCAGTAAAATATTTTTGTCAGTTTGACTCAAGCTAGGGGACTTGGAGATTGGGATATTGATTGCAACTTGTAAGGGGCAGTAAGTTCTAGTGAGAGAATTACTCTTGAGCTACAGAGTGTGTAATCAATTAAGTTAGTGAAAAATCCCAAATAGTCTAGGGACTAGACGTAGGTCAAGAGGTTGGACCGAACCAGTATAAATTCCTTGTGTCTTGTTCTTCTTCCCTATACTCTGTTTAGCTCTGTTTTTAGTGTTCAAATACAGAGCAATTTGAAAAGAATTTTATAATCCCCAATTCACCCCCCTCTTGGTGATTAAGCTCCATTTACACTTACTCGAGTAAAGAAAATTTGGTACTCGAGTAACATTGTTTTTCAGCTCTCTGTTCGACTCTATTTTACGTTTCACTTGGGCGAGCTATGGTTATTCGATTATATCTCCTCAACCAGAAGTCTGATTGAGGTGAAAACAATTTTTTATGAAACTATAATCCAAATGCGTAATTTTGACATAAACTTCAAGCCCAAAGGAGTTCATATGAGAGAGCTATGAATTTTGCAATATGACAGTAAAATCAACGTTACACAGTAGACCCAGCTTTGGTAATTTGGGCGTATCTCACAAATCACACATCCGAATGAGCTGAAATTAGTGGCATAGGAATATAGACTCATATACCTTTCCGAAAACATCAAGATCATAGAAAAGAAAGATCAAATGAAGGAGATATGATGTTTTGAAGTTGACAATCAGTTCAGGAAATTGCAAACAACGCTGATCAAGAACAACCTCCATTCATCTGATGATAACGAATGAAATACAATGTGTTTGGAGCTGATTCTTCTTGCACTATAAAGAAGAAGACTTAAATATCTTTCTGAGCATGTGTAGTTTTCCAAATTTGGAGCAATATTGAAGACGTTACGCTCACTAGAAATTGACTATTGTGCTGGCAATATTCTTGTTTCTTGAAAGTCTCTACATTCTGGAAGTTGAGCTTTGTACTGGAGAATATTATGCTTATTCACGCATGATTAAAAGCCTCAAAGATAGAAGTGTACTCGATCTGTTAAGTAACGCTCTAGTAGCCTGCTCGAGCAAAGCATTCTTTGTGCCCAAGCATGGTCGAGCTAGAATGAAAAATACTCTTTGTCAAGCTGCTACTCGACCAGCAAATAAGTAATGTTCGAGCAGAGGTAAATATATTCTCTAGCAGCATCGCTGAAGTAACATTCTTTCTCTATGTTTGCTTGATTATCGAGCAAAGTTTCTATGTTGCTCGAGCATGGTTCTCGAGTAGAACTATCAGCCTACTCGAGCAATCACAATCCTCATCTTAACTGCTCTTTGTCTGAGGTATTCTCGAGCAAAGTCTAAGGGTTGCTCGAGCATGCTTCACGAGCACGGTAAATTTGATACTCGAGCATACATATTTATGTCATTTTTTTCTTCTCTTACTGACTAATGCTCAAGCAAGTTTTCAGGTTCACTCGAGCATCCTACTCAAGCATATCATAAATGCTGCCCAAGCACCAGCAACAAACACTTTTGTTAAATCTGTATCAGTAAGGAATTCGATGTTACTCGAGCAATAGAAATTCAGTGCCCGAGCATGGTACTCGAGCATAGGCTCGATATTGCTCGAGTATGAGTGACTTTCACATCTGCAAAGGCTATTTTTCACATGTTTACTCAAGCAACCAAGACCATCTACTCGAGCATGGTTCATTAACTATCAGAACGTACAGTAATCATGAAATCGTGAATAAGATTAATTTGAGTTATCATTGGTATCTATATTTAAATCTCATTTATATTATTTCTAATCATCTTTATGAGTGACTTGCAGTGGATTAATCTTGTTCAACTTGAGATTAGCCAAAAAGTCATTCGCTGTGTTAGAAGCATTAAATGCAACTCAGAAAATAGAGCCTACAAACGAAAGAAACCCTCTGAGGATACGAATACATTTCTTCGAGGCATACCAATTGGGGAAATCATTCTGAGTCAACTTCTGAAAAAGTACGTCAACGATGGTTCATTTAATGAAGCAATGGTCGACTATAGCTAACGGAAACCATCTGTTCCTAACGAAACTTTAAACAAGTCTAATGGCTACCTCCAACGGACATTCAACGATCATATTCTAAACGGGAAGAATTGCTCAACGGTCAAATGCTCTTCATTAACTATAAAAGCAGAAGGATTCAAAATGAACACAAACATGAGCTTGCACTATCGAAATTCCAATATTATGAATATAACATTTATCTCTTATGCTCTCTATTCTCAATGCTTACATAGTTCATCATAGAGAGTGAAATGATTTGTATTGTACTTCAGTGTTTATCTTATTCACTTCTGAGAGAAAAGATTCATTGCAATCATTTTATATGTGAGTTACTCAAGATTGGGTGATCTTGAGTGGGAAACAGATTGTAACCTTACAGTGTGTAAGGGGAGTATCTCGGTGAGAGATTTGGCTTCACAAGTGCCTGAGTAAACTTGTGAGATTGTATAGGCTTCTCTTGTGCCTGGATTAAACAAGAGGATAGTGGATTCAAAATCTCAAGTGGAGCTTGGGGACTGGACGTAGGTCAAACCAGTATAAGTCTCAGTTTGCATATTGTCTTCCCTTATCTCTTATATTTCCATCATATATGTTTGAATGACTGACTATTGCTTTATAAATTACTACTGTCATACAAACTACTTTCAATAAGTTTTGAAAATCTTTTCAAAGTTCCTAAAGTTTTATCAGACACCCGATCCACCCCTTCTTGGGTAATAGCTAGGTTTAACAGCCTGGTACTGCACCGATTTCTAAAACACCGTATTGAATGGCACCAAATAAGATGGTAGAGTTAAAGAAGTAGATTGAGGAACTACTAGATGAAGGCTTTATTAGACCCAGTATGTCACTCTGGGGAGCTCCAGTACTGTTTGTGAAGAAGAAAGATAGGAGTCTACGACTTTACATTAACTATAAGGAGTTGAACAAAGTGACTATCAAGAACAAATATCCACTCCGGAGAATCGATGATCTACAGGATCAATTATCTGGTTCTAGTGTATCCTTGAAGATTGATCTGCGTTTGGGATACCACCAATTGTGAGTGAGGGCTATGGATATTCCGAAGACAACTTGTAGAACCAGATATGGGCACTACGAGTTCTTTGTGATGCTTCTTGGTTTGACAAATGCACCTGTCATATTCATAAACTACATGAACCGGATCTTCCGTGGGTATCTATATCGGTTCGTGGTAGTTTTCATTGATGATATCTTGATCTACTCGAGGAGCAGAGAAGAACATGAAGAACATATGTGACTAGTCTTGAATATACTGAGAGAAGCAACTCTATGATAAGTTGAGCAAATGTGAATTTTGGCTTCAAGAAGTGAGGTTTCTAGGCTATGTAATATCATTAGACGGGGTTGTTCTTGATCCTAGCAAGGTTGAAGCAGTATTGAATTGGAAGAGACCAGAGACAGTAGCGAAGATACGACGTTTTTGGGTATGGCGGGATATTACCACAGATTTATACAGAATTTGTTCTGACTTGCCTTGTCATTGACAAAGCTTACGAGAAAGAACCAATCTTTCGTGTTGGATGAGTACAGTGAGAGTAGCTTCTGAGAGCTAAGAGAGAGGTTGACAACAGCACCAGTATTATTATCCCAAATCTGAGTGAGACTTATGTAGTCCACAGTGATGCCAGTGGGCATGGATTGGGATATGTCCTGATGCAACAGGGCAGAGTGGCGACCTACACCTCTCGACAGTTGAAGCCTCACAAGTTGAATTACCCTACACATGACTTTTGGAGTTAGCAGCTATTGTGTTCGC
The DNA here is from genome assembly GCA_025563575.1 of Acacia pycnantha. Taxonomy (NCBI): domain Eukaryota; kingdom Viridiplantae; phylum Streptophyta; class Magnoliopsida; order Fabales; family Fabaceae; genus Acacia; species Acacia pycnantha. The sequence continues at coordinate 80,341 of JAMWYP010000170.1, read as the reverse complement.
TTTGAAAATATGGCGGCATTACCTGTATGGAGCTACTATGGAATTTTACTACAACCACAATAGTTTAAAATATTTTCTTGATCAGAAAGAGCTCAACATGCGATAGCGTCAATGGATGGAGTTGTTAAAAGACTATAACCTTGAGATTAAATACCATCCGCGTAAAGCCAATGGCGTCGCAGAGGCTGTGAGCAAAAGAGTAGTGCGGGTGGCATTTATGATGATACAAGAGTAGATGTTACTCGAAGACTTTAGAGATCTTAACCTGTCAAACCAAATCTATGTGAGCCTTAATGTGCCCAATGAAGCTTATCTTGCAAGTCTTCAAGTCAGTGCGAAAGAAAATGACTTTCGAGCTGAAATTGATAAAGCTCAGATGCAAGATAATCGGGCTAATGCTATATGAGAGAAGATCTCTCAGGGTGAGACTTAGGATTATGACCTTTCACCTAGTGGATTGGTCAGGTACATGAAACGAATATACGTGCTACTAAAGGCTGAGTTGAGGCGCAAGATCCTGGATGAGGCTCATAAAAGAAAATATACTTTGCATCTTGCAGTGATTGAGATGTATTAGAATTTGGGATCTAAATTCTGGTGGCTAGGATTGAAGAAAGATGTTACCCAATATGTGGTCAGATGTCTAACTTGCCAGAAGTAAAGATCGAACATTAGAGATCTGCTGGATCGTTATAGGGATTGGAAATCCTAGAATGGAAATGGGAAAGTGTTACCATGGATCTGGTGGTGGGATTTCCCAAGATCAGAAGTTATGATGTGATCTGGGTGATTGTTGATCGTCTCACCAAGTCTGCACATTTCATACCTATCAGTGCTAGCTATTCTCCTGAGAGACTGGTAGAGATTTATATAAAGGAGATAATGAGACTTCATGGTGTATCATAGAGTATTATCTCTGATAGCAAACCCTGGTTTACATCTCGATTCTGGCAAGCATTATACGAAGCTCTCGGGACGAAATTACGTTTCAATACGGCTTACCACCCCCAGACTAACGAATAGACAGAAAGAACAATACAGATGCTAGAAGATATGCTGAGAGCGTGTGTATTGGACTTCAAGGGGAATTGGGATCGATATCTCCCACTAGCAAAATTTGTATATAACAACAACTATCATGCGAGCATTCAGATGGTTCCATTTGAAGCATTGTATGGAACAAAGTGCCAGTCACCCCTATGTTTGACAGAGTTGTCAGAAAGGAGGTTGTTTGGGTCAGAAATAGTAGACCAAACTTCCGAACAGATAAAGTTAATCAAGAAGAGGGTTCAACAGTACAAAGCAGACAAAAAAGTTATGTTGAAAAGAGAGGGAGACCTCTAGAATTTGAGGTTGGGGATCACATGTTTTTGAAGGTATCTCTAGTGACAGGTGTTGGTAGAGCACTAAAAAGAAGAAAGCTAAGTCCGCGATGTATTGCTCTATCTGAAATCTTGGCCAAATGAGGACCGGTCGCTTATCAAATAGATTTACCCCCAAATTTGACCAGACTCCATTATGTATTTCATGTTTCTCAACTAAAGAAGTATCAACCAGACCCTGAACATATTATTTAGTATGACAACGTGAATACACGAAGTGATCATACTTTTGTAGTTGAGTCGGAGCAGATTATTGATCATCAGAAGAAGCGGCTCAGACACAAGTGTATCTCATTCATGAAAGTAGTCTAGAAGGGGTTGTTTCCTAAGGAAGCAACCAAGGAAGCGGAAGAGGACATGAAGAAAAGGTATTCGGAGTTTAAGGCTCAAACTCTCTAGATGATGTAATAAATTTTGGAGACAAAATTTTATTAACGAGGGAAGAAATGCAAGATCCCGGTTTTGCACTTTACAGAAAATCATGTATATTGTGAAATATTCAATAAAATGCCAAGATTGAATATCTATTGTGATATTGCTAGTTTATTTAATATTTGTCTTAGGCCTCTCCATTTTCTACCACCTACCTTCCCCTCATTATGTCTCAATTTCCCTTCTCGAGGTTTCCCTTCACTTTAAATTCCACTCCTTCCCTGCCCCAACCTTTCATCTTCCCAGACCCCTTTCTTACCTCCCCCGAACCCCACCTCTCTCATGCCGCGAGTCAAGCAGACAGCCAGGCGTGGCTGCTTGCCCCTAGTGGTTTACGTCAGACCCCTCCGCCAGGTTCCACCGCCCCTTCTGTGTCTGCCACCACCCCCTCCCCCGGCATTACCCCTACCCCCTCGTTCTCCAACTCCTTCCCCTTCGCTATCGCCTTCACCCCCCTGACTCCCCCATTTCTATCTCTTCCGATAACAATACTTCCTCCTGTCAAGCCTATCTAAGGGAGCATGGCTACTTATACTGGCACCCTCTTATCCCTCCTCCATCAGCCCCTACTTATGCCTCTTGTCTAGCCGCTCTCCAGGCCGAGCTGATAGCCCTGTGCACTGACTTTGACGTGTTCTTCGCCGCTCACCAACATGGTCGTCCTACATCCATCTCCCTCTTCGTGCCCCACTCGGTCATCCCCTTTGTGACTTTGGTCGAGGAATCCTCCTTGGTGGATTACACTGCCGCCAACACCGCTCGTGTTCCACCTAGCCCTCCCGGTCCTTAGTTGTTTTGCTATTTTTGCATTTTCCTTTCTTCTTTTTTTTCTTTTCCTTTTGTTGCTTTTGTGTAATCCCTCTGCTGGCTAGCAGTAGGGCCTTTTGGCTAGACAACATATATATATATATATATATATATATATATATATATATATATATATAATCTTTTCCTTTTTCTCTACACTGTTAGTTTTTTCTTTTTGTTCTTCATTCTATTTCCTTGGTTTCTTCCTGCTTGCAATGTGTACTTTGTTATATTTAAGTGTGGGTGAGGTTTATGCCTGTTATGTGTGCTGACAAACGTCTATGCCTTGAAAACCCCCAAATTAGCTTTTTGAAATTCAGACAGTTTTGAAATTGTGAAAAGTATTTTGAATTGGGCAGAAACCACCTAGCAGTAGAGCCAATGTCTACAAAACTATGCAAAATAAAGTTGTCTTAAGGGAACTAAACTATGTAGATTTGGGAAATTGATGGCATTAGGCTACACAATGTAGGGTAGTGTAACAGTAAGGGAGAATACAAAGTCAAGCCACATGGAAGGGTTTTCAAGCCCTAAATTTCATATTTAGTGAGCATGATTGCTAGTTTTAGAACTATTTTTTATTTGTCTTATTTCTCTGGTTTTCACTATCTCGCATCTGAATAGAATTGTATTTGATAAAGGCATTCATTTTTACCCAAAATTTCCAAATGCAACCCACAAATATCATGATTCCATTGCTAACCCCTTTGAGCCATACATACACTGTTATAACAGGAACAAACAAATAATTTACTTGGAAGATGCCCCCAGTTCTATAGCATACAGTTCCAAATATACAAATGCTGAGATAGAATGGCGCCCGTGAAAAAAAAAGTGGTTGAAGGCACATGGCAGTAATAAAAAAGGTCTTGCTAAGCAAAATTGGTATTAACAGTCTTTGTAGGACAATAACTTTACTTACACTTTATTACTTGTTTGATTGTTTTGCTTGCCAAAAGAGGATTTTGATCAATAGGCTCTCAATAAAAGCACCAATGTCATGAGCAAAAGTCCAAAAGGGGAGCCCAATCCCCAAAAGCTAGCCTATGAGGAGGGATAACCTAATAGACTTATAAACCTCACTCCAAGAGCTTGGCTCCCCAATATGGGACTCATAACATGTTGCTCCCTTGTATTCTTTTCTTTATTCTATACCCTTTTCTCATTCTTTAACGAATTTCCCTTACTTTTTTCTTCGCTTTTTAAAACCTTTTATAATTTTTTATGATAGAATTTTGCTACCAACTACCACATGCATATTCTTATGTTTGTCTGATATGGATTGGATCACAAGGATCTTTTATGTTTCCCTTTTTGTTTTCTACTTGCGGAGAGAACAAGCTGGGGTGATTGAGTACTCGATTCTCTTTGTTTTAATCTTGAACTCCTCGAGACTCATCGAAGAAGCAAAACAGTAGAGAAGAAGGTAATTCTTTATTTCTTTTATTGCTTAATCTGAGACCATGCACGATACTTTCCTTATAGGTGCCATCTCTCTCTTTTTGTATGTTCTGTTTTGCTCTTTGATTATGATTCAAATTAGGTATATTTCATTTGTGGTTGATAGGGCTTGAAACTCGAAAGGACAATTTCTAAACCAAGTTTGTTTAATCTGTTTTATGTTTTTTATTTTATGCACATTTTTTCTATAGAATTCTGGACAAAGCAGTATGGGATGATGTCTCAACTGAGGCCTTTATCAACGCTTGCATTGACCAAATTTACAAACAAGAACGCAATAGTATATCATTTACGAAGAATGGTTGGGCAAACATTGTGACAATTTTCAATGGGAACATTGCGAAAGGATTTGGAATTAAACAATTGAAGAATAGGTTGGATGTCTTAAGGAAAGATTTGAGGACTTGGGATACATTAATCAAAGAGGCTGGTGTGGGCCGGTACAAATAACGAATGTTGTTTCTGGCTCGAACGAGTAGTAGTAGCAAAAAATACAGGTATAAAAACCTATGATTATGTTATGTGTTAACATTTGCAGCTATGGTATATGTGATATGTTTGTCGATATTCTATGACTTTGCTTACTTGTTTGCATGTAGGCGAGTAAGGATTATTAGAAATTTATATGTTAATTTCATGGAAGCTGAAAACGAGAATATTAGTGTAAATGAATAGCGTTCCTGAACTAATTATGTTGCATCATCTTCAACCCAAGTGAATTAGTCATCTTCAACTCAAATGAATCAGATTCGTGACACAATTAAAGACCAAATTTACGGGACCTGCGGTCTAGTTACTTATATAATATTATTTGATCAAATTATGTATTTTAGGATTGCTAAATTTGGTAAGTTAGCATTTCCACTTTTTTGTAATTTTGATTTTAATTTTTCTCTTATAATTATCTCAAAAGTCACTTATGATACCACCATTCCAAACAAGTTTCAATTTAACAAAAGCTACTTTATGCTACCGCCAATCCAAACATAAATCATATTTCACAATTTGAATTTTACCCAATCTGGCTTTTCCAAAAGTCTGATTGCAAATAAGACATTTATCTCACTGATCATTCCTATACAAGGAATTAGTTTAGTAGCAATTAAAGTTTGAATACTGGGAACAATAGGTTCTGGAAAGAAATTCTACAAAAGATCTAAATGTCCTGTTTCTATCATCAATTCAGCAAGGGACATTTCATTAGAAGATTTCTCTGGTAGAGGAGGAGGTCTCCAGCCTCTTTTGCTAACATACTACCTAGGCCATGATTGTCATCATCTTTATCATATCTTTTAGAGATCTTAGACTAATAAGAAGATCCCTTAGAGGACTTGTTTTTCTTGGCTTGCTTGATAGTATATTTATATGGATATAGTCCTTGTTCATCATCGAACACTTCCTACCATTCTGGAGTATCACACTCATAGTCTAAATCACACATACCTGAACCAGGCACATCCCATAACAAATGAAAATTTAAATGAGAAAAATAATAGGGTTTAGCATGTTGGTCTACCCAAGCTATAGGAGGGTCTTTTCTAGCTGGTGTATAAGCAGGTGAAAGAGTTAAGATTCTTCCATAAGGAACTTCTAGACCTGATTGGCTTGGTTTGGCAAAGGTGGTTTTGATGGTTCCATATGAGAGTTTTTGAATTATAGGAGTAGTGGTATGGACATCAGATTGAACCCCATGGAAAAGTCTTTCATAGTTGTTAATCCACTCAAGTGGCATTAACTGAGAAAGTTCTTCTCTAGGGATTTTTCTGAGAATCTGGATGATTGAACTATCTTTAGCTCTATTAAAAATGAAAAACAAAAAAAAATTTGTAGAGTTGGGAAGATGAAGATCTAGAGAATGATTCTAAAGTCTGTAGATGACCTGATGGTGTGAAGTAGCCATGATGACTTTGGGATATTGATCAACTCCAACAATTTGAATTTTTACTTTGATTTTTTTGGGAAGAGTTGATCATACAGCCTAATATTGAAATTAGGTTGGATAGATGAGAACAACACTATCATTACTCAAAGTGGTAAGGAGAGCACCAATAAGAGAATTTGAGTAAGCCTTATAAGTGGAATCCACAAGAGCAACTCTAGCAGTAGCAGGAAGGCCTTTTTTCCCCATGGAGGGTGAGGAACATACGGATGGTACCAAAGTAGGGATGGTTATATCCTTCATACTTCCATTGATTAATCAAGGATTGTTGAATTTCTATGGTGGAGTACTGTGCCTTTATTATGGATGGAAGGAAACAATGATCTAGCCTGGTACTTTGAACAACCTCTTTGACATTCAGTTGTCTGGAGGTTAAAAGAGTTATGATATTCCTGGTAAGACAATTGGACCGGTGGTAGACACTGTGAAGACTAAGAGGCATATCAATTTCATTGCTTTGAGCGTCTTCAGGTAAATGGGTAATTTCTACAAGATTTTCTATTTTTTGGCTATAGTTCTTTTTACAGAAGAAAGCTTTCTAGGTACAAAGAAAGAAATTAAGGTAGTATTGAGAGGATTGGAGGCTTCTATTTCACTCATGATTTCTGGTATTCTTCCTACTTACCTTCATTCAAAGTATGTTATCTCGTCTCAAAAAATATCTAGGCTATGATACCAAGGCGGAGGGTGGATGTATTAGGATCCTCATGACCGTGTGCTGTTAAGACCAGAATATCTCAAACACAAACACCAACAAAGTCATTGGGAACTTGATCTATCCTATCTGATTTTCCGATAAACTGAAGAAAAAAAACATATTGAATTAAACCATGGAGATGTTGACCCCAAAATGCGATTCCAGTCTAGTGGACAGTCCAAGCTTTCTCTTCTCATCTGAGCTCAAGGACACTTGAGGACTTCGAATCTTTTTTGGGTTTACACACAACGGTCTTATTAGTATAGTAGTTTTCAGTACACTCATAGGATCATGGTTTGATTCTTTTCTATTGCATAGGTTCCTCTTAAAGAGGCAAGTGCAGAGTATACTTTAAATCTAAGATAGAGACTAAGATAACATACTAAGAACTCAGGCTTTCAAAAGAATAAAGAGAAAACTTTAGAAGGAAGGCATTTGGAAAAACACTTTATATTTGATGTGATTTCTCGATGATCCTTAAGTGAGGAGGAGCATCATTTATATAGACAATCCTACTTAGAAGATCAGCACATACTTACAACCTGTGACTCATAAAGCAACAAATAGTACAGACACATCATTTAAAACATGACAAAAAGTAAGCATGCGTAATACAAAGTGGCTTTTCTAAGAAGATGCTTTGCCAACACTTTGTCTTGATGACTCATCATTTCACAATTGGCTCGTGGTCATCATTAGGGGACAACTTGTCATTGTTTGTGCTATAAACCAACTCACATACATACAAGAATGGATTATTATTGTAAAGCTCTAAGATCCTAGAGCTTCTTGGGCCGGATCCTGAATACAATAAGATGGATAGTTTGAGATGAAATGCCTAGAGACTCTTATACTCACAGGTTGCTTAAAAATTAGACGACTTCCAGAATTTGGGAAAAGCATGAAATGTCTATCAAAACTTGATGTAGGGGAGACTAGCATCACAAAACTACCTCAATCACTCGTCAATTTGTGTCAACTTGTTGATTTAAATCTAAGGAATTGCAAAAACTTTGGTATGCCTTCCAAATGTAATTCATTGTTTGAAGTCTATCAAGATTCTAAATATTTCTGATTGCCCAAAACTCTCAAGACTACCCAGAGAATCTGAGTGAAAATGTAGCTTTAGAGGAGCTTGATGCTAGTGGAACTACTATTAATGAAGTTCCTTCATCAATAATTCATTTGAAAAATTTAAGATCATTATCTTTTAGTGGATGCAATGGGCAAGCACAATTATCCTCACCAAATTTCTCTTATTTTTGGACTAGGTTCATTAGGCTTACAAGGCCTTCAATTTCCATTGGGTTATTGCTACACCCTTCTTTATCATGTTTAAAAAATTTAAAGCTCTAGGATCTAAGTAATTATTGCAATCTCTCTGATGAGTTTCTTCCAAATGATATTAATGCTTTATCATCATTGGAGATCCTTGATCTAAGTGAAAACAATTTTTTGTAACCTACATGTTGGCTTCTTCTCAAATCTAAAGCTTTATTATGTTGACTTCAATCATTGCACAAGGTTTCAGTCGTTTCCAAGACTTCCATCAAATTTAGTCACTATGTGTGCAATTGATTGTCCTTGAATGAAAATATTAGTTCGGGCAAAAAAAATGAAAATATTAGATTCCCAACAGCTATGGAAGATCTTTGAACAACTTGAATACCAGGCTTGTTTGATTTGCTAAACTATAAAGATATTTCTTGTGTACACATTTAAATCATGATGCTTGTCTAACTTCTATATGAAAATTCTACTTAATATTTGTTACAGGAGAGATATTTGTTCGAGCAGATATTTCTTTGTAAGAATCCTTTTTTTATGAATATTGGAGGAAGTGAAGTGCCATCATGGTTTCACAATCAAAATTGCTTTTGTGATGATGCTTGCCCTCGTCAGCCAAATGTGTCATTTATAACGGGCATACAGGATCATTCGCCATTCAAGTAAATAGTTGGGAATAGTTGTATGCTTAGTTATAGAAGGTCATTATGGTGTATCTACTTCTTAGGATGAAGATTATCCAAGTTTTAATGTGTACTAGAGTTGTATAAATGTTGGAGATAAGATCCCAAATCGATATATTGGCAGAAAAATTAGTAAACGCTATAACGGTCGTAACCAACTTTTTTTATTCTTTTTCACATGTCTCGATGAGAAAAGACTTCAAATTGGTTTTCATGTCAAAAACGAAAGAACCGAAGCAAATTTTGAAATAAAGAAGTGTGGGTGGTGAGTATTGTGTAAAGAAATAGGTTTTCAAAATAGAAGGGATTTCTCTGTAATTTAGAGTAAATAGAGGGGAGGTTGATGTATTTTACTCTTAAAAAAAAAGTCTTCATAACAAAATTTTTTGTTGGAAAATTTGTATTTTAATCTCGTAAATTATTTTAATTTTTATATTAACTAATTTTTAAAATAATCTTCATTATAAAGAATAGGCTGAAATCCCACATAGAAGAACAAGATATTTAATATTATATTATTTTAATCTTGCAAATGATTAACTAGATGTTTATGTTCTTCGATGGTGCTTTATAGTCACATCCAGCACCCTTGAATTCTAGGTTCTCCTTCAACATCGATTTTTCATTTACCTGCTATATTTTATGTCAAAATTTGTTATGAGAAAATTTAGAGTAATGGGTGGGAGTGGGAGCCTAAGGAGTTACACGCGCGCGCACACACACATCTCACGGGTGGAAAAAAGGCTTTTAAGACCGGACAAAACAGGTATATTAGGACCGGACTAGCGACCAATCTTGTTCCAGGCGGTATTAAAAGTCTACCTTTAAGACCGGACTTTTAAACGGTCTTAAAGAGTTTCTTTTAGACCAGACATTTTAAACCTTCGGTCTTAAAAGTCGTACTAAATAAATCTGAAATATTTTTGGTTCGGTCCTAAAACTCAAACTTTAAGACCGGACATAAACTCGACCGCTCTTAAAAGATCCAAATATTAAGACCGGACAAATATCAATCCGGTCCAAAAGATAGCGGACTCTAAGACCAGAGGACTAATTACTCGGTCTTAAAAGACTAACTTTCAAGACCGGATGTTTTAAATGGACCGGTCTTAAAAGACCAACTTTTAAGACCGGCTTAATACCTTTAAGAGCGGTCATAGAAATACATCCGGTCTTAATATTTGAACATTTGAGACCGTTTTTTTTTATTTGCGGTCTAAATTTTCCCAAATTTTTTCCCTGTTCTGTTCTTCCTGATCATATATATACACAAATCTACCATCCAAAACAATACATAAAAGTCGATATACTTTAAGCTACAAGCTATGAACATGAATAAATTGAATTTGGAAAAAGAATACAAATATTATCCACCATGAGTTATGTGGCCTCTTAAGTCTACAACAACTAAAGTAATTTATACAATAAGCTAAGATATAACTAATTACAATCACAATGAGTTACAACAAAACATGCAGGACGTAAATCAACATATATGTAGTCCAATATAATATATTATTCACCATGCCTTCATCTGATTCCCACCCAACAACGTAACATGCATCCTCTTTTATAACATGCCCCCTTGAATCGGATCACGCCACAAAAACAAAACAAGAACAAATTCATATAGTCAATGATGACATTGTTTAATTAAGAACATAGAAGGAATATAATATAGTTAAAACCTTAAAGTTTTCTAAGAATTCTGCATATAAATATTACCTTATGATGAATTGACTCTTTTATAAAGTGATATCCTCCCATATCCCTTCTTGATGATCATTTCTTATGCCGAGTTCATTATCCGCTTCATCTTCTTCGTTCATGTCCGACCCTCTTTCCTTGGAGAGCTACGGACCACATTTTATTTTCTTGATCGGTGATATAGAACACTTGTTTTGCATGATCTGCCATAATAAAAGGTTCATCTCCAAAACTTCTACTATTGACATCGACTAAAGTGAATCCTAGTCGATCGATCTAAATACCATTATTGACATTAACCCACTTGCATTTGAAGATGGGAAATCTAACTTTGACATAGTCCACCTCCCAAATCTCTTCAATAACCCCATAATATGGTATGATTGCCAATTTAGGCCTCTTGTCTTTCAAACTGGAGAAGTGCATAGATTCATCCTCTAACATAACACCACTGTTCTGCTACCCCCTTCAGCCAGCTGACGTTTTGGAAGCCCAATATGTCTTACTTTGGGCAAATAATTTTGACAAAATTCCATGGCCTCTTCAGAAACATATTTCTGAACAATTGATGCTTCTGTCCGGTACGCGTTCTTCACATACCCTTTTAGGAATTTCATAGATCTTTCAATAGGGTACATCCACCATAAATGGATAGGGCCGCACAACTTTATCTCCCTCACTAGATGAACCATGATGTCAAAAAATGTAGGAACAAATAGCTTCTCAAGCTGGCACAAGATAAGATATCCTTCATTCTCCAATTCATCCAACTTTTCAATCTCGAAGACTTTACTACAAACCGCATTGAAGAAGAAACAAAGTATAGTCAAAATGACCCGAAGATCATATTCGGCAATGCCTCGAATAGCTACTGGGAGTAGCTGTTGCATCAAGACATGACAATCATGAGACTTTTGGCCTACTAATTTCAAATCCTTCATTGAGACAAGCCTCTTAAAATTTGAAGAATACCACGAGCGAACTTTTGTGCCATGTAAACACTCATAAAGCTTCGTTTCTCATCCTTAGACAAAGTATGAGAAGCCGGGGGACAATAAATTCTCTTCCCATATGGCCTTGGATGCAAGTCTTCGCGTATTCCCATTGCTTGTAAATCCAATCTTGCCTTCACACCATCCTTGGAACTACCTTGTATGTTGAGAAGCGTGACAACAATACTATCACATATGTTCTTCTCCACATGCATGACATCAATACAGTGTCTCACATCAAGATTGCGCCAATATGGAAGATCGAAGAATACAGATCTCTTCTTCCATATATTTGTTTCTTTTCTACTCTTCCCAGTCTTACCGAAGATGACACTGATATTTTTAACCTTTTCATACACTTTCTCCCCACCAATGCCACCGAGCTTCTTCATACTCTTGGCCACCAAAAAATGCCTTCTTTAATCGACGATATGGGTGGCCCCGTCTAAGAAATCTCCTATGTCCAAGATACACCGTCTTTCTTCCATGTTGAAGTTGATGGTAGCGTGTGCCTTCTTCACAAACCGGACATGCTTTATGGCCTTTTAAACTATACCCTGACAAGTTCCCATATCTTTGGGAAGTCGTTTATAGTACAAAATATCATGGCTCTCATTCTAAAGACCTCATTCTTGAAAGAGTCAAAAACATCGACACCTTCTTCCCACACAGCTCCTTCAAGTCTTCGATCAAGGGCTCAAGGTAAACATCTATGTCATTTCCGGGTTTTTTTGGTCCCGAAATTAACATAGACAACATGATGTACTTTCGTTTCATGCATAACATAGGAGATAAGTTGTAAACAATCAGGAGTACAGGCCATGAGCTATGTATGCTGCTAAGGCTTCCATAGGGATTCATGCCATCCGTGCTAAGGGCAAGCCTGAGGTTCCTAGGTTCTTCGCCGAAGTTCAGAAATAATTGATCGATTTTCTTCCATTGAGAAGAATCGGGCGGATGTCGAAGCTGTCCATCCGAAATCCTCTCATCTGCATGCCACCTCAGATTTTTTGCATCATTTACATTCGTAAACAACCGCTTGAACCTTGGTATGATTGGAAGATACCACAACACTTTTGCAGGCCCCTTATCTGACTTGTACCGTGGTGTTTCACATATCATAAAACTTTGCTTCTCTTCAAACTCTTTTCTATACAGTACGCAATCATTCGGGCATGCATGGATCTTTTTGTACTCCATCCCCAGTGGACAAAGTATTTTCTTAGCATCATAGTAGCGATGCGGCAACACATTACCATCCGGAAGCATGTCCTTCAAAGCCTCAAGCAATTCAAAAACTCTTGTCGCTCCATCCATGACGTGCCTTCAAGCTTACCAATTTCAATACGGCGTTCAACAATTGGTATTTTTACACCTGGGTATAGCGGTGTCTCTGCATCACTGCACATATTACCATATGTGCGTGATCGCTCAAAAGCCTCTTCTCCTACATCACGAAAAATGTCCTCTATGTGATCATCCATATCCGTGTCATTATCATCAAAGGCCACTTCCCCCTGTTGAGACCCGCTTGACATTTTTTCACCATGCCATACCCATACTGTATAAGTCTTACAAAATCCGTGACAAATTAAATGTGTGTGTATAACTTCAGGACTTAGTCGACTCTCATTCAAACATTCTACACAAGGACAATAAAACTTCCCTCTCATCATGGGCATTTTGTTTAGCAAATTCTATAAATTCCCTCACCCCATTCTGATATTCAACACTCGTTCGTAAAGCATTTATCCAACTGTGATCCATAGTAGAATTCCTATATATAGATGAAAATCATTGATCATACATAATCCGAAAAAATTGAAACTTCCATATAAAATAAGTCAATCCTAGAGGAAATGCATCACAGTGAATCTAAGAACCAAAATAAATGCAAGAGGAGGAAATTAAATGCATGGGATGAAGGTCTTGTGGACTCACCTGTAGCATATAAATTCAAATGCGATTGCTGAGTCTTACTTCTCCGAAGAACGAACGGTGATATTGCGTACAAGACAGCAAGAGTAACCTAAAACACTTGTTGGTCGGTTGGGTAGGTCTAAAGTGCAAATATAATCTTCAAAAACAATATTCATTAACAACAGAGAATATCCATAAGAACATTACATCGATTTCGTTAAACCCATGAAAAACCAAGAACGATAAGCTGGAAAATAATAAAGTTATATAACCGAAACACCTCTTACAGCTTCGTCTATAGACGTTTAGCTAAGGAACCAGATAGTTATTGTCGAGAGAGGAACGCGAAGAAGCGATGAAGCAACACACAAACACTGGAGTCGGAACCTGAGTATTCACTTTCGGCGCGGCAAGAGATATTTAGAGAGGGAAATTTAATTTTTCCGTGCGACAAAGATACCTTATTTAGCTTTTTGGATTTTTTTAATACCGGTTATTTATTAAATGTCCGGTCCTAAAGATACAAATAACATTTTAAGACCGGAGTTTTAAAAGTATCTGGTCCTAACCTTTTATTAGTCATTTAAGTTTTAAGACCGGAGGTTTATCAAACGTCCGGTCCTAAAATTCAAAATACTCTTTAGTACGTTACTTATAAAATGTCCGATCTTAATGGCCTTGATGATTGCATTAGAATGAATCAATAAAATAAAGTATATTTTTTTGGGCAAAAAAATAAAGGAAAATTGGAGAATAAGCTTCTTTAATTAATTACTGGAGAACAACCAAAAAATTCATACGGAGTTCTTAATGTCTTACATTACTTTCAGAATATGCATACACAAGAAAAAAAAACAAAAGAAAAAGAAGCTGAATATTATCATCCACAAGAATTTGACTGAACAACCTCGGCGATTTCGGCGTGAAGAGCATTAATTTCCCGCCGGAGATCAGTAACTTCTTGTCTTATTTGCTCCACCCGCAATATTAATGGATCATTACATCAAAGCGGAGAAAGGTCAGAGGTAGGCGCGCTGGGGCCAACAGGTTGGATAGGGGGAGCACGAACATCTGCATGATGTGAAGGCTGGTGGGTCTGTCAATCTCTTCACTTTGAAGAAGACGGATGAACTCAGCAAGGACAGGGTCGCCAGAAGGATCAGGGGGTGCGGCATGCGCAATCTCTTCATCATCCGAAGAAATAACAATGGGTCCAACGACCCGAGAGTCTTCGGAAACAATAGGACGCACTCTCGCTGGAGGAGGCGCACCGTATAACGTTCTAACCATGGCACGAGCTTGAGGTGTGTATGCACCCCTACGAGCAATTTGCTTGTATCTAACCATGGTTTGAGGCTTTGAGAAGTTGGGGTAGAGAGATAGGTAGTGAGGAGTTAACAAGGACAAAGAGGTAGTGTGTGGAGTTAATAAGGACAGAGAGCAGAAGAGATAAACATCGATGATGATTAAGTCAATTGGTATAAATGAATTTAATGTTTCTACTTTAAGAGCGTATTTGTTTAAATATCTGGTTCTAATAGTCAATTATTTTTAACAATTACTTTTAAGACCGACCTTTTATCTTGTATCCGGTCCTAAAACACTTTTAAGACCGTCTTTTTATCCTGTATCCGGTCCTAAAACTCATTTACTTTTATATTTTCAAATTTATTTTTTTCAAGTAAGAATTTTTGGCTAAAAAATATTACTTTTAAGAACGAATCTTTTACCAAAGTATTGCTTTAGGCCTACCCGTCCTCCAATCCCCCTTACACGCCCCGAGTGATCTGCTTTTCCGGTCGCAACGGTCAGAACATCATTCCTCCCGTTCGACGCAAAAGATCCCTCTCGCTTTTTCTTTTTAAGATCTTCCCGTAAGATACGTATAACGAGAAGCTTAGTAATGAAACATGTTTAATTAGTAAGTAAAACGTCACAATATCGATACTTACAATTCGTTCAGCAATTACACGAGTTTGTTCACTCGTGTAGGCGCCACTTGACTTTTGCCGAATATACAACCACAACTCCTCGCGACGTATTGGAGATGGCGGCTGGTCAACTACCTCAAAAGGATTGGATTCAGCTTCATCTTCCAATCTCTTCCGCTTGGCTGCCATCAATTCTTTTTCGGCCTTTTCATATCCGCCGAGAGAAGCCCTGTGTGGGCAATCATTCCTTCTCCCGATCTCTTGGTATTTTTCCCTTCTTTTCTGTGAATGAAGATTGAAAACAACTATCAATTATGAATTCTAGACATGTCACTAACAGAAATTAGAGAACTTCTGCTTGATATGAACGTCAAACATTAGTCAAATTCACTCATCAAGTTTAAACATTTTACTTAAGGAAGATGTAGCATTGTAGAAGAAATTGGGAGAACAAAAGGAAAGGGAGTTGCGAATTGCCGCCAACTCGGTCCAATTCATTCATTCATCATAATTGGTTCCTACACACATATTAGAATAACTAACTAACTACTTGTACCGAAACCATTACACGCTTAACATACTAACTAACTAACAAAGAACGTCTAACCATATTACACAGTTTACATATCGACTTGCATGGAATTAGGACATGCTCCTCGATGCAGACAAAGGCAGGAAATGTATACTTCTATTCACACACCAAAGCATTTAACTAACAGGATTAGATGTACACAATAACATTCACATATCCGCACAAAGTTAATAAGCAAACAAAAGTGCAAACAAAACTAAATATTAACTCACCAGAGCTTCAGAGTGGTCCGCAGCTGAACAAATTGTTGCCAAGTTTGTTCATCAAGAAATTTGTACTTGTGCCAAGGTTTATGGTCGGTGCATGTAAGCCGGATAATGTCCCAGATAGGATCCTTTATTGTGCTTTGGTCCATATTTTTCCACTCATCAATCAAGATGCTAACCTTGCTGCGTACTAGAGCGCCGACAAAACTAGTATATGTGGTTTTATTAGGACCGAAAGGTTGCAAATTTTCATCAAACTGAATCTCGAGCTTCGTCCCGAATTCGACTAAGGAAAACCTCCTCATTCGTGTGCCGCTTCTACCACGGCGTGCACGGCGGTGAGGAGGCTCATTGTGAGATGAAGAGGGTTCGTTCGACTGATCCACACCAGTCAAAGCAGTATCTGGAGTTCCAGGAACACGAGTGGAATCATTTTCACCATTCATTTTCAAGAAAGTGAGAGGAATGCCTGAGAAAATGAGGGAGTAACAGAGGCTAACGGTACGTGAGGCGAGGATGAGAGGTAATGCAACAGGAAGGGTTTCGCAATGTGAACAGGGGTTCGTTCTTCAGTGAGAGTGTCAAAAGCTTCCGCGCGAAGAAACTATATTTGATGCTTCATTTTTAAGACCAGACAAATGAGTATATACGGTCTTAAAGGTTAACCTTTAAGACCGGACTTCCTAAAACTCCGGTCTTAAAATTAATTATTTTTTTATTTAAACTTTAGTACCGGCTTGATTTTACGTCCGGTCTTAAAAGTCTAACTTTTAAGACCAGTCATTCCGTAACTCTGGTCTTAACATTAATTAATTTTTTATTTAAACTTTAGTACCGGCCGTGATTTATGGCCGGTCTTAAAGGTTTAACTTTTAAGTTCGTCTTTTATAAATGTTCGGTCTTAAAACTTTAATACATTTATATTTTAATTTTTCCGTATTAATTTTGGAGTGTAGAAAATATAAGTCTGGCTGTATGAGATTTCTCCAAAAGTAATTGATATTTCAATTTTTTTAATAACATTTTTTAAGACCGGTTGTTATTTTAACAGGTCTGGATAAGACCTATGAAAAAATGATCGAGTGTAAGAAGTTCTTTATATTTACAAATCTGCCACCGGCCATAGTTTTAGGAGCGGTCCTTCCTTAGTCCTAGGTCTTAATGAGGCAGTCTTTAAGCACTTTAGCGTATAAGAAGTTCTTTTTGTTTACAAAACTGCCACCAGTCACACCTTTAAGAGCGGGGCGTCGATGATCCGCTCTAAATGAGGCGGTCTTAAATCCCTTTTTTGCACTAGTGTCTAGTCCTAAATAGAACATATTTGGTAGTGTAATTTGCTATAAATTATGGGGTTAAGGTGCAGATTGGCCAATGAACTATTACCCAAGAAGCATTTGGCAAAAAAATTAATTGAGGGCACCTTAAATATCAATCAATAATTAAAAATGAGCATAAATACCAAATAACAATAAAAAAATAGCAACTATCATAATTACGTTAAAATATGAGTGTAACGGCCTTTTCTGTCAATTGAATCCTGTACACGTGGTGGGTGAGAGGCTTGAAGGAATCGTGCCTGGATGTAAGAGAGTTGAAGAGATTTGATTTTCAAAGGTTAATAATCGCAGGCTTTGATGGCTCCCTCTAGTTTTGACATTCGGCCAATTGCGTCCACAACTGATGTGCCTTTGTTGTTGGGATCAGACAATTTCTGCTTCAGAACTTCGTAAAGACCCATACGGGTGGATGAGTAAAGTCACTGGCAGAGACGCTGGAGAAAAGAGCAGTTATGCATTCTTGTTGGATAAAGCAAACACCAACAAAGATGGGACCCACGCAAGCAGGCATTGTGGCAGCGGCGGCTGCTGCTTGTGGCATCGGAGGGACGAAACCAGAGTGCAAGGCGAGTACTGGTCCGAAGCTGTGGGCTGCTAGATTTGGTTTCGGTGCGTGATTCTCGCCCTGAAGCTGCATATGGACCTTGATGAGTTCAAGAGGGTGAGTGGAACACCCAGCAACAATGGAAGCTTTGAGACGCCGACGTCGCCGACACTGTGACAATCAATGGAAGACAAAAACGAGAGTGAAACACCAAGATGGTGACGGGGTAGTTTAACAACAATGTGTTTTTTTCACTTTTTAATTGTTGATTGATAGTTAAGGTACCCTCAAGTAATTTTTGTGCTAGATGCTCCTTAGGTAATAGTTTGTTGGTCAATCTGCACCTTAACCCTAAATTATGTCTTATATTTAGCACTAATACATGTAGTGAGTCTAAATATTTAATAGAGACCATTTCTGATGCTCATCATGTTTATTTTCTGGGTCTAACCCTATCATCATCTATTCTCCCTCAGATTTAGATTCATCCTCCTTTCTTCTTGGTTTGTTCTTCCTAATAGTGATAATCAAGTCACGAACAAGAAAAACAACCCTACAAGAATTAATGCCTCTCAATAGAAGATATTTTTTCCCCTTCAATGTTTCAGCTGATCAATACACCTATCCATCCCCTGTTTTGATTTTTCTGCTGCAGACAAGAGAAGAAAGAGAAGAGAAAATTGATTGTCCTCCCCCCACATACAACGATGGACAACAAACGAAGGAGAGAAGAGGTTATGCTCAAACACACCCACCGGCGACACCAACAGGAGGAGCAACGACCTGAGAAGAGGTTATGCTCAATCAATATGTTCATTACTTGTAAATGGAATTTAACTTGATCACTCCAATTTTTTCTTGTTAAGAAATTAATTTCACTTGTTCATGATGTGTTTGTCACTTGCAGATCAAGTTGTTTTTCCTTTGAGTTTTGAAAGGGTTATTTTTGTCTTTTTATTTCACAAATTAATTTCACTACATGTCCTCTAGACTGCAATAAAATTTCATATTTCTTTGAACTCATAAGAATTAATTTGCTACAGTGGTCCTTATCTGAACTTTTTGCCTTAAAAAATTAATTTCACTTGTTCTAAATCCAAACGTAAGAAGGGTGTTTTGGTAATTTAAATCTAAAGACAGATTATTTAGAAAACCTCCTTTGGCCTCACATTTAACAATCCACATAATCTCCATTTTACACTTGCCAATAAGTTCCCTTTGTTACCTTACCAAAACAATTTTACAATTAGCATAACAGGGTAAGAAGTATATTTATCTGAAATTGATAACATATCTTTCATATTAATAACATAACTTTCTTATTTAAATTTATAGGTCATTACATTATTCCACGTTTTTTCATTTAACTGTTAAATTATTTTAAGCACAAAATTTTTCAATTTCCGCAGTAGTGTATCTTTGTCACTGTACTATAAGATTTTTTGAGTTGGTTCTTGTGATTGAAGCATGTTATTGTAGTTTTTAAAAAAAAAAATAGAGTTTCTTAAAATAAGGAGATCATGAGACTTCAAGCATATGGTTCAATTTGTTGTTCATTTATTTATATTAAAATTATGCTATCAAAAACTTGCGCCCAGTTTTGTGTGGCAATTTATTTTTTTCTAAAAAATTTATGGTAATTTGTTTAGTTTGTTAATTATGTATGCGATTTACGTCACATGATTACACTGTTATATTTTGCTTTTATTTGTCTTCTACTGTTAAGATATAGAAGATTTTGACTTGATGTGATAAATATAGAGGATATAGTATGACTATGGACAGAATTGACAGCTGTAACATCCTCCTTTTCACAAGCAGTATAAATTTTTTCTTTCCAAAACATCATTTCAAATCATCACAGTAGAGCAACAAAGCGATTGAGTAACTGATATGTATATATAAAATGCCGTAAGTCTGGCTGTTTACAACATCGGTACTGTAACCGAGTATTTCAAAAGTAGATAATAAACAAAGGAAAGACTTCCGCCGGAACATCAAAAGGAAGTCTTCACCGGTCTTCTACTGGCCGCTTGCCTCTCTCCTCGATCATTGGTCCTCCCGATCCGGATGCTATGTTAAGAGCCGAGGTCCATTGCAATCGGACTCGTGTAACGGTTAACCTCATATTCACATATACAGATATAGGCTACGCATAATCATAACAACAATAGTATATGTGCACTCATCGCCCAAGAGCATGCATACATATATCGCCCAATAGCATGTATACATATATCGCCCAATAGCATGCAGATATATCGCCATGGCAAACGTAAACATATCAACGGTATACAAACATATCACGAGCTATCAACTACCACATACAATACACCTAGCACATACATGCATACCATAAACATCGATTAGTGTTACAAGACGCGACGTACCTTCGTTGACGACTTTAGGTACTACCGCGGAAAACGTAATTTTACGGGAAAACGTGAAACAATGCACGTCGGGCAGCGTAACGGCAGCAAATTAGGATTTCTGACGTCCTATAAGAGTAATATCACTTTTATTAGTGATTTGATACTATATCTGGCATTTTAGGTGAAAATTACCATTTTGCCCTTCTACCCCTAATTGGCGGAATTTCGCCGGCACTTCGCTATTTTAACTTCCACTTTTCAGGAACTCAATCCCTACCAAGTTTTTACCTCTTTAGGCATATTTTTCAATGCAATGAGGCCTAAAACAATAGTATAAATCTCACTCCCTACTTACTAAATCTAACTACGGAAGTAAAGACTAGTACTAAAAAAAACGATCTGGACCGTCCAAAGCAACTTTTCAAAGAAAACCCTTCCTTCCCTTTTTGCATTCACACTAGGCCGAAATCCAAGAGTTCTTGGCCAATGGGAGGTGGCCACGTGTCACCTTCCAGAAGCTTCTGGTCCAATTTCCCCGATCGGTACCCGATTCGCGTAATTTCGGAGAAATCTCAAAATTCTGGTCAACTAACTTTGAAGATCTCCTCTTACTTACTAGAAATGTATATTCTAATCTAAATCTTGATTCCATACAGGGCATTCCGTGTTCAGCCGAAGTTTCTCGAAAAACGTGTCCGTACGGTCCTGCCATTTACACTCGCTTTCTAATCATCAATCTCTAGAGAAAATTCACTGATTCCAAATATGTCCATGAAAATTCCCAATTCTTTTCCAAATGTCACAACATAACCTTTTCGTCCTCTTGGCTATCCGCCTTTTCTCGAATTTCCTATTTCGTCTTATTAGGAAAAAGCACAAACGGCTGCAATTAACTTCCGTAAGAGTCTAACGGAAGATAAAATTTCACTGATCAATATTTTACCCTGACTTTGGAAATCTCATTCCTAGATCTCAAGATAGGATCCATTTCCTAATTTTCATTTTACTATTCACCTTTCTAATATTAAATTAGAATTTATTATTTTTAAAAATCTTATATAATATTTAAATGCATTTTCTTTTCTTTTTTATTTTTTTTTTCTGCCTATTTTTTTTATTTCTTTTTTTTGATTAATTATTTAATTAATTAATTAATTAATTAATTAATTATTTTTACATAATTTTCCTATTGGTCCATTCTTGCATTTAGGCTTAAAAATACCTAAACTCAACTATTTTTCTCAAAAATTTCCAATTAATTAGTAAATATACTTTTACTAATTTTCAACCACTTTCCACTAATTTTTGAGCTCTACATAATTATCTCTGAATTTCCTTTGCCTATGCTTAAGTAATTAGCCAATAAATACCTAATTACTTTCTTATCACTAGTTGATAATTTTCTTAATTATAACACCTCATTACCTCATAAATTTTACACTGACACATTTGTTTCCATGTGTTCTGTATTATCTTAGCATTTACGGGGGTATTACGGTCATATCCTTACTTTTTGAGTATTTTTCTACAATTTCTCCAAGTTTGTAACTTAATAAATTACCTAAATTAGGGACAATATCCTTCCCTATTTCAAATAGATTTTTACTTGCTTCTTATATAGCTTTCACAGGGTATTTATAACCCATAATGTGTTTAGGGACCTATTTGCCAATTTTCAACTGTTTTAGGGACCTATTTGCAAATTATCTAATTTCAAGAGAAATTACCCTAAGTCAGATTTTAGGGTATTACATTTCTCCCCCCGTTAAACAAAATTTCGTCCTCGAAATTTGTATTCTACCCACTAAACTTCGTACTATCCTGTTCTCGGACTATATGCGTCGGATCTTTTCTTCGTCTGCCCGCTGCTCCTCCTGGTGATCGAGAATTCGGTTTGGTTTGACCATTATGATCTTGTCATTTTGTACTTTGATATATGATGTTTTCCGTGGTTCCCACACACCGCGGTCAATACCACAAATACCAAAATGTTTCCTTGGACTACACCATGGCAACACAAGATACTTTAAATGTTTCCATGGTTTTCATATACCATGATAACACAAAATACCTCCTACTCAATGACACGATCACGGTCGAATTGTACTAACTAAGAAACACGTCACGAAGATCTAATCAAGTTTCGGGATAAAACTATCTCGAAAGTTCGAATGGTCTTATGTAACGCGGACTACGGGTTCGCCTTTGAAGTACTCCACTGACACCGGCCACCAAGGATATTCGTAAAATCATATGATTATCGACTTCAAACCACTGAGTCAGGTTTCGATCCTTTCCTTCGTTGGATTGTACTAACTAAGAAACTTAGATTACGTCACATAAATAATTCACGTATCACACGATTTAGTTGAATAACTAATACCTAGTTCATGCAATGCATAGAGAAAATTCCTTACTAAGAGAGATAGTACCTTGGACCCTCTCCGGAAGTTCTCTGTCCATTGCGTTGGTCAACGCGTACATTCGGCCTGGGTTCTGTGGCCTCAATTCCATAGGTTTCTCAGGACAGTCTCGGATAATGTGGCCTGGCTTCCTACATCGGTAGCAAACCCGTCTTCTAATACATTCACCGTGATGGTACTTCCCGCAATTAGGACACGGTTGGGTCACCGGTATTCTCGGGTTGTTCTGCTGCCCTATCTGGAATGGCCTTTTGCTTTCTTTTTGGGAGTTATCCCATGGTGCTTCTCGCTTTCGTGAGGAGTTTTCGCGGTGGCCATCGATACGACCTGCGTTGCTGCTATTGGAGAATCTGGACTTTCGGAATTCTTTCAAATTCCGCTCAATCAGCCTACAAGCTTCCACAGCATGAATCAATTCCCGGAATCGTTGAGACATAAGTCTCTCACCTATTTCTTACTTCAACCCGTGGATTAGTATGTTCACCATACTGCTCTCATCATTGTTCTTTCGCAGGTGCGATGAGTATCGTGATAGATTGGTGAATCGGGCATAATAGTCATTAAAGGACTCCTCTTGACCTTGTTGGATGTGGGAGGAATTCCGACTCCTTGGTCATTTGTACAGAGGGAGGAAAGTATTGTTCATGGAATTTCTCAAGAAATTTCTCCCACATCACGGGACAGTAACGTGTCTGTAAGGTTGTTGCTATGACTTCCCACCAACGATCTGCGTCTCCTTCTAACTGGTAGATTGCCAGTTGAGCCTTGCAATTTTCAGGGCATTCAATTACTTTGAAAATCTTTTCCAATCTCTTTTTTGGAGAAATCTCAAAATTCTGGATTTACAACTTTGAAGACATTTTCTCACTTATTAGAAATGTCCAAGTTAACCTAAATTTTGGTTCCATATAGGGCTCCAATTGTCAGTCTGAAGTTCCTCGAAAAACGTGTCCGTGCGGTCCTAAGCATTTAACTCGTTTTCTAATCATCAATCTCTAGAGAAGAATTCACCGATTCCAAATATGTCCATGAAAATTCCCAATTCTTTTCAAATGTCACAACATAACCTTTTCGTCCTCTTGGCTATCTCGCCTTTTCTCGAAATTTCCTATTTCGTCTTATTAGGAAAAAGCACAAACGGCTTGATTAACTTCCGTAAGAGTCTAACGGAAGATAAAATCCCACCGATCAATATTCTATCCTGACTTTGGAAATCCCATTCCTAGATCTCTAGATAGGATCCGTTTCCTAATTCTCATTTTACTATTCACCTTTTTAATATTTAATTAGAGTTTATTATTTTTAAAACTCTTTATATAATATTTAAATGCATTTTCTTTTCTTTTTTTCTTTTTTTTTTCTGCCTATTTTTTTTTTCATTTCGTTTTTTTTTTATATTGATTAATTATGTAATTAATTATTTAATTAATTAAATAATTATTTTTACATACTTTTTACAGAATTTTCTCATTGGTCCATTCTTGCATTTAGGCTTAAAAATACCTAAACTCAACTATTTTTCTCAAAAATTTCCAATTAATTAGTAAATATAGTTTTACTAATTTTAAACCAAAAGCCACTAATTTTAGGGTTTTACATAATTATTCCTGAATTTCATTTGCTTATGCTTAAGTAATTAGCCCAATATTACTTAATTACTTAATTATCCCAAGTTGATAATTTTCTTACTTAGGATGCCTCATTACCTCATAACCTTTGTATTGACATTTTTGCTTTCATGTCTCCTGCATTATCTTAGCATTTACGGGGTATTACTGGCCATTTCCTTACTTTTTGAGTATTTTTCTACAATTTCTCCAAGTTTGTAACTTAATAAATTACCTAAATTGGGGACAATATCCTTCCCTATTTCAAATAGATTTTTACTTGCTTCTTTTATAGCTTTCACAGGGTATTTATAACCCATAATGTGTTCAGGGACCTATTTGCAAGTCTTCAAACGTTTTAGGGACCTAATTGCAAATTATCTAATTTCAAGGGAAATTACCCTAACAACAAGGTAAACTCAATACAATGTGTTTGAGACCTCATATTCACCTATTTTCAATAGGTATATTTCCCAATTTTTGATATTTACCCTAAGTGCGATTTTTAGGGTATTACATTTCTCCCCCCGTTAAACAAAATTTCGTCCTCAAAATTTGCACTCTACCCACTAAACTTCGTACGAACTAAAATCCGTTCTACTCGGACTTTGGACTATACGCGTCGGGTCTTTACTTCGTCTGCCTGCTGCTCCTCCTGGTGATCGAGAATTCGGTTTGGTTTGACCATCAAGATCTTGTCATTTCGTACCTTGATATATGATGTTGTCCGTGGTTCCCACACACCGCAGTCAACGCCACAAATACCAAAATGTGATACCAAAATGTCTCCATGGCTCCCATACACCATGGCGACACAAGTTACCTCATACTTTATGACACGATCACGGTCAAATTGTACTAACGAAGAAACATAGATTACGTCTCGTAAGTAATTTACGTATCACACGATTTAGTCGTATAACTAATACTTAGTTCATGAAATACATAGAGAAAATTCCTAACTAAGAGAGATAGTACCTTGGACTCTCTCCGGAAGTTTTTTGTCCATTGTGTCGGTTAACGCGTACATTCGGCCCGAGTTTTGTGGCCTGAATCCCGTAGCTTTCTCAGGGCAGTTCGGGGCAATATGTCCTGGTTTCTGACATCGGTAGCAAACTCGTCTCTCCGCACTTTTCTCAGGACAGTTCGTAATAATGTGTCCCGGCTTCCGACATCTGAAACAAACCCTTTTGTTAAAACACTCACCGGGATGGTACTTCCCGCATTCAGGACATGGTCGGGACTCCATCATTCTTGAGTTGTTCTGCTCAAACTGAAATGGCCCCTTGCTTTCTCTTTGAGAGCCATTCCATGGTGCTTCTCTCTTTCGTGAGGAATTTCCACGGATACCCTCGCTTTGATCGGCACGGCTACCATTGTGATTCCGTGACTTACGTAACTCCTTCAGGTTGCGCTCAGTCATCTGGCAAGATTCTACCGCTTGAGCCATTTTCGGAAATTGCTGCGATACTAGCCTCGCCCTTATGTCATACTTCAGCCCGGTCACTAGTCGGTTCGCCTTCCAGCTCTCATTAAAGTTGCTTTTCAGATATGATGAATAACGAGACAGGTTGGTGAAACGGGCGAAGTAGTCGTCGAATGATTCTTCATTTCCTTGCTGGATCAGCAGAAATTCTTCCTCCTTAATCACCTGGATTGAGGGAGGGAAGTATTGTTCGTTGAATTGTTCTAAGAACATTTCCCAAGTAACAGGGCTTGGCAGGGTTGTGGAAACGCTCTTCCACCATCTATGGGCATCGCCTTCAAGCTTGTAGATTGCTAGCTGAGCCTTCCAATTTCCCGGGCACTCAATGACTTCAAAAATCTTCTCCAGACTTAGAAGCTAATCCTCAGCTAATTCATTCTTTCCCCAGAAACCGAGTGGCTTTAACTTGCGTAACGGTTGACCCAGCTTTCCGTGGTTCTTTCCCTTCCTCGTCGTGGAGGTGATTGGGATCTATCAGAATCTTCAGCGTGCTCCTCTCTTTGGTTGTCATCATACTCTTCTTCATCATCATCATCATTGTGCAGTTCTTCTTCGTGTTGACGTGCTTCCAATCGTCTCTGGGTTTCTAGGTCTTGTTGATTCTGTCTCGCTAACAGTGCATCAATGAGAGCCCTCTACTCTTGCAAAGTTCTCCTCAGCTCTTGCACTTCGTTTTGGTCTGGTTGATTTGGTATATTATCCTGCTCGGGAATTGCTCCTATTTGAGGCTGTCTGCCTTCATACCTACCGTGACCTCAGCCTCTGGGAGCTCCGGCTCCTCTCAGATTCGCCATGTCGCGTTCCTTGATTAGAGGAAACGTTAACGTTAGATACAGGGAAGACATTCCGCATAACACAGACTTTATCACACTAGTCTCTAAACTCTATCGCGCTTAGCATTTACACTGCTCCCAGCTTTTATCGCTCTAGTATTCACACCATAATCGGACAGATACCCGCAACATTTCCTTCGTCAGATTCTCGTTGGTCCTCTATATTCGAAAATGGGTACAGAAATACGTCTAGGAAGTTCTACATGAGTCAGATACTGCATGTACTAAGATAGATTCACCTCCCAATACGAACTGGAGGTTATCAGAGTTATCAGAGACTGATACCGATATAAGCACAAGTGATGAATTCACCGGCTTCGGGTTAGAATGATGCACCGACAAAGGGTGGTACACCTGTTCAGGACAGTATACTGGTTCAAAATGGTATACCGAGATGAGGTGGTACACCGACTCAGGGCTATATCAGTACTCATTTTCAAAATATGCTCCAAATTTTTGAAAAGGCTTAGAACCTAACTCTGTTAACCGAATAGAATGGCTGTAAGTGTCTACCATGGGGGCCTCACCGAGTTCACGGTGACTGATTGGCACACCCACGTAGACTAGCCTTGCCTTCGGCACCAAACTGTCTGTAATAACTTAGTCAGATCCATGTCAGGACTACTGCTCTGATACCAAAATGCAACATCCCAACTTTTCAAAAGCAGTATAATTTTTTTTTTCAAACAAACATCATTTGAAAACATCAGAGTAGAACAACAGAGCGATTGAGTAACTGATATGTATATATAAAACACCGTAAGTCTGGCTGGTTACAGCAGCGGTACAGAAACCGCGTGGTTCAGAAGTAATATATAATATCAAAAGGAAAGCTTCCGCCGGAACAACAAAAGGAAAGCTTCCGCCAGAACAATGAAAGGAAGTCTTCAGCCGGGTCTTCTACTCGGCCGCTTGCCTCTCTCCTGGTCCTTGGTCCTCCCGACCCCGACGCTATATTAAGAGCCGAGATCCGCACCGATCTCGGTGTAACGATTAACCTCATGTATACATACACACATATGGGTCACCAAACAACAACAAATAAACCACACCTAACAAATGCACATGTATCGCTCCCAAGATTACAGATGTATCGCTCCCAAGATTATAAATGTATCGCTCCCAAACCTTACAGATATATCGCTCCCAAGATGCATACAGTTATCTTCTAACATAATATGCATCCCAACAACACCCCACATATACACACCATACACACATCACATACATACCATATATAGCATACTATATCCATCAGAGTTAGTGTTACAGTACGCGAACGTATCTTCGTTGACGATATACGGTATTTCGGCACGACGGTTGGTCAAAACGTAATCAGGGATATCCTATCAACATAACAATGTGCTTGTTAAGGATCTATCATTACGATGGACATTTTTAGTCAAAATGACCATTTTACCCCTGACCCCCTAATTGGCGGAAATTCACCAGCACTTCGTTACTCTGACTAATTTTCTTCCCAAAATTTCGCCAGAACTTCGACGCCATTTCGATTTTCGAAAATAAAGACTAAAATAGCCCTCCCATATGATATCCAATCATACTTGAAAAATTAAAGGCTATTCTAGCATTACAACCCCTACTTTTGAAAGAACTACAAAAGCTTCAACTTTTTGGAGACTTGATCCCTACTATGTTTTTACCTCTTCAGGCATATTTTTCAATGCAATGAGGCCTAAAAACAAGAATAGGAAATTCATCCCCTACTTCCTAAATCTAACTAACAATTCTACCAACTACCGAACTAAAAACTAGAACTTAAAAGCTAAAGACCGAAGGACTTACCCGTTGAAGACTTCTGCACAATTTTGCCCAGAGCTTCTCTCTCTAGAATCCTCTCTCTAGATTCGGCCAAGGAGAAGAAAATGGTGTGAAAATGAAGAGGAGGGGAGGGGGTATTTATAGATTAGGCTGCAGGATTTCGGCCGTCGGATCAACTTTGTGAGAAACGATCTGGACCGTCCAAAGCAACTTTTCAAAAAAAAACCTTCCTTCCCTTTTTCATTCACACTAGGCCGAATTCCAAGAGTGCTTGGCCAATGGGAGGTGGCAACGTGTCACCTTCCAGAAGCTTCCGGTCCAATTTCCCCGATCGGTACCCGATTCGCGTAATTTCGGAGAAATCTCAAAATTCTGGATTTACAACTTTGAAGACATTTTCTCACTTATTAGAAATGTCCAAGTTAACCTAAATTTTGGTTCCATATAGGGCTCCAACTGTCAGTATGAAGTTCCTCGAAAAACGTGTCCGTACGGGTCTGGATACGAAACTCGTTTTCGGAATCATCAATCTCTATAGAAGAATTCACTGATTCCAAATATGTCCATGAAAATTCCCAATTCTTTTTCAAATGTCACAACATAACCTTTTCGTCCTCTTGGCTATCTGGCCTTTT
Source organism: Acacia pycnantha (assembly GCA_025563575.1). Classification (NCBI taxonomy): domain Eukaryota; kingdom Viridiplantae; phylum Streptophyta; class Magnoliopsida; order Fabales; family Fabaceae; genus Acacia; species Acacia pycnantha. The sequence goes on along the minus strand of JAMWYP010000170.1, from coordinate 51,286 downwards.
CTCAGAATTTCCCTATTTTGTCTTATTAGGAAAAAGCACAAACGGCTTCAGAATTAACTTCCGTAAGAGTCTAACGGAAGATAAAATCCCACTGATCAATATTCTATCCTGACTTTGGAAATCTCATTTCTAGATCTCTAGATAGGGTCCGTTTCCTAATTCTCATTTTACTATTCACCTTTTTAATATTTAATTAGAGTTTATTATTTTTAAAACTCTTTATATAATATTTAAATGCATTTTCTTTTCTTTTTTATTTTTTTTTTCTGCCTATTTTTTTCATTTCGTTTTTTTTTTATATTGATTAATTATTTAATTAATTAAATAATTATTTTTACAGAATTTTTACAGAATTTTCCCATTGGTCCATTCTTGCATTTAGGCTTAAAAATACCTAAACTCAACTATTTTTCTCAAAAATTTCCAATTAATTAGTAAATATAGTTTTACTAATTTTAAACCAAAAGCCACTAATTTTAGGGTTTTACATAATTATTCTGAATTTCCTTTGCTTATGCTTAAGTAATTAGCCCAATATTACTTAATTACTTAATTATCCCAAGTTGATAATTTTCTTACTTAGGATGCCTCATTACCTCATAACCTTTGTATTGACATTTTTGCTTTCATGTCTCCTGCATTATACGGGGGTATTACGGTCATTTCCTTACTTTTTGAGTATTTTTCTACAATTTCTTCATGTTTGTAACTTAATAAATTACCTAAATTGGGGACAATGTCCTTCCCTATTTCAAATATATTTTTACTTGCTTCTTTTATAGCTTTCACAGGGTATTTATAACCCATAATGTGTTCAGGGACCTATTTGCAAGTCTTCAAACGTTTTAGGGACCTAATTGCAAATTACCTAATTTCAAGGGAAATTACCCTAACAACAAGGTAAACTCAATACAATGTGTTTGAGACCTCATATTCACCTATTTTCAATAGGTATATTTCCCAATTTTTGATATTTACCCTAAGTGTTATTTTTAGGGTATTACACGTACTAGTATCTATACCGCACCTAGGCTCTATCGTATTTATAGACTTTATCGCACCTAGAACTTACTTGGCACATAGACTTTATTGCACCTAGTATTTTCTACACATAGGCTTTGTATACGCAGTTTTCACACCATAAACAAATAGACACTCGCAACGTTTCCTTCGTCAGATTATCATTGGTTCTTTCTACTCAACAACGGGTACGGAAGTACGAAACAGAAGTTTCTCTACATGAGTCAAATACTGCATGTACTAAGATAGATTCGCCTCCCAGTACAAACTGGAGATTATCAGAGTTATCAGAGCTATCGGAGACTGGTACCGATATAAGCACAGTTGATTAATTCACCAGCTCTGGGTTAGAGTGATGCACCGACAAAGGGTGGTACACCGGTTCAGGATAGTATACCGGTTCAAAATGGTATACCGAGATGAGGTGGTACACCGACTCAGGGCTATATCAATACTCATTTTCAAAATATGCTCCAAATTTTTGAAAAGGCTTTGAACCTAACTCTGTTAACCGAACAGAATGGCCAGGTAAGTGTCTACCATGGGGGCCTCACCGAGTTCACGGCGACTGATTGGCACACCCACGTAGACTAGCCTTGCCTTTGGCACCAAACTGTCCGTAATAACATAGTTAAATTCATGCCAGGACTACTGCTCTGATACCAAAATGTAACATCCTCCTTTTCACAAGCCGTATAAATTTTTTTTTTCCAAAACATCATTTCAAATCATCAGAGTAGAGCAACAGAGAGATTGAGTAACTGATATGTATATATAAAACGCCGTAAGTCTGGTTGTTTACAACATCGGTACTGTAACCGAGTATTTCAAAAGTAGATAATAAACAAATGAAAGACTTCTACCAGAACATCAAAAAGGACGTCTTCAGCCGGGTCTTCTACTCGGGCTGCTTGCCTCTCTCCTCGATCCTTGGTCCTCCCGATCCTGAGGCTATGTTAAGAGCTGGGGTCCGCACCGGACCTCAGGTAACGGTTAACCTCATATTCACATATACAGTATATAGGCTACAGACAATCATAAAAACAATAATATATGTGCACTCATCGCCCAAGAGCATGCATACATATATCGCCCAATAGCATGTATACATATATCGCCCAATAGCATGCAGATATATCGCCCATGGCAAACGTAAACATATCAACGGTATACAAACATATCACAGAGCTATCAACTACCACATACAATACACCTAGCACATACATGCATACCATAAACATCGATTAGTGTTACAAGACGCGACGTACCTTCGTTGACGACTTTAGGTACTACTGGTGGAAAAACGTACTTTACGGGAAAACGTGAAACAAAGAGCACGTCGGGCAGCGTAACGGCAGCAAATTAGGATTTCGACGTCCTATAAGAGTAATATCACTTTTATTAGTGATTTGATACTATATCTCGGCATTTTAGGTAAAAATTACCATTTTGCCCTTCTACCCCTAATTGGCGGAATTTCACCTAAGACTTCGCTATTGAAGTAAAGACTAGTACTAAAAAAACTAGAAGCTCGGTACCGGAAAACTTACCCAGAGCTTCGCTACAGATTTTCCAGAGCTTCTCTCTCTAAAATCCTCTCTCTAGATTCGGCCAAGGAGGAGAAAATGGTGTGAAAATGAAGAGGAGGGGAGGGGGTATTTATAGATTAGGCTGCAGGATTTCGGCCGTCGGATCAACTTTGTGAGAAACGATCTGGACCGTCCAAAGCAACTTTTCAAAAAAAACCCTTCCTTCCCTTTTTGCATTCACACTAGGCCGAAATCCAAGAGTTATTGGCCAATGGGAGGTGGCCACGTGTCACCTTCCAGAAGCTTCCGGTCCAATTTCCCCGACGGCACTCCGATTCGCGTAATTTCGGAGAAATCTCAAAATTCAGTTAACTAACTTTGAAGATCTCCTCTTAATTACTAGAAATGTCTATTCTAATCTAAATCTTGATTCCATACAGGGCATTCCGTGTTCACCGAAGTTTCTCGAAAACGTGTCCGTACGGGTCCTAATTACGACACTCGTTTTGAATCATCAATCTCTAGAGAAAAATTCACTGTTTCCAAATATGTCCATGAAAATTCCCAATTCTTTTCCAAATGTCACAACATAACCTTTTGGTCCTCTTGGTTATCTGGCCTTTTCTCAGAATTTCCCTATTTCGTCTTATTAGGAAAAAGCACAAACGACTTCAGAATTAACTTCCGTAAGAGTCTAACTAAGATAAAATTCCACTGATCAATATTTTACCCTGACTTTGGAAATCCCATTCCTAGATCTCCAGATAGGATCCGTTTCCTAATTTTCATTTTACTATTCACCTTTCTAATATTAAATTAGATTTTATTTGAGTAAATACCCTTTTTGGTCCCTGGAAAAACACATTTGACCCTTTTTGGTCCCTGAGTAAAAAAAATGTCATTTTGGTCATTTTTAGGGACTAAAAAGGACCTTTTGGGAATTTCGAGGATTAAAATGTGCAAAAAAATGATCAAAAGGACTAAAAGGTACCTTATTTTTCCATTTTAGGGACTAAAAGTGACTTATTTTTTTTCATGGACCAAAAAGGGCATCCGTGTTTTTCCAGGGACCAAAAAGGGTATTTACTCATTTTATTATTTTTAAAACTCTTATATAATATTTAAATGCATTTTCTTTTCTTTTTTCTTTTTTTTTCTGCCTATTTTTTTTATTTCATTTTTTTTTTGATTAATTATTTAATTAATTAAATAATTATTTTTACAAAATTTTCCTATTGGTCCATTCTTGCATTTAGGCTTAAAAATACCTAAACTCAACTATTTTTCTCAAAAATTTCCAATTAATTAGTAAATATACTTTTACTAATTTTCAACCACTTTCCACTAATTTTTGAGCTCTACATAATTATCTCTGAATTTCCTTTGCCTATGCTTAAGTAATTAGCCAATAAATACCTAATTTAGTCAAAATTACGACGAACATTTTTAGTCAAAATACCTATGCTTAAGAGTTATGTTGAAATTTTGGAAAATTAAGGTCAAAGTAACGAAGTGCTGGCGAAATTCCGCCAAATAGGGCGTCAGGGGCAAAATAGTCATTTTGACTAAAAATGTTCGTCGTAATGATAGATCCTTAACAAGTACATTGTTATGTTGATAGGATATCCGTAATCACGAACCGCTGTCAGGAAATACTGTTTTCTGTCAGAAGTGTCATTTTCTGTAAAACGTGCCAGAATTCTGTCAACGAAGGTACGTTCGCGTACTGGTAACCTTAACTCTGATATTTATGGTATGCGTGTATGTGCTATGTGAATTATATGTTATGTATTGTTGTTATGATTGCTGGGTAATGGGATACGCATGTTAGAGGCCTAGGTGCCGCCAGGATACGGTTGTTAGGGGCCTATGTGCTGCCAGGGATCAAGAGGCCCAGGTGCTGCTAGGGTTACACTGCAGGGGGCCTATGTGCTTTGTAGGGATACCCTGTTTGGGAGATTCTTGTACTATGTGCTTTTATACTATTGATTCTTTGTTTGTCTGTAGTCTATATACTGTATGTGTAGATATGAGGTTAACCGTTACCTGGGGTCCGATTGCAATGGACCTCAGCTCTCCATATAGCTTCGGGATCGGGAGGACCGAGGGGCGAGGAGAAGAAAGTAGCGCCTGCGTAGAAGTTCCGGTGACGATTTCCTTTTGTTGTTCCTAGGAGAAGCTTTCCTTTGTGTTGTATCTCACTTTTGAACCACGCGGTTATTGTACCGCTGTTGTAATTAGCCAGACTTACGGCGTTTTATATATACATATCAGTTACTCAATCGCTCCGGTGCTCTACTCTGATGATTTTAAATGGAAAAAATTTTATACTGCTTTTGAAAAGTCGGGATGTTACATTTTGGTATCAGAGCAGTAGTCCTGGCATGAATTTAACTATGTTATTACGGACAGTTTGGTGCGAAGGCAAGGCTAGTCTACGTGGGTGTGCCAATCGCCAGTGAACTCGGTGAGGCCCCCATGGTAGACACTTACCTGGCCATTCTGTTCGGTTAACGGAGTTAGGTTCAAAGCCTTTTCAAAAATTTTGGAGCATGTTTTGAAAATGAGTACTGATATAGCCTAAGGTCGGTGTACCAGTCTGTACTGGTATACCATCCTGAACCGATGTACCACCCTCTGTCGGTGCATCACATCAACCCAGAGCCGGTGAATCCATCACCTGTGCTTATGCCGACATCAGATAGTTCTGATAATTCTGATATCAGTATCTGATAATCCTGATAACCCTGATAATGTCGCCTACCGACGACAACTTTGACTACCCAGAGATCATAGATCTTGAAAACAGTCCTGACGCGAAGTCTGATTACTCATTCTGATATCTCTGATAACTCTGACAATCGCCAGTTTGTACTAGACGGTAATTCTATCCTAGCATAGAGCTTAAAAGTGGAGCTGGGCCACGCCGGATGAAACTCCGAGACCAATAAAGATAGCACATGCGGTATTTGACCCATGTTGAGAACTTCTATCGGAGAAATTTCTGTTACGCATTTTCGTACTCTTATGGAAACTGGATTTGATACACTTTTCATTATTTTCTCCGTACCTGTTGTTGAGAAGAAAGAACCAACGATAATCTGACGAAGGAAACGTTGCGAGTGTCCATTTGTTTATGGTGGGAAAACTGCGTATAGCAAAGTCTATGCGTAGAAAATACTAGGTGCAATAAGTCTATGTGCCGAGTAAGTTCTAGGTGCGATAAAGTCTATAAGTACGATAGAGCCTAGGTGCGGTATAGATACTAGTGCGATAAAATCTGCGACACGTTAATTGTTTTCTTTCTATAACCAACGATTTCCTAATGAAGGAAAAGAACGAGACATGACAAATTTAAGAGGAGCCGGAGTACCTAGAGGCCAAGGAAGGGGCCGAGGCAGAGGGCGAGGCAGACGACCTCGGACGATTCCAGTAGTAAATCCGGAACAGCAAGTTCAAGAACCAACTCAACAGACTGTTCTGCAAGAGGCACTGGGCCGTAATACATGGACAAGGAGAGATGATAGATGAACAAAGAGCGATGATAGAGGAACTTCGAGCAGAAAGGCAAGCTGAGAGGCAGGAGGGCCACGAGGAGACTATCAATGACTACTTTGCCCGGTTTACTAATCTATCACGATATTCATCGCACCTGAGGCAGAATGGTGATGAAAGCAGCATGGCAAACATACTAATACATGGGTTGAAGTACGAGATCAAGGAAAGACTGGTATCTCAACGGTTTACGGAGCTGATTCAAGTTGTAGAATCATGCCGGTTAATTGAACGAAACCTGAAGGAGCTGCGTAGATCCCAACATTCCAGCACTAGTAGTGCGAGGCGTAACGAGAGCAACCGTGGAAGTTCTTCGCGGAAAAGAGAGGCACCATGGAGTGATTCCCAAAGAGAGAGTAAGAGGCCATTCCAGTCTAGGCAGCTGAGCAACGCAAGGATGCTGGAAACTCGACCATGTCCAAAATGCAGGGATTACCATCCTGGTGTTGCCTGTGAAAGGAGACGGGTTTGCTACCGATGTCGGAAGACAGGACACTTTATCGTAGACTGTCCTGAGAAACCTATGGAATTGAGGCCACAGAACCCAAGCCGAATGTACGCGTTGACCAACGCAATGGACAGAGAACTTCCAGAGAGGGTCCAAGGTACTATCTCTCTTAGTAAGGAATTTTCTCTATGCATTGCATGATCTAGGTATTAGTTTTTCGTCTAAATTGTGTGATACGTAGATTACTTACGAGATGTAATCTATGTTTCTTCGTTAGTACAATTTGACCGAGATTGTGTCATAGAGTATGAGGTATTTTGTGTTATCATAGTGTGTGGGAGCCATGGAAACATTTAAAGCATCTCGTTTTGATATCTGTGGTATCAACCGCAGTGTGTGGGAACCACGGAAGATATCATATATCAAAGTACGAAATGACAAGATCATAATGGTCAAACCAAACCGAATTTTCGATCACCAGGAGGAGCAGCAGGCAGACGAAGCAAAGATCCGACGCGTATAGTCCGAAAACAGGATAGTACGAAGTTTAGTGGGTAAAGTACAAATTTCGAGGACGAAATTTTGTTTAACGGGGGGAGAAATGTAATACCCTAAAAATCTATATCATAAATTGATAAGAGTATACCTATAGAAAATAGGTGAATATGAGGTTTCAAACACCTTGTATTGAGTTTACCTTGTTGTTAGGGTAATCTCCCTTGAAATTAGATAATTTGCAATTAGGTCCCTAAAACGTTTGGAAATATGCAAATAGGTCCCTAAGCACATTGTGGGTTATAAATACCCTGTGAAAGCTATAAAGGAGGCAAGTAAAAATCTATTTGAAATAGGGAAGGATATTGTCCCTAATTTAGGTAATTTATTAAGTTACAAACTTGGAGGAATTGTAGAAGAATACTCAAAAGTATTGAAATGACCTAAATACCCCCGTAAGTGCTAAGATAATGCAGAAGACATGAAAACAAAGATGTCAGGGCAAAAGTTATGAGGTAATGAGGCATTCTAATTAAGAAAATTATCAACTATTGACAAGAAAGTAATTAGGTAATTATTGGCTAATTACTTAAGCATAAGAAAAGGAAATTCATGAATAATTATGTAAAACCCTAAAATTAGTGGTTTTTGGCTTAAAATTAGTAAAAACATATTTTCTAATTAATTGGAAATTTTGGGGAAAAATAGTTGAGTTTAGGTATTTTTAAGCCTAAATACAAGAATGGACCAATAGGGAAATTTTGTAAAAAATTATATAAAAATAATTATTAAATAATTATTTTATAATATTAATTAATAAAAACGAAAATAAAAATAAAAAGGACCAGCTATTGTTTGACCGAAAAATTGGATAGGGAATGGATAAGAATTTGCAAAATAATATCTAGATATTATTTTGCAACTTCTAATATTATATATTATAATTAAAAATAGTGAATAGTAACACAATAAATAGGAAACGGATCCTATCTAGAGATCTAGGAATGGGATTTCCAAAGTCAAGGTAAAATATTGATCAGTGGATTTTTATCTTCCGTTAGGCTTTTCCGGAAGTTAATTCTGAAGCCGATTGTGCATTTTCCTAATAAAACAAAATAGGGAAAAATGCAGATAGGCACATTTTTGGATCCGAAGAAAATAAATTCTAACTCAACACCTAGAAATGAGTTTGAAATTATCTGGACATATTTGGAATCAGTGAATTATTATCCAGAGGTTGATGATTCCGAAAACGACTTCCGGCACCGGACGCGTTCGGGCACGCTTTTCGAGGAACTTCAGACTGACTGTTGGAGCCCTATATGGAATCAAAATTTAGGTTAACTTGGACATTTCTAGTAAGTGAGAAAATGTCTTCAAAGTTGTAAATCCAGAATTTTGAGATTTTTCCGAAATTACGCGAATCGGGTACTGATCGGGGTATAAATGCTTCTAGAATACACAACTTGTCACATAAGTTGGTGACTCATATTTTATTGGGGAAGGGCTGAACGAAATGGTGTGTTGCATGGCCACAAATCATCCACCAAAACCCTAAGTTTCCATGGTTTAAATCAATTTGAATAATTCCCTTTATGTCCTTAGAAATTCTTATAAATACCCCTCCCTTCTTCATAATTTTTCACACACCTTCTCACTAAGCTAGCAAAAATCTAGAGAGAGGAAGAGAGAAGGAGAAAGCCGGGGAAATTTGCAGCGAAGCTCTGGGTAAGTTTTTCGGTACCGAGCTTTAAGCTTTCGTAGTTCTTTCGGTAGATAGAGTAGAAATGTTAGTATGGTCTTTAATCTTCCAAGTATGATTAGATATCATATGTTAGGGGTATTTTAGTCATTATTTCGAAAATATTGGTAGGGTCGAAGTTCTGGCAAAATTTTGGAAGATTAGAGTTAAAATAGCGAAGCTCTGGCGAAATTCCGCCGACTAGTAAGGGTAGGGGCAAAATGGTAATTTTTACCTAAAATGCCTGTTATGATGTAAATCATTAATTAATATGATTTATATTTCGAAAATGATATTGGAGTAAGAGTTATTTTGAAATTTTGGAAAATTAAGGTCAAAGTAACGAAGTGCTGGCGAAATTCCGCCAATTAGGGGTCAGGGGCAAAATAGTCATTTTGACTAAAAATGTCCGTCGTAATGATAGATCCTTAACAAGTACATTGTTATGTTGATAGGATATCCGTAATCACGAACCGCTGTCAGGAAATACTGTTTTCTGTCAGAAGTACCGTTTTCCGTAAAACGTGCCAGAATTCCGTCAACGAAGGTACGTTCGCGTACTGGTAACCTTAACTCTGATATTTATGGTATGCGTGTATGTGCTATGTGAATTCTATGTTATGTACTGTTGTTATGATTGCTGGGTAATGGGATACGCATGTTAGAGGCCTAGGTGTCGTATGGATACGGTTGTTAGGGGCCTATGTGCTGCCAGGGATCAAGAGGCCTAGGTGCTGCTAGGGTTACACTGCAGGGGGCCTATGTGCTGCCGGGATACGCTGTTTGGGAGATGCTTGTACTATGTGCTTTTATACTATTGATTTTGTGTTTGTCTGTAGTCCATATACTGTATATGTAGATATGAGGTTAACCGTTACCTGGGGTCCGATTGCAATGGACCTCAGCTCTCCATATAGCTTCAGGATCGGGAGGACCGAGGGCCGAGGAGAAGAGTAAGCAGTCTGCGTAGAAGTTCCGGCTGACGATTTCCTTTTGTTGTTCCTGAGAAGCTTTCCTTTGTGTTGTATCTCACTTTTGAACCACGCGGATTCTCTGTTGTAATTAACCAGACTTACGGCGTTTTATATATACATATCAGTTACTCGATCGCTCCGGTGCTCTACTCTGATGATTTTAAATGGAAAAAATTTTATACTGCTTTTGAAAAGTTGGGGTGTTACAGCAAATTATCTAATTTCAAGAGAAATTACCCTAAGTCAGATTTTAGGGTATTACAACAGCACCATCACAAGAATTTGGTGTATTTTAAATTGTATATTCCACATCATTCTATCCGGCCTTGGCCATTATCAGGAATTGGCCTACTTGAATTTTGCTTTGATTTCTTGTGTTTTCTTGAAATGACTATGCTTGTTTGGTCAGAACTTTAGGATGATACTATGTATGCTCTCTTCCCAATAAAAATAAAGCAGGGGCTGCGATTTCAAAAAACTTCTTGGAAATGTCACGATTTTATTTGGATGTGATTATTTGAGATTATAAAGCAGGGGCTAATCATGGAAAAAATGTTTGAAAGCCAAGCTAGAATCAAAGTTATGGGAAAATGTGTGAAATTTTGTTTCAAGAATCACTCAATGATGTTGGCAATGATATGGTCCTTAGAAGACGCAAACTATGTACTAGAAAGAAATAAGGTAATACTTGTAGTTTTTGGTGATCTTGCACTTCTTATTTAGTAAGTTTTTCACTGTTTTTATAGTTATTAGATTGACGTATTGTTTTATTTACAGGGAACAAAAGCAATCCAAGGTTATTATTAAAATTAGACTATGAGTGTGTGTCATATTGGGACCCTCAAGCCTTCTTAAAGATGAGTAATCTTAAATTACTTATCATAACATGTTCTTCACCTAATCCCCATTCTTCTTTGAATCTTCCTTATGGACTTAAATGCTTTTCAAGTGCATTAAAAGCCCTACAATGGAAGGGATACTGTTTAGATGCTCTGCCAAGTCATGTTCCATGTAAACTCATTGATCTTAAAACGAAACCTAGTCCATTAAAACAACTATGGTGAGAATCATGTTCCATTAATTATGGTCTTTCCAATAAAATAATTATCTATAATTTAATGCATCTCTTTTAGTATGATATATGTATTTTTTACCTTTTTAACTTGTGTTGTCATTCAGGTTTTTGGAAGGCTTAAATTTATGGATTTTAGCTATTCAAGATATCTAATCAAGACACCAAATTTTAATGAATTTCCTGGTCTTCAAAATCTCATTCTTGAAGTGCCAAATATGTCATCATGGTTTCACAATCAAAATTGCTTTTGTGATGATGCTTTGCGTTAGCCAAATATGTCATTTATAACAGATATACATGATCATCATCATTCAAGTCTTAATGAATTGGGAGAAACACAAGCAACAAGTGATGGCTCAAGCAATTCTCAATTCATTAATGGCAATGATGAAGAAGATGGTCAGTCTAATCTTGATGTACAGATCCAAATACCTCCGACAAAACGCAGAAATCTAGGATAAAGTAATGCTTGAAGGTTCGTAAGTACATCAACGCTATTTATCTTTTAAAACTCATATTTTTCTCCTTTATGATTTTTCCTAGTTTGATGGATATACTTTTAACTCTTTTTTTTTTTTAATTACAGAAGGCAAGCCAAGCTTGAAATGATTAAAGGCTTTACATTGCAAAGGAACTTCAGGTCCGAGACACCTTTAATGATACCACCATTACCCATTCTCCCTTAGCATCACAAATGATACCGCCAAGGCATCCTAGTTAATTGTTGCCTTTTTTTTTTTTTTTGAAAAACTCATGTCATAAAAACAAAGGTTGAAGCCATAATTAAGTAAATGTAAAAACAAGAGCACATTTTTTCTCATCATATCTTGGAATTTTTTTTTCTTATTTCTCACCTTTATTAGTATACATAATCTAAATAAATTATTTAACTATAGGATATAATGCATATTGTTAGATTATATATAACGTAATACTAACAAGATCATATATTAAGCATTGGAGATTATATCATTTTACACTGTGTATCAAGTCAATGATATTCAAAAGAAGCATGTGTGAGTGGCGTGTGTTCACAAATTACTCTTCAAATTCATAGCAACTAGGAAACTCTCGCAAACCGTTCGAGCCCTTTTTCATTGCTTGACGAGTGACCTTGTATCATTTTACCATTGAGTGATCTGTAGGACAAACAAGCAAAACTATAACGAATGCATTTAAAAAAGAATAATTTTGATCTTAGTTATAACAAAAAGTACTTATTGCTTATTAATTTTTAGATTTCATTATATTTGCACATATATTCATATATTTATTATTTTTTGATGTGGACCCAATAAGAACCTGTGCAAGAAAATCCATAAATTACAGATCGATTAATAATTAATTATGGCACCTCAAACACTAATTAATGACTCTTGGCTCATGGCCTTATTAAAACAAAAACAAAAGTACACACTAAATAGGGAAAAAAAATGATGACAAATCTCATGCAAATTGATAAAATTGCCCTCCAGGTTTGCATCATTTTAAACAAGAAAAACTTTTCAAAAGAAGTTAACATTCTAATTATTTTCCAAAGCTTGAACAAGCATCTTAAAGTTTCTTAAATAATTTATATTTTAAAGGCTAAAGTATAGGTTTATTTTGTATGTTTGTATCATATTTCATTTTAATCCATTAAATTTGTAAAGTGTACTTTCAATCTGAAAAGAGAAGAGAGGGTCAACGTTGATGGAGCTAAGCTTTGAGATGAAGGTGAGATTTTTTTTTTTTGGTTACAATAAGGTGTGATTTTTGCTCCACTAAGCCAAATCTTTTACATTATTTGTTGAGTATGTGTACGGAATGCTATGATTTTTGCTGTTGCTGAAAATATTATGTTGAATTTGATTTTTTTTCCGTGGGGTACGTCTTACCACTTACTTTGGATTTGCAATTAATGGTGTTAATGCTATCAAAAGTTCGCCACCCAAAAAAAAAAAAAAACAATAAGCCTAAATGCTGCTTGGACTAATTAGAATAGACCCATGAACTTGTACTTGTGTGAAGCAAGAGAAAATTAAAAGGTGCTAGAGAGAGGTAAAATTCATGCGTATCTTGTAGTGAACTATTGCCATCATAATTTTCTCGATGACGAAAGAGATTTAGTTTCCCTGCCTATCCTTTGGATAGACAGGGAGAGCCTATCCCATCTGAACCGTCGAGATGAAATATGGACGGTCTAAATTTATTTTTTTATTTTTTCAAAAAAGATTTTAATAGGTAGATAATCTAAAATAAATATAATCTCTCAACTAACATTTTTTTTTTCAAAAAGCAGTAGTTAAAAAAAATAAAATATGGATCGTTCAGATCGCATCTGGACGGTCCAGATGCACTAGGCGAATACCAAAACGGGTTCCCGACCAAAGTAGCCGCAAGAAACTACTTTGTGCTATTTCCATAACTGCCCCAATCCCTTCTCCAGCTCCAAATCCCATACTCTCTTGAGTCTGCACAGGGAAAAGGAGAAATCACTTGCATCCGGAATCATTATACTCATCAATGTTAGTTGGCAGAAAAGAAAACTTGGTATTTCATCATGGTCAATTAATTCATCCAACGAAAATTATCAAGGAGATTCTTGATATGACATCTTTAACATCCCATTTTCAAAAGCAGTATATATTTTTTTCATCAGAGTAGAGCATCGGAGCATAAGAGTAACTGATATATATATTTAAAGTACCCACGGTAGCATGTCTTGCTGGTTAAACAGCGGTACAAGAGTGTTTTAAAAGTAATATACAATCACGGAAAGCGTCTCCCTGGTGATCTTCACGCCATGGCAACAGAAGAGATCTTCAACTGGATCCCTAAGCGTGCTGCTTACTCTTCTCCTCGGTCCTCGGTCCTCCCGACCTTGAAGCTATGTGAAGAGCTGAGGTCCATTGCAATCGGACCTCAGGTAACGGTTAACCTTATATTTACATATACAACATATGGACTACAGACAGCGAATATCAACAGTATAAGAGCACATAATACAAGCATCTCCCAACAACGTATTTCGGCGGCACATAGGCCCCCTGAAGCTTACCCTAGCAGCACCTAGGCCCTCCCTTGAAGCATACCCTGGCGGCACCTAGGCCCTTAGCAAACGTACCCTGGCGGCACCTAGGCCCCTAACAAGCGTATCCCAATACCCAACAACCATAACAACAGTACATAAACATACAATACACATAGCACATACACGCATACCATAAATATCAGAGTTAGGGTTACTAGAACGCGAACGTACCTTCTTTGACGATATGTGGTACGATAGTTCGTCAGAACGTAATCAGGGATATCCTAGAAGGACAATAGCGCATTTATTAATGATCAAGCATTATGACGGACATTTTAGTCATAAATGACCATTTTACCCCTGACCCCACTAATCGGCGAAATTTCGCCAGAACTTCGTTACTTTGACTCCCAACTTTCAGAAACTCAATCCCTACTATGTTTTTACCTCGTCAGACATCTTTCAATGCAATGAGGCCCAAAAACAAGAATATGAATTTCATTTCCTACTTCCTAGATTTAACTAACATTTCTATTAAAACTACCGAACAAAAGACTAAAACCGAAAAACTAAAGACCGAAAGACTTACCCGTGCAGAACTTCGCTACAACTTTCTCCAGAGCTCCTCTCTCTAACTTCTCTCTAAGTTTCGAAATACTCAAGAGGAAATGGTGTGAGAATTATGTCAAGAGCTCATGGCTATTTATAGACTTTTGTGAGGGCAAAATGGTAATCTTCCATATTGAATTTTAGCCATTCATTTGGAAACCTTAGCCAACAAGTTTCTTCCTCCATTTTCCACCACAAAACCGTCCCCCCTATGTCATTCTTCAAAAGATGACTTCATGCAAGTGATGTCATGGGTTGCTTTATGGAGCTTGTTCTGATAAAATCCCCCGATCAGTGTTCTAATCGCGTAATCTTAAAGAATCTTAGAAATCCGGCAACATAGCCCTGAAGGTGTATTCTTCCTATTTGGAAATATCTTGGTTAACTAAATTTTTGATATCATTCAGGGTATTCCGTTGCCTGCCGAACATTTTTGGATAAACGTCTTCGGTTACGGAAATAACTTCCGGAAACACCAACTTCTGGACAAAAATGCACTGATTCATAATATGTCCAGTTGTTTACTATCTTAGCCCTGGATCTCAACATATGATTTAGTTTCTATAGATTCTCGTTTATCTGATTTGCTTTTTGAAAATCAGATAGCTTCTAAGCCAGTCTAGCATAACCCTTTTCGGTTACGGAAATAACTTCGGAGGTAACCTACTCCGAGCTAAAAATTCACTTGTCAATAATATGCCCTGACTTTAGGAACCTAATTCATGGTTTTCTAGATAGGATTTAATTTCTATCGGTGGTCATTTATCCTATTTGCTTTTTCACTAACTTCTTCACTAAGTCTTCTATTTAATTTCCATTCAATTTTCCTTTTCTTTTTCCCTTCTTTATTTTCGAAAATATGGCCCCTTTTTGTTGACTTTTTAACCTTTTTTAATCACTTAATTATATGCTTTAATTACTTAATTAGTAATTATCCCATTTGCTAATTATCTCCTTAAGTATTTATATAATTCACCTTATTCCTTTCCTAAAGAATTAGTCATAAATTACTTAATTAATCCCTTAAAATTTTTTGATAATTTGCTTAATTAGGATTAATTATTATCTCACAACTATTGAACTGACATTGGTATTTTATGTCCCATGTAAAATATTAAAAATCATGGGGTCCTTTTGGTTCTCCAAATACTTTTTGATTTTTGCCTCATTATTTTCCAGGGAAAATAATCCAAAAAATTATCTAAATTAGAGACAACATACTTTCTAATTTTTAATAATTATTTTATTGTCTTTCAGGATTTAGCATAATATTTTACGATTCATAGATTCACTTAGAAATTATTTGGCCCTTTATCTCTTCTAATTTCATTAGAAATTTCCCTAGAA
The DNA here is from genome assembly GCA_025563575.1 of Acacia pycnantha. Classification (NCBI taxonomy): domain Eukaryota; kingdom Viridiplantae; phylum Streptophyta; class Magnoliopsida; order Fabales; family Fabaceae; genus Acacia; species Acacia pycnantha. The sequence goes on along the minus strand of JAMWYP010000170.1, from coordinate 35,480 downwards.
GTAATACCTAATTTTGAGACCACATATTCACCTATTTAGAATAGGTATTATTTATTAAAATATAATATTCAAGATAAATAATTATCCGGATATTACAACATCATTTACTTCTTATAATTTTTCCAAATCAGAAATGCATATCAAAATGTAACACCGTGTGCCAGCCTCTTGATGGAAAAAAAATCCTTGCTGTGGAGACTGAATTTTATTCTTACAGAAGCTCAAAAGGAGAAACAACAGGCAAGAAGGCTGTCAAGCATCCCTACCATTCAGTTTGCAGACTTCTATCATCACCGTCCGAGGGATGCTCTGTTATGGATCAGGACCCATGGTTCCTTCTACACTTTAGAAAAACAGAAACTTCAGATCTGGTGCATAGATAGATCCTTCATCAACAAAATTGCCTTTCAAGAGGAAACAATCAATGTGGTGATCCAAGATATTCAGAATTTATATACTAAAGGACTTCATTTCTTACCAAACATTTAAATTCAAAATCACCTGTATTTAAGTTCTATTTCCTTTCAAAATCTGTAAGACTACATGTTTTTATTAATACAATGTTTTTTCCTTTCCTCAAAAAAAGAAAAACAATACCAATACTGTTTATATAACCACTAAAAGAAACAGAGCACTACCAAAAGCTACATCAGAAATGCAGGGAGATACATCAACACATTTCAGGACACACTTTATAGTTCTAAGTCAAAAGTGCCAACATACAAAAAGTAATAAATGAGCAAAAAATGAAAGTTGTGACAGAACGCCTCAATAATCATCAGTCAATACATACATATAACACTTGAAATTGGTTGTACAGAGAAAGTGCTCCATTTCTTTTTTATCTCCAAGGGAAAACTTTGAAAGAATGTGGGCTTGTTTGGGTTCAAGTTGACACAAACAAACTAAAATGCAAATAGCAACCACATCAATAAACTTCCCAGTTAAACAACCAAATATCCTCCTAAAAGAGTTATCTGAATATGCAGCATAACTCTACTATGCAGCAAATATCCTCCAAATCTTCTCCCATAAACCTTGCACAGCATGCCTTTGGATCACAGCTTGGCTTGTACCTTACTCGAATCCTTTAATTGTCTTTTTTGACAAATTTAAGCCCTTTACCAGCGTGCATTGCATACAAGACTATGGCTTCTTTCAAATCGTCTCCAGTGTTGGAAAGGGTTCCTAGCTCCCACTTGTATTCATTCATTTTTTACAAACCCATGCAATGGAAACCTTTTGATAATGCATCCATCTCCATTTTCATTTTCATCTCTAGCTTCTTCCTCGCCTTCAAGGCTTTCCGAATTTGCTCCTCATGCTCTTCATTTGAATATTCTCTACATTCTATATTAACCTCAATGTCACCGAGAAAACATTCATACACTTCTTCTTCACTATCATTAAAGTCAATATTCAAGGCACTATCTTCATCAAAATTGTTCATCATCTTTGATGCAAACCTTTGAATCTATACATAAGTTCAAATTGTGTAAGAAAGAAATATTTTAAGTCCAAATTGTGTAACAGTGCAATAGTGTTTAATAGTAAGTCTTCACTATTATATTCTCTTCTCTTTAATAAATTCCTCATCTTGTGTTTTCTCTGTTTTGCTTTTAGGCTTCTATTTACTCATTATTAGAATGAAAATAGGTTTTGAATGGAGAAATGGGTTGTAGACAGTTAATACCTTCATACAAAGCCCATATGAAAAAATTCTTACGGTACTCTTCATCTTCACAAAGATTTTCCAGAGGTCATGTTGGGAGGTCCCATCAAGTGATCACTGATGTTCTTAATTAGAAAACGCAATATGCCAGTGAATGGTTCTTTTTCGTCACTGTCATTCTATTTCTTCTGTACATTTCAGGCATGCTTCTATAATATTTTTATTGTGTTTTCTGAAGTTTACTCTGAGGTTAGATATTCTTAACATAGTTCCAAGCATGTGCAGCACCAGAAAAAGATACTCCCTCCGGTCCTAATTATAAGACAACATTTGAGAGTTAGTTTTGGTCCCAATTATAAGACAACATTCTAATTTTTGTCAATTTCTTCCTCTCTCAAGCATGTTTGGCTTTATATGTGTGTGTCTATATATGTATATATGTATATGGGTGTGTAGACTCTTCCAATTAGTGAAACTTTTATATGTGCGTGTGTGTATAAATATATGTATGTATGTATGTATGTATATATGTGTGTGAGTCTACACAGAAATATATATAGACACACACACATGTGTGTGTATAAATATATGTATATTTGTGTGTGTGCTTGTTAATATATGTGTGTGTGTGCGTATAGATATATGTATATTTGTGTGTGTGTATGTTAATATATATGTGTGTGTATGTACATATATAAATACACACACACATACATATATATATACGTGTGTGTATGCATATGTATGTGTGTAGATATATGTACACACAAATATCTATATGTATGTATGTATACACAAACATACATACATATATATATATATATATATATGTATATATATATATATATATATATATATATATATATATATATATATAATAATACATATATATATAGCACGACCATTATTTCAATTAGATAACATGTGGAAAGGAAAATTTAAGGTTTGAGAGGTATGTGGTAGGAGCTATTGATTCACTTTTACTCATGTCATTTTAAATTTATATAAGGGCATTTTAGGAAAATAAGTAAAATTAACTAATTTAACTTCTTTCCTTAATTTCCACAAAATCGGTTAAATATGTCTTATAATTAGGACCGGAGGGAGTACAACATTCATTTGTTTATAAGGAATGTTACTGATTTGATGTATCCTAATTTTTAAGCTTATAGATTTTATTTGGGTATCAAAGTAAATAGATGTGCTTACAAAAATGTGCTTATTATTCAAGATTATGCCTATTATTGGGACCCTAAATGCCTAGGACAGAGGGAATGATAAATTTTTGTTGGTGGTTCAATATAAAGCTTAGTTTCGCTGATCCAGGATTTGTGCCTAGGGGTTTTGAGTCCATATATTATAATATTAGGATGTTGTCGTACGTCTTGATTTGCTAGTTCTGTAGGTATTGTTTATCTAGGATTTTATTCAAGCTTATTGGATGGGACTTGTAATTTTGGATATTCTGTGTGTAATTTTATATTTGGCTCAGTGTTACAACTCGTTTTGGGGTTATCGGATTTTATATCTTATCATTCAAATTGATGCTTTCGCTTTGCAAGGATGAGAGCAAGGAGCAGACCGATATACTTACAGGATGGCCTGGATGAGTTGCTCCTTGCAGGATGAGCTTTTACACAGTAGCGGGGGTAAGTTGCAGGGACTAAACCTAGAACAATTTCGCATAAGCAAAGATACAGTATTTATATTCATTTTAAATCTCATTTTAATTTACAAAACTTCTTTAGGCCAAACACAATGTACACTATTTAAAAGATTAAAAAGTATGCATGCTTTGTCAACATTTAATTGCACAATCAACTCTTAAATTTGTTGACTCAGCATTGTCCTTTAAATAGTTGAGTTGCAAATACCTATACAAGCAATTGCAAATGTAGGAGTCTTAAATAGAAATTATTGAGGGACTAACGGACTTAAATGCCTTAATTCTAGCGATTCGCAACTAAGACTTGAATTTACATCTACTTATATGCTATTTGCAACCCATCTATCTTCCTTCCAAATGTTTCAAGACCTAACTGTCATTAAATTAGTCTTTTGAGACCTAATTGCCATTTCCCTAAAATACATTGACATATATACACACAAATAATGATGTAAAATTGCATGCTATATAATTCCAACAGTAGAACATCCTCATAGGCCAGGTGCTGATGCAACAAATGCCAATGAAAACTTAAATATAAATAAAATTTACTTAAAATGAAGTTCAACCCAAGCGATTTTTCTAAATTGGTGAACTAAGCTTGAACAGGAAATATTGCATTGACTTGAATCTCAATTAGCATAGGACCAAATTCATCAACCACAGTAATAGAACAAATTTCATTATTGCTCAGCAAGTTGAAGGAAAGCTTTGCAGCTAGAAAAAAGCACACTCAACTAACAGAGAATATGCTAAATCACAACACAATGATGTTTGACCGACCACTTGTGAAAAAGTTAGCACAAAATATGGGTATGTCATATTCTAGTTTCGGAAAGACAGTAAAGTCCAGAACCTACACATATGGGTTAAAGACAAAGTTATTGGTTTACTACAAAGAAAAGAAACAGCAAGTATCATACTTAAATGATTTTCAACCCAATCCACAGGAAAGAAGATTAAGAGCATTTAAAAAAGGACTTTTATTTATTTTTCTTTCATTCACTCAGACATTCAAAATTGGTCCTATTTCAAAAGGAGGCGAGAAAATCTAGACAATTTATGTTCTCATCTTATGTGTTCTGTTCTGTATTTGAACACAGATGTCTAGCCTCATGGGGCTAGGGTGTATTGATATCGGATTGAATAGGGCGCCCACTGATATCTATGAAGGAGATATCAGGGATTGCTTGCAGATCACTGTGCTATACAAAGGTGGCTCTTCGTCTGAGGGGTGGTGTGTGTGCACAGTGAGACTGAATGATAAAGAATGGAATTGGGCTCCTATATATTGGGCTCGGCCTCTGTCAGGCCCATTATTTGAGTCCATAACAGTTGCCCCCAAGCTTTGTAGTTCAGGTCTCTGAGCTGCCAAGATTAATTGGCTGCTTTCCGATATGCCCTGCATCCGACTTTGCTTTCGTAGCAACCTTCCCATGCTAATTGTCTGGCTTACATTCCTGCATTTAATAACATGTAAGTAAATCATAGTACATGGAAAATACCTATTGTTTGCGCAAATCGTTCAACGTGCTCATTTCGGATATTTGTCCGAGCTTGCATTAAACTTTCTGGTTTGCAGTAATACCGGTTCGCCTTAATGCCGGTTATTGATAATACGTTTTTCCACTTAACAAATCGTTGCCCATTCTATTTGCCCCCCATCCTGGTGATTCAGGCTTCTGAGTGGCCAGGATGTGTTATCTTCCAAATTCGGACTAGGGGCTTGCGATTGCTGGGATTCCGTGCGTATGGACCCGAGATTTCGGGTTTATATATTTTAAACCGAGATATCGGGGTTTATAAACTGTAACCTCGAGGCTCCGGGTTTCATATTTGAACACCGAGATTTTGGGTGTCATACGTTACCACCGGGATTTCCGGGTCGATATGCTCTACTTCCGAGCTTTCGTGCTATAAATTTTAACACCGAAATCTCGGTTGCTTGACCGAGTTTGACTTGTCTTCAGCGCTTTCCATATTCCGCTAACTGAGTTGAAACCATCATCCCGGTACTGTAATACGCCGAAATTTGAATTAGGGAATTTAAGGGCCAAAGTGCCAAAATGACCAAAATACCCCTGGGAGGAGTAAATAACTTAGGAAAATGGTGAAAAATCCTAAAGGGCAATGAAATAATTATTTAAATTGAGAGAGCGTATATCTCTAATTTTGGTAATTTAATAAATTACAAACTTGGAGAAATTGAGGAAGAATGCTCAAAAGTATGGTAATGACCATAATGCCCTCACAAATTCTAAAATAAAGCGAGAACATATGGAAACAGAAATGTCGAGTGCAAGAATTATGAGGTAATGAGGTATTCTAATTAAGAAAATTATCAACTGTTGATAAGAAAGTAATTAGGTAATTATTGGCTAATTACTTAAGCTTAAGCAAAGGAAATTATGAAATAATTATGTAAAGCTCAAAAATTTGTGGAAAAAGGTTTAAAATTAGTAAAAATATATTTCCTAATTAATTGGAAATTTTGGAGAAAAATAGTTAAGTTTAGGTATTTTTAAGCCTAAATACAAGAATGGACCAATTAGGTAATTTTGTGGAATTTTGGAAAAATTAAATAAGTAAATCATTAAATAATTAATTAAATATAAAAATAAATATTTATTAAGATTTAATAAGGGGCAGCCGAATTACACAAGAAAATGGGATAAGAATAAGCTTAAAAATATCATGATATTTTGCACAAGTTGCATTAGTTTATTATATAATTAATTAAAGTGAAAAATGATGAATAGTAATTTAAAAATTAGGAAACGGATCCTATCTAGAGATTTAGGAATGGGATTTCCAAAGTCAGGGAAAAATAATGATCGGTGGAATTTTGTCTTCCGTTATACTCTTAGGAGAAAATTTAAAGTCGTTGGTGCATTTCCTAATAAAACAAAATAGGGAAAAATGCATATAGGTATATTTTGGATATAAGGAAAATAAATTCTAACTCAACATCTAGGCATGAGTTTGAATTTATTTTGACATATTTGGAATCAGTGAATTTTTCTGAAGAAGTTGATAATTTCATAAATGCGTTCTGAAACCAGACGCGACCGGACACGTTTTTCGAGAAACTTCGGCTGAACACGGAATGCCCTGTATGGAACCAAAATTTAGGTTAACTTGGACATTTCTAGTAAGTGAGAACTTGTCTTCAAAGTTGTAAATCCAGAATTTTGAGATTTCTCCGAAATTACGCGAATCGGGTACCGATCGGGAATTGGACCGGATGAGGACACGTGTCATCATCCAATTGGCTCATCTTTGGCTTGGAGAGGGCAGCACGTTTTGGTGTGTTGTATGGCCAAGAATCACTCTTCAAAATATTAAAGGGAAAATTACAACTTTGGACCCAAAATTTGAGAAGGGAAAATTACACTTTAGGACCCAAAATTTGCCTATAAAAGGCAAGAGCTCTCTTCATTTTCTCACCCCATTCTCAAGTGAAAACCGAAATCCTTGAGTGAGAAAGAAGAGAGAGAAGCTCTGGGGGAGTTCGCGAAGTCTTCAACGGGTAAGTCTTTCGGTCTTTAGTTTTTAGTCTTTAGTTCAATAGTTAGTAAGGCTAGAGTAGTCTTTATTTTTATGATTTGGGTATCATATGGGAGGGCTATTTTAGTCTTTATTTTCAAGAATCATAAATGCGTCGAAGTTCGCGAAATTTTGGGAAGAAAATAGCCTATGTAGCGAAGCGGCGAAATTCGCCAAGTAGGGGTATAGGGGCAAAATGGTAATTTTTACCTAAAATGCCGCTTATAATGCCAAATCACTAATGAAAGTGATATTACTCCTATAGGACGTCGAAATCCTAATCTGCCGCCGTTCGCTGCCGAAGTGCCGCTATTGGACGTTTTCACGTTTTTCGTAGAAAGTACGATTTCCGACGGAAGTGCCGTCTACCACAACGAAGGTACGTCCATGTCTTGTAACATTAACTCTTATGTTTATGGTATGCATATATGTGCTATGTGTATTGTTATGGTATGTTTATTGAATACAAATATGTTAGAACAGCTTTGGTGCCGAAGGCAAGGCTAATCTACGTGGGTGTGCCATAAGTCGCCGTATAAGTCGGTGAGGCCCCATGGTAGACACTTACACGGCCATTCTGTTCGGTTTACGGAAGTATGTACGTTCGCGTACTGTAACACTAATCGGATGGATATGGTATGCTGTATATGGTATGTGTGTGATGTGTGTATGATATGTATATATGTGGGGTGTTGTTGGAATGCATATTATGTTAGAAGATAACTGTATGCATGCTGGGAGCGATATATCTGTAAGGCTGGGAGCGATACATTTATAATGCTGGGAGCGATACATTTATAATGCTGGGGAGCGATACATCCGTAATCTTTGGGAGCGATACATGTGCATTGGTTGGGTGTGGTTTATATGTTGTTTGGTAACCCATATGTGTGTATGTATACATGAGGTTAACCGTTACCTGAGATCCGGTGCGGATCTCAGCTCTTAACATAGCGTCAGGTTCGGGAGGACCGAGGACCGAGGAGAGAGGGAAGCAGCAAGTTCAGGGATCCGGCTGAAGACTTCCCGACGTTGTTCTTTACTTTTTGGAACTCTCGGTTGTTGAACCGTTTATGTAACTAGCCGTGGGCATTTTATATCAATATATCAGTTACACTCTTGTTCCGGTGCTCTACTCTGATCATTTTGAAAGGATGTTTTAAAAAAAAAAATTTATACTGCTTTTGAAAAGTCGGGTTATTACAGGTACCGTCACAGCACCTGAGATTGTCTTATCTGAATTGTTCCGAGTTTAGTGTTGCACAACTTTCTATATGCGTGCTGCCCCCAATCTTGGGTGAGGTGGAGACACGTAGCATACTCTGATTTGATGACCATTCATCTCACTTATCTTGTTTCATACGGTCATATCTTCACATTAATTAGGCACATTTAGCCGCCTTCGGTTTTCGTGCACCATTAATGCTCACGTCCTTTAACGACAGTCATTATTTCTTTTCTTGGAAAAGAAATCGCCGTTTCCACCTAAGTGTCAATTATTGCCGCTTAACCCTTACAGTTCGCTTGGCCTATAAATTCCTCCATTGCCTCCCACTTCTCGCCAAGAATGATTTGATTCTCGCTCTTTCTTTAGTAAAGATCTCCAAAAGATACGATGAGCTTTCTGGTGAGATTTTCACACTCCATCATCCGTTGCTTAACTGCGATCTTTCCAGCCATGTGGAGGAGAAGAGTGCGAGCCCGGAGGAAGGAATGGCCCGCTTCGCTGCTGCCTTGCGGCTTTACCTTCAGATGTATTTGCCAGTCTTCAACCACGTACCTTGGTGGATGCCTGGGATCCCAGATGTATTTGCCAGTCTTCACCTGTCTGGCTCGACTTCGTATGGGATCTTGGGGTTGAATCAAGTTTGCATCTGTGCTTCTTCATCCACCAAGGGAGGCCCTTAGAGTTGTCTGTTGGTCTTCCTTGACTTGTCTCAACTTTTCTAGGGTCTCCAGCATATCCAACAAGGATCTCCACCCGTAAGGTATCGCTGTTGGATAGTTGCTCAATCTCCAGCTTCAACTACGCCAACCGTCATGGGGGGGATCTAGTTGTTCATCAACTGTTGTAATTAGGGAACTCATAAATTATATCTACGAATGTAGTCTTCTTTTTGTATTTTGATTATGTAATCGCCTTGATGAACGGGTATATCAGTTTTCTCCCTTGTAAAAATATTGTGTAATTTGATCAGGCGTCAATATAAAGCTTGCACTTGCCTTTCGCTCGTGTACTAAATATCTGCCACTACCAGTATTGAGGTCTCCTATAATAACCGAGGTTCACTATTCGCTCAATCTGGGCTAGCCACTTAACCCGTTTCTAGCCACATACACGAAGTTTATCTTTTCAAAGACTCCGAGGGCCCGGTACTCCATTAACCCGGTAATGGTCGTGTTTCCCATGTATAGTGAACCCGGGTAGAATTGTCGAGTATCAGAACTGACTTCTCTTGAACTGAGATTTTAATAATAAACCGGCTTTAAACATCACCAGGAATCCTTGGAGAAATAAGATATACCTGACCCATAAATGAAAAGATACGTCCCTTTTCCCCATGCTAAAGCGTCGCAACATGTATCTGCCTTTCCAGGCGTGGTAACCACGCTATAGGCCCTTGTAAGTCGTGCGCATTTAATGTCTGCGTTTATTCAGAAAAGACATCATTGCACTTTTTAGGGTTTAAACCTTTTTTTTGGCGCGTTTGGACGCAACTGCCCTTGTTGCTTCAAATTCAAACTCCATTCAGACTGTTTGAATTCAAGAACCTATATATTTCATCTTTCTTCATCCTTTGGGCACTTTCGCATACTGAACGCTTTGCCTACCCTCTCCGCGAGAACCTCCACAATCTTCTGCCGCCATTTGCTCTATTTTCGTCGAACTCCATTACCAGGTATTACAACGACTCTTTTTATTTTCGTATCCTTTCTAGCTTTCGTAATTGTCGAGTTCTTAGTGCCTAGCTTTTGAGGAATTTTTCTGGAATCTTTATCGTTGTTTAAAGAGTACTTCCTTAAATTTCTGGGTTTTCTGGGTTAATCGAGTGGCTCGCCCCCAACCCCACCTTCTTAAGTGCAAAACTCTTCCTCTTCTTTGATCTTCAATAGATCAGAAAAAATTTTGATTTTAGCTGCCCAAAAATAACCGCGCCGTATCTCAGCCCAGAAATTTTCCTAGCCTTAATCTATTACTGATACCATAATCTTTCCCCCACCAATGCGGTTTCTAGAAGGCTAAAGTGCGTTCGGGGCAGCGCGTAGTGTTGTTTGCCTCGAAGTGAATGCTAATCCAAAAATATGAATCACGTTCTAATTTTTGCCCTTTCTTTACATTTTAGGTTTAGATGGAATCCTCCTCTCAATTGCAGCTTTCGTCTACGGAGGATGAGTACAGTTCTTCCTGTTCTGTCCGGAATTCAAACTCCCCGAAGAAAGTCATTCACTTTAGAGTGACCAAGGTAAAAAATACCATGACCGACAAGGAATTTCCCTCGCTTGGCGTGAGAGATGGGGATGGGTATTCGATAAGGCTTCCCATGGATGACGAATCTGTTGCCACCGTCCGACCACGGAAAAGCGAACCTCACGAACCCCATTTCTTCTACTTTTACCAAGATGTTTTCATCCAACTTGGTGTAAGAATTCCCTTCTCCGAGTTTCAAATCTGCCTTTTGAACCACCTGCATCTAGCTCCCACGCAACTCCATCCCAATGGTTGGGCCTTTGCCATTGCTTTTGAGAACCTATGCCGGGACTTAGACATATGCTGTACTCTGCTGATGTTTATGACCTTCTACTCCCCCTTGGAGCTAGGTGGATTCCGCGCACTCGGGACGACGTATTTTGGATGGACATCTCTTCGTGGGTGAAGCGAACACATGCTCTTTCGTCCTTTTAGCGAATCCTGGAAAAACTTCAAGCCAGCCTTCGTCAAAGTTCTAGCCCATCCTTTTCAATGCCTGTGGTTTCTCCAAAAAGCCACGTCTGGGGAACTCGAAGGCTTTGTATTGGACGAATACCCATCACAAGTTCAAACCGGGAGACTACGCCCCAACCAGCCTTTCAGCCCGTGAAGAAGCAGCCGTGGTGAAGTTGACGGAGCTCTCTAGCGCCCTTAAGTCCTTAATGGACCCTATTGCTCATATTCCCACCCCCTTAGTCCGACGACGTGCACCAAGGAGTACGATATTATACATCTATGCATTCATGTGATCATAAAAAATGCCTTTACTTTTACTGACGACATTCTTCTTTCTGCTATGTAGGACAACAAATGGGAAAACTTGAGTTTCTTGAGTGCTTTGCCGAGGCTCCGGCAAATCCCGAGGATACTCCTACTCTTCCACTAGCGGATGATCCTACCGTGGTTAATCAACTTGCTATCCCCGAGGAGGCTGGAACTACCAAGATTCCCCGCAAACGCTCCGCTCCTAAAGATGGGTTGAAACGCGGTGTGAGAAAAGAGCCAAAATGTCCAAAGGCAAGCAGGTTGAAGAAGAAACGCCTATTTTGACCTCTGTGCCCGCGTCACCAGCTCCTTCATGCCCGTCTACCTTCTCTATGCCTCCCGATCATGCCACTATGACTGGAGGGACTCTTTGGTCAGATGGGATCACCCAAGCCATTATAGAGCTTATGCGTCCCCCTGCTTAGCTTTACTCACCCTCAACGCCCTCCAAAAAGGATAAGCTTCAGCTGGCCGATATTGAGCAGCAGACCTTAAGGGTTGCTTCCCTAATACGGCCTTATGCGACACTTAGAATTCAGAATGCTATCCGGATGAAATCTGTGAACGACTTGAACAAGCAATTATCCGTGATGGCTGACATTCTTGAGGGCGTGAGGAAGGAAAAGATCAGTCTCCGAACTGAGCTAGATGCTTTGAAGAGCAATGTCGATCTGACGAAAGTCAGGTAGGAGAGGGATCGAGCTCAGGGAGAGTTAGAGGCATCTAGGGCCGAGCAAGAAAGGTTGCGCCAAGAGCTGGTTTCTCTGAACGGGAGGTTTGTTACCTCGGTTGAGGAAATTGTTGTGGCTGAAACCAAGTTGACTATGACACAAGCTGATTTGACTGCAGCCCGGGCCGAGGTGCAACGTCTTGAAAGTCTCCATCGGGATGACGCGCTCCAAATACAGAAAATGACCTCGGATAATGAGCATTTGTCCGGCGTTCTCAGAGAAAAGGACGTGGAGCTTGTCAACGCTAAATCCAAAATTGCGAAATATAGCCAAATCGGCAGATTGTCCTTTGAGAATGCTGTTGATCAGATCCGGGTCCTGAATCCCGATGTGACTCTAAACACCACCGGGTTGAATCTCCAGGCATATGTTAGTGCGAAGGGGAAGTTAATTCCTCCTGGAGGTGAAGAAAGTGAAGATGAGCAACCTTCTCCATCGGCCACGGAGACGTTATCCCAGCCTTAACTCTTTGTATTGGCCTGGTTCTTTTTGTAGGACTTTTTATTCGTCCTGTTTTGTTTGTTCCTGGCCGTAGGCCATAGCTTGTTGTATACACGTTCTTTTTCGTGTGGATAGCTAAAAAACGCGCATACTTTTCATTTTTTTAGGAGTGCGGCACCGAGTTCTATATGTTAACCCCGAACCCATGTGTGCACGTCTATTGCATGATTTTGTTAGGACGCGATTTGCGAAATCGGGTTTTCAGTACCCTTGATTCTTCACGTTTAAGTTATACGTGTTTTTGGAAACCTAGTTCCAATATCCGGGCTCCTTCACGTTTACATCGATCACGATTTTGGAGGACGGGCCTCACTTCCCTGTCCTCTACATGTTTTATCTAGACACGACTTTTGAAAATGGATTTTATTACCCTGAATTCGTCATGTTTGACTTGTACATGATTTTGGAAGAAGGGTTTTACTACCCTGACCTCTACATGTTTTTAGTTGGACATGATTTGTGAAGATTGATTTCATTATCCTGAATTCATCATGTTTAGCTTGTACACGATTTTGGAGGACGGGTTTCATTACCCTGACCTCTACATATTTTAATTGGACATGATTTTGTTGGTTTTGATTAGTTTTGATGATGTCTTATATAGATGTCATTCTTAAGAGCAAAAAGGTTGCATACTACATTAATCTTCTACTTTGACTAATTCTTATACTTAATGTAGATGCAAAGTTTAATAATGGAAAAGACCAAGATAAGAGATTTTAGAAAGAAGAGATTGAAGAGAATGTCAAGTTCAAGATGAAGATGAGATATTGAAGAAGGTAGAACTTCAAGAAGAAGATGAGTCCAAGTCAAATGATAAAGAATGATCAAGAGAAGAAAAGAAAGAATTGAATTGTGGAACATGATCAAGAGAAGAAGAGAAGATTAGAAAGAAAGAATTGAATTATGGAGAATGATGAAGAGAAGAGAAGAGAGAATGAAGAACTTGTTGAATGGATTGAGAAAGTCATTATTCAAGCTTTTATATTGATGCTAGAAGTCTCCAAGATCATATGGAAGTTGGAATGGGTCAATTCAGAGTTAAAATCAGAAAAAAAAAAAAAAAAATCAGTTCCAGGATGAGAAAACTCGAGTTTCCTACTTCGCTACAATGATTTGCCTCTCTGGTATGAGAAAACTCGAGTTTAGAAGTCAAAACTCGAGTTTGGAACTCAAAACTCGAGTTAATCATTAACTGACTCGAGTTTGGAACTCAAAACTCGAGTTAATCATTAACTGACTCGAGTTTGCAATGTCTTCAACATCTATGGCATCTCTGGACAAGGAAAACTCGAGTTTCCATTTCAAAACTTGAGTTTACAGCGGTCTTCAGCACTTCAGCAACTCTGTTTCACGTTTCACTCGGGCGATGTCTGGTAATTTGATGATATCTCATAAACCAGAGATCGGATTGAGGGGAAACCAGTGGAATAATAAACTAGACTCCCAATGCATCATTTTGATATAAAATTCAAGCCAAAAGGAGTTCATACGAAGGAGCTATGAATTTATGAATTTGACAATGAAATTGACGCCACTCAACAGACCAAGCTTCAATGTTTTGAGCGTATCTCACAAATTACAAATCCGATTGAGCTGAAATTGATGGCATATGAAAGTAGACTCAAAGGTATTTCCATCAAGCTTTGAACAGACCAAAACTGAGTTCATACCAGGGAGATATTGCCCTCGAAATTCGACTGTCTGTTCAAGATGTTGCACAGTTTGCTATCAAATGAAGCAAACTCGAGTTTGGGAATGAAAACTCGAGTTTGTCAGGGACAAAGAGCAAAATGTGATTTTGGGAAAGACTGAAACTCGAGTCATTAAGTTGGAAACTCAATTTTCCATCAGACAGAGAGCAACCAAGGGCAGAGCAACTCCAAAACTTGAGTTTGTCACTTAATGACTCGAGTTTTGCTTCAAATTCAAAATGTTCTTCAGATCTCAATCGCGACATTTACCTGAGAAAGACCAAAACTCGAGTTTTCACTTAAGTGAACAGTTGAAAACTCCAGTTTTCATTTGGAAACTCCAGTTTTCGACACTCTGTTTGAAAATCAATTTCTTTGGATTTTGCGAAATCTTCATAGATGATTTAGATACTTCATATCATCACTCATTACCTTTATTAAAAATGTTTAAACAATTTGTTAGTGAGTTTCAGATGATTAAAGCTTGAGATAACATCAAACTTGACAGAAATCAAGATCTATCAAAAGGGTGAAAATGAACTTTGCTGCAAAATTTCAGAAATGAGAAAGAAGACAGATTTCAACGAAGAACTTGAACAAATGAAGTTGAATGCTCGACTGTGATGTTCTTCAACGGATACAAACATTAAAACGAAGGATTAGAATCAAATCTCAGATTTGTGTCAGAACATCGAAAGCTGTGCAAAATTCTAACGGCTAGTTTTATCTGAGTCTAACGGCTATATTTCTTTATCCAACAGTCATTGAAGCTTCTCAATCGTCATATATTGATCTCTACCTATAAAAGAAGACAGATTCAAGACAGAAAAAGAAGAGACACAAGCCTACATCTTCAACATGCTATTACTATGATTTTCATCATTTACACTCTGTTTTCAATGTCTACATAGCTTATCATAGAGAGTGAAATAAGTTGTATTGTGCTTCAGTGTTTATCCATTCACTTCTGAGAGAGAGAAGATTTATTTGTAACCATTCTATCTTTTTATATGAGTTACTCAAGATTGGGTAATCTTGAGTGGGAAACCCAGTGTGTTGATTACAGCTTGTAAGGGGAGTGAATCCTAGTGAGAGGGTTACTTCAAGTACAGAGTGTGTAATCAAACGGGTGTATTGATTACAGTTTGTAAGGGGGAGTGAATCCTAGTGAGAGGATTACTTCAAGTACAGAACGTGTAATCAAGTTGAAAGAAGATAGTGGATTGAAAATCTCAAGTGGAAGCTTGGGGACTGGACGTAGGTCAAGGATTGGGCCGAACCAGTATAAATCACAGTTTGCATATTCTCTTCCCTCATCTCTTACATTTCCAGCATATATGTTTGAATGATTGGTTATCACCTTATAAATTATTACTGTCATTCAAACTACTTTCAGTAAGTTGTGAAAATATTTTCAAAGTTCTAAGATTTTAATTAGACACCCAATTCACCCCCCTCTTGGGTGATAGCCAAGTCTTTCAGATTTGTGAAGACAAATTTCATTATCCTGAATTCATCATGTTTTCAATGTACACGATTTTTGAGGACGAGTTTCATTACCCTGACCTCTACATGTTTTAAATGGACATGATTTGTGAAGACGGATTTCATTATCCTGAATTCATCATGTTTTCAATGTACACGATTTTGGAGGACGAGTTTCATTACCCTGACCTATACATGTTTTAAATGGACATGATTTGTGAAGACGGATTTCATTATCCTGAATTCATCATGTTTTCAATGTACATGATTTTGGAGAACGGGTTTCATTACCCTGACCTCTACATGTTTTAATTGGACATTATTTGTGAAGATAGATTTCATTATCCTGAATTCATCATGTTTTCAATGTATACGATTTTGGAGGACGGGTTTCATTACCCTGACTTCTACATGTTTAAGCGTCAAAAGTCGGACATCAATCTATCTTGTGAAAATTGGGTCACACTGCCCCTTCATTCATGGATTCATAACTGTAAAATGTCTTACAAGAGAAAAGAAACAGGTCCCATTACAAGACTTTTTATTGATGTTACCCTCAGCCAAGCCCTAGACTTCAACTATAATAAGCCTTCAGCTTGTCTGCATTCCACGTTTGCTTCACGGCTTTCTTCTGCAACGTTTCCAACTTATAAGCTCCTTTCCCGAGATTCTCCGCAACCCGGTAAGGGCCTTCCCAGTTGGGAGCTAGCTTTCCTTCTACAGCATTCTTGTTGCCGATGTCAGCTCTCGAAGAACGAGGCTCCCCTTGTCAAAAGACCGAGGTCGCACCTTTTTGTTGTATCGGGTTGAAATAAGTTGTTTTGCCTCTAAATCCCGGCAATGGGCCGCAATCTGAATTCCGTCTATCAGATCCAACTCAACCTCGATTGCATCATTGTTCTCCTCTTTGCTTTGAAGGGCTGCGACCTTTCACCAAGAAGCTTCTCCAATCTCAACCGGGATCATGGCTTTACTTCCATATGTTAATCGGAAAGACGTTTCTCCCGTTGATGATTGGACGCTTGTTCGGTACCCCCACAAGACGTAAGGCAGTTGATCTGCCCAGCTAGACGCAGCATCGTCCATCCTCTTCTTCAACCCGTCTACTATGACTTTGTTCGCAGCTTCAGCTTGTCTATTAGATTGCGGGTGTTCCACAGATGCAAAGTGTTGCTGAATATGGAAGTCAGACACCAGCTTCCGAAAGCCCTTGTCAATAAACTGGGTGCCATTATCCGTGATGATCTCGGCTGGTATACCGAATCGCGATATGATGTTCTTTTGCAAGAATTTATTCACTCTATCCGATGTGATCGTTGCAACAAGTTCTACCTCAATCCACTTTGTGAAGTAATCAACTGCCACAATGAGCCATCGCAATTGTCGGGCGGCTCGTTTGAACGGTCCCAGCAGGTCCATCCCCCACTTAAAAAATGGCCAAGGTGCGGAGATTACCTGAAGCTGGGCTGGAGGTGACTTAATGGTGTTAGCGTGCTTCTGGCAGCTGTCGCATTTCTGAACATGTTCTTTAGCGTCTGCGGCCATGGTGGGCCAAAAATACCCAGCCCGCACTGCTTTTCTAGCCAAAGCTTTCAGTCCCATGCAGTTCTTTTCTGTATAACTGGTCATTAACAAGTGTATATGAAGCGGCTGTTCTCATGAGCTTCTTTGCTTCTAACGGCTCATCAGGGAGGACTCCTCTTTCTATATAATCCGTAACAGGTTTTCTCCAGTCATTGGTCTCCGAAATGACCATCACGCAACTTGGCTCCAAAAGGCTTTGCTGAACAATCGTACGGTGATTTCCTGGGCTCTTTGTACTGGCCAATTTTGACAAAACATCAGCCCTTACATTGTCGCCTCTTGGAATGTGCGCAATGGTTACCTCGTCAAATTCCGTGATGATTTCCTTAACTTTTCCCAGATATTTGATCATTAACGGCCCTTTAGCCTAGTAAGTGCCATTAATCTGGGAAGCTACCAGCTGAGAGTCCGTGGAAACATGCACCCGACGAGCTCCACTGTCTTTAGCCTGAAGCAGGCCAGCAATCAAAGCTTCATATTCAGCCTGGTTGTTCGAGGTCGAGAAATTGAAGCGCAAAGATAGCTCCAATGAAATACCTTCGAGACTTTCAACAATAATCCCTGCTCTACTTCCTTTAACATTGGATGAGCCATCCACAAAAAGATTCCAAATATCTGTGGCCTCGCCACCCTTCACCGGGGTTAACTCCATAATAAAATCCGCTAACGCCTGGGACTTAATAGCGTGCCGAGTTTCATAACTGATATCAAACTCAGATAACTCGATAGCCCAACTTACCATTCGTCCGACTAAATCCGGCTTATAGAGAATCTGCCGGATTGGCTGGTTCGTGCAGACAATAATAGGGTGACTTTGGAAATACGGGCGAAGCCGCCTTGCTGCTACAAGTAAAGCGAACGCCATCTTCTCAACCCTTTGGTAACGTAACTCTAAACCCTGCAAGGCTCTGCTTACAAAGTACACCAGGCTCTGGCCATCCATAGTCTCTCTAACCAGCACGGCGCTGACCGCCTCGTTGCCCACTGACAAGTATAAAATCAAGTTTTCTCCAGCCTCGGGTCTGGTCAACACCGGTGGTGAAGATAACCATTGTTTGATCTTTTCAAACGCCGTTTCACATTCCGCATTCCACCCGCTAGACGCCTCCTTCTTCAGTAACTTGAAAAAGGGGAGAGAGTTTTCTGTTGATTTTGG
The DNA here is from genome assembly GCA_025563575.1 of Acacia pycnantha. Taxonomy (NCBI): domain Eukaryota; kingdom Viridiplantae; phylum Streptophyta; class Magnoliopsida; order Fabales; family Fabaceae; genus Acacia; species Acacia pycnantha. The sequence continues at coordinate 17,211 of JAMWYP010000170.1, read as the reverse complement.
CAAAAAACAAGTTAATGCTGCCAAACGCCCAGTTAACAGCTGAACCTCTTTTTTATTTTGAGGTGGTTCCATGTCCAATACAGCACAACACTTGTCCGGGTTTACTTCTATGCCTCGATTTGTAAGCAAAAAACCAAGGAATTTTCCAGCCGGCACCCCAAATGCACATTTTGCCGGGTTGAGGCGAATTTTGTATTTCCACAGCTTATCAAACGTTTGCCGCAGATCCTTGACATGAATAGCTCCACTTAAGGACTTGACTATCATATCATCTATATATACCCCCACGTTTTTCCCCAACTGGTCTTCAAATACCCGGTTCATCATTCATTGATAGGTGGCTCCTGCATTCTTCAATCCGGAAGGCATGACGTTGTAACAATAGTTTGCCCTCTCAGTAATGAATGTTGTCTTCGCCTGATCCTCTGGATGCATAGCGATCTGGTTGTAGCCAGAATATGCATCCATAAACGACAATAGCTAGAAACTGGAGGAACTATCCACCAATTGGTCAATACTAGGCATTGGAAAGGAGTCCTTGGGGCACACCTTGTTCAGGTCTTTATAATCAGTGAAAACCCTCAATTTTCTATTTGGTTTCTTGACCATGACGACATTGGACAGCCATGTGGTATATTGTATTTCCTGGATGAATCTGGCCTCCAGTAATTCCGCTACATGTGCTTCCAAGGCTTTCCGCCTGTCCTCACCGAGTTTCCTATTTTTCCAGGACACAGGGGTAGATCCCGGTTTAATTACGAGTTGATGGAAACAAAAATCTGGATCGATTCCGGGTATCTCTGAAGGATGCCATGCAAACACATCTTTATGGTCTTCCAGAAATTTTTCAAGCTCTTCTCGTATCTCGGGGTCGGGTGTCTTGCCAATTTTTGTCACCTGCCCCGCCTCCGTCCCAAGGACAAAGTCCTCCAAATCGCCGCTTGGCTCAGTCTTTTTCATTTTCTCCTCCTCGCGCAAATCCAACTCCACCAAGTTTACCGCCTTGCCTGCTGGATTCGCCTCGGGGAATTTGTTTGACCGGGCTGGATCACTCTTGGCCTCTTTGACCGTATTGAAATAACATTTTCGGGATTCCTTTTGATCCCCCTTCACGGTTACGATCTTGTTTCTCTTGTTGACCATTTTCAACTTATGATGCTTAGATGAAACCAACATATCCCAATTATGAATAGTTGTCCGGCCCAAGATTATATTAAATGAAGATGGGAAATCCACCACTACAAACCTGACTCTCTCTGTCTTGAAGGCCTGCTCGTCCCCCAAAGTTAGGTTAAGATCCACATAACCCTTTGGACGGGTATCCTGGCCATTAAAGCCATTCAATGTAATTTTACATGGTTTTAAAACGTCCGGGTCAAAGTTCATTCACTTAAACGCATCCCAGAGTATTATATCTACAACGCTCCCATTATCAACGAAGATCTTCTTAACCCGGCAATTCCCCAGTGTTCCCATAATTACCAACCCATCATGGTGTCCTGGGGCGACATCCTCTAAATCTTTGTTGGTAAAATATAGCACAGGGGTTTTAGGCTTGCCTGAGGTTTCCTTGAACTTTGGGCTATCCCGAAATGATAATACCTATCTGAGGTATTTCCGCCACTGGCTGGTTGAATCTCCTCCACCGCCAAAACCTCCACTGATAACGTTACAGTCATACTTGGCCTCGGGAAACTCCTCCTCCTCGTCCTCGGCTTTCTTCTTGAAGTCCTTTCTTCTTTTTTCTGCGGGTGGGCTCTTACTTCAATTTTGACCCTGCCTCTTGTTTCCCTGCTTTCCTTAGGTTTGGATAACGTACTTCCGGAGTTTTCCTTCGCGGACAAACTTCTCCACCGCATCCTTTAGATCCCAACACTGTTCGATGATGTGGCCATGCTGATCGTGAAATTCACAAAACCGAGTCCTGTCCGTGGTAGCTCTCCTACCAAGTAGACGGTTTCTTTCCACGCTCTTCATCTCGGTCGCGCACACTTCTTTCCACAGTTTGGCCTGGGATATTTTCAACGGGGTGTATTTTTCATACTTGGCATCGCTCTTTCCATCCCGGGGTTTGCTCCCTGTATCACGAACATGGGGACTCCTTTTGTATCCTTCGCGACTTTCTCTTCCCCGAGGTGGGAGCTCTTAGCCCGCTCTTTCGTGACCGGGGCTGCCATCTCCATCTGCTTCAAATCCAGGTATTGTTGGGACCTGTCTCGGAACTCGGCCAAAGTCGTGGGGCGGCGCTTCATGATTGACTTTTTTAACCTGGATGATACGTCCAACCCGGCTATGGTGTAATGTAGGTGCACGTCTTCTTTCAGCCCCGGAACCTGCAAGGCCACATTCTTAAAGGGATCCAAGTATTTGGCCAGGGTTTCTCCTGGTCCTTGTTTGACTAACCCGAGTTGAAACTTGGTCTTGGGCTGTCGCCTACTCGTGGAAAAGTTTAAAAGAAACTTCTGCTCCAGTGTTTTCATATTCGGTATGGAAAATAGTTGCAAGGAGTGAAACCACAACTGCGCTGCTCCTCTAAAAGTTCCGGCGAATAATCGGGCTACAACCTTTCCTTCTATCCCCTTAACCATCATCTCCATCTTGAAGTTATTCAAGTAAGTCAAAGGGTCTTGAGTTCCATCGTATTTCTGTAATTCCCTGGAATCTAAACCCTTGGGATACACAGCCTTCATTACTTCATCAGTGAACTGTCCAGCAAATCGGTCTTCCCCGGGTTCCTCCGACCCCGTTGCTGGTTTGTCGGACAATGGGGGTGCAATTATTCCTGTCTTGACGATTGGGATTTCAGCAGATTGCTTTCCCTTCAACCGAGCCTGTTCGGCCTCGGCAGCCCTGAGTCTTTCTACTTCCGCCGTTGCTGCATCACCGAATTCCAACCTCGAGGTTTTAGGTTGATCCGGGATGACCATCTTCTTTCCCTGAGGTTCCTTTTGATTGATATGTACAGAGGCCGAGTTTGCCACCCGAGGTGAGCCATCGCCCCTCGGTCCTTCACTCAAAGCTTGCTTCATTTTTGTCTGGTACTCCTCCTCCATCCTCTGCTGCATCTTTTCATACTCCTCCTGCCTCCATGCGTCATTCTGTCGTTTCAACTCCTCTCGAATGAGTCGGGAATCCTCCTTTCTCTGAAACTGGTGCCAGTTTCCCATGATGTTCACGTGTTGGATCAGGGATCCCAAAGTATTGTGCAGCAGGCGGATGTCGGGGTTATCAATCTGAAACTCGGGAAAAGTCTGAGGAACGTCGTTGGCCTGGTCTGCCAGCTGTCCCTGCTTGAACCCCACACCTGTACAACGAGTGTGAGCAGTATCCTCCATTTCGCCCTCGGCTTCCTCGGCCGCACGACTTTGTTCCGGAATAACTGAGTTCGAATGCTGGATCGTTTCCTCATGGAGTAACGGCTGTCCTTCAGGCGGTTTCCCGTGTATTGCGCGGCTCCTAGTACTTCTAGCCATTCTCAGTGGTTATCAGTAGCTTTTAATAATTCTGGGGATCGAAATTTTCGTTATCCCCACAGTCGGCGCCAATGTTCTGTAGTAGAACACAGATGTCTAGCCTCAAGGGGCTAAGGTGTATTGATATCGGATCGAATAGGGTGCCCACTGATATCTATGAAGGAGATATCAGGGAGTGCTTGCAGATCACTGTGCTACACAAGGGTGGCTCTTCGCCTGAGGGGTGGTGTGTGTGCACAGTGAGACTGAATGATAAAGAATGGAATGGTGAACGTGGAGAACATACCTGGTAGGTAACCCCCTATTTATAGAGATTACCTAGGGTTTCATTCTCTTAGCCTTCAGTCCTTCTCACTAGCATCGTGCGTATCTCACGTCTTAATGGTGTCTGCTCCAATATCTGCATGATCCCTGAATTAATGGCACATTAAAGAGGTGATTGGCAAGTTACCTATTTCAAGGAGGGCCTCCCGCCTAAGGCACTCCTATTGGACTCGGCCTCTGCCATGCCCATTATTTGAGTACATAACATGTTCAATTTGTCATGATAAAATATTAAGGATTTCCACAAAGTAAATAATTCTATTCTATTTTCATTTTACACGTATGTATATGTATGCATGGCAATCTTTGCCATTATAAATTAGAAATATAAATGGAAAGATAGTAGAGGATAATAACAGTAAGATGGATGCAATGTGATGCAAAAATAAATATATAGAAAGACAAGTTTGGAGGATCTGTTTACAATGTTATGATGGAAATGGCCCTAAATTCACTTACTCAAGGGGAAAGCCCAAGCTCAATGTAATACCCAAAAAATCTATATCATAATTTGGTAAAATTATGCCTATAGAAAGTAGGTGAATATGAGATATCAAATATTAAGTAATAATTAGCTTATTTTCCAAGGGAAAATCTCTTAGGGAAAATTAGGAAAAAGAACTATGGGGTCGAAGGACCAAAATACCCCGGAAAGGGTAATGACTTAGAAAATTTGTGAAAAATCCTAAAAGGCAGTAAAATGGTTAATTGAATTGAGAGAGTATGCTATCTCTAATTATTGTAATTTGATAAATTATGAACTTGGAGAAATTGTTGGAAAATACTCAAAAAGAAGTGAAATGACCATAATACCCTTGTAATTTATAAAAATGCAAGAGGCATGAAAATACTAATGTTAATACAAGAATATGAAGGTAATGAGGTGTTGTAATTTAGAAAATTATCAACAAGTGATAAAAGAGTAATTAAGTAATATTGGGCTAATTACTTAAGCATAAGTAAAGGAAATTCATGAATAATTATGTAAAACCCTAAAAATGGTGGTTTTTGGTTTAAAATTAGTAAGAATGTAATTACTAATTAATGGGAGATTTTGAGAAAAATGGATGAGTCTAGGTATTTTTAAGCCTAAATGCAAGAATAGACCAATAGGAAAATTTTGTAAAAATTATGTAAAAATAATTATTTAATTAAATAATTAATTAAATAATTAATCAAATAATAATAATAAAAACGAAATAAAAAAAAGGGGCAGAAAAAAAATGAAAAAAAAAATGAAAAAGAAATGAAAAATAATTTGTGCAACTTGCAAATATTTTAATAATATAATTAATTAAAGTAAAAATGATGAATAGTAATTTAGAAATTAGGAAATGGATCCTATCTGGAGATCTAGGAATGGGATTTCCAAAGTCAGGGTAGAATATTGATCAGTGGAATTTTATCTTCCATTAGACTCTTGCGGAAGTAAATTCTGAAGCCGTTTGTGCATTTTCCTAATAAAACAAAATAGGGAAAAATGCATATAGGCATATTTTTGGATTTGAAGAAAATAAATTCTAACTCAACATCTAGGGATGAGTTTGAATTTATCTGAACATATTTGGAATCAGTGAATTTTTCTGAAGAAGTTGATGATTCCAGAAATGCGTTCTGAAACCGGACACGTTCGGACACGTTTTTCGAGAAAAATTCAACTGGACTGTTGGAACCCTGTAAGAGACCAAAATCTAAGTTAAATTAGATATTGTTGATGAGGAAGAGAAGATCTTCAGAGTTATGAATTCAGAAGTTTGAGATTTCTCCGAAATCACGCGAATCGGACACCGATCAGGAAAATTCTATCGGTATGGGTAAAAAGCAAAAAAATGGCATGGTGACTCATGGGAGGGAGCTGCACGTTTTGGAGGTTTTCCATGGCCAAGAATCATCCAACAAAACCATAATTTTCCATGGTTTATATTCAAAGAGAAGGAGTTGTGAAATTACCAAAATACCCTTGAGTTTTTCTATAAATAGGCATGTAGTGCTCTTGCATTTCTCACATCCATTTTGAGAGCTAAGGCGAATCTAGAGAGAGGATTCTAGAGAGAAGCTCTGGAAAAATTGTGAAGAAAGTCTTCAACGGGTAAGTTCTCCGGTCTTTAGCTTTTGAGTTCGAGTTTTTAGTTCGGTAGTTAGTAGAATTGTTAGTTAGATCTAGGAAGTAGGGGATGAAATTCCTATGCTTGTTTTAGGCCTCATTGCATTGAAAAATATGCCTGAAGAGGTAAAAACATAGTAGGGATCGAGTCTCCGAAAAGTTGAAGCTTTTGAAGTTCTTTCAAAAATAGGGGTTGTAATGCTAGAATAGCCTTTAATTTTTCAAGTATGATTGGATATCATATGGGAGGGCTATTTTAGTCTTTATTTTCGAAAAAATCAAAATGGCGTCGAAGTTCTGACGAAATTTTGGGAAGAAAAGTAGTCAGAGTAACGAAGTGCTGGCAAAATTCCGCCGATTAGGGGTAGAAGGGCAAAATGGTAATTTTTACCTAAAATGCCAGTTATGATGTCAAATCACTAATGAAAGTGATATTACTCTTATAGGACATCAGAAACTCTGATCTGCTGCCGTTACGCTGCCGACGTGCCGCTGTTTCACGTTTTCCCGTAAAAGTACGTTTTTCCGCCAGAAGTACCTAACGTCGTCAACGAAGGTACGTTCGCGTACTGTAACACTAATCTAGTGCTGCTCATATACATATATGTGATAGGTACATTCACGGATAGAGATTCTGTTAGGGGTCACCGAGATACATTCACGGTTAGAGACTCTGTTCAGGGTTACCGATTATACATACAGTTCACACGGGTTATAGATGTAGTAATACCGTTAGAGTTTTCCTAGCGCTGAGGACACGACCGTACATCGTGGCACTGGTGAATAGTGCAGGCACTTTATGGGGCTTACATACTGCTTTACGCTTATGTACTGTCATTATATTGATCATTGCTGTTATTGTATGAATGTCTGTTGTCTATATACTGTTTTATTTGAGCATAAGGTTAACCGAAAGGTAAGGACGATTTTGGAATGGTTTTGGGAGAGCCAGTGCATAGGAAGTTGAGATGGTTCTGCTGAGAGAGTTGAAGGATGGTAATTACTAGAATGGAGCAACAAGTAGAGGCATTGGAGACTGCAATGAGAAAAACAGAGCAGGGAGTATAACAATCAGAGAGTAGTAGGATGGATACAGTGGATGTTTTATTAGCAACTAATCTGGAAGAGGTGATAAATAGACATAGGGCCTGTTTGGTTGGGCTTTTAAAAAAAGTGTTTTTTTTGTAGTGCTTATTTTGTAAGCTCCAAATTGGATCTTTTAAAAAAAAAGTAGCATTTTGGCTTTTTTTTGTGACTTTTGATTTTTAAAAAAATATATCATCCAAACACATAAAGTAATTAAAAAACATTTCTTTTTATATTAAAAAAGTGTTTTTTTAATCAAAAAAGCCCATCCAAAAGGACTCATAGTGATGAAAATAGAAGCACGGTAGTTACAGGCTCTCCTTCTTCGAATAAGTTCCCTTTGTTACCTTACCAATATAACAATTTTATAATTAGCATAATTAGGTGAGAAATATATTTATCTGAAATTGATAACATATTTTTCATATTAATGACATAATTTTCTTATTCAAATTTATAGGTCATTACATTATTCCACCTTTTTTTTCATTTAACTATCAAATTATTTTAAGCACAAAATTTTTATTGTAAGATTATTTGAGTTGGTTCTTGTGATTGATGCATGTTATTGTAGTTTTCTTAAAAAGAGAGTTTCTACAAATAACAAGAGATTATGAGACTTCAAGTATATGGTTCAATTTGTTGTTCATTTATTTATATTAAAATTATGCTATAAAAAACTTGGGACCAGTATTGTGTGGTAATTTATTTTTTTCTTAAGAATTTATGGTAATTTGTTTAGTTTATGTATGCGATTTATGTCACATGATTACACTGTTATACTTTCCTTGTATTTATCTTGTAATTTAAGAAATAGAGGATTTTGACTTCATGAGATAAAACTGAGGATATAGCTAGTATGACTATGGACAGAATTGACAGCACCATCACATGAATTTGTTGTATTTTGAATTCTATATTCTCATAATTTTTTATATTACACAACATTCTGCCTGGCTTTGGCCATTATCAGGAATTGGCCTACTTGAATTTTGCTTTGATTTCTTGTGTTTTCTTGGAATGACAATGCTTGTTTGTTCAGAACTTTAGGATGATACTATACTATGTATGCTCTGTTTCAAATAAGAATAAAGCAGAGGGCATGGATCGGTGGGTTGAGGTCGATAACTGGACCTAACTAGCTCTTACGAGTTACGACCTCATCAATAACTGGAACGGCATGGATCGCTTCTATTTTAATGCACAGGTACCTAATACATCTTTTTTCATTCACAATTAAAAATACAAAAAATGCATATATACATCTGGTTTCCCTACTTTCTTTTATATTTTATTACTGAAGATAAGATAGACAAAAAGAAGTGTGCAAAATCAGTGTTGGAGGGTCTTGTGTTGTGATGGACTTCTGTTGGGATTGAGATGAATTCAATTAAGATAATGGGATTATGAAAATGGGAATCTTCACACAGGACCACTTAGGCTTATTGATTAATTTGTTGTTATCCACTGCCTTTATTTTATTACTAATCGTTGGTACTCCCTCCGGTCCTAATTATTATAAAATCTAGTTGACTTTTTCGGAGAGATTAAGGAAATTAATTAAATTACTTAGAGTATTTTTATTTTTATTTTTTCTTCAAACTAATTAATTTAACTAATAAACTAATATATAATTTAAAGATACACAATATATAGAATGATTAAGTAACTTATTTAGTTTCCTTAGTCTCTCTAAAAAAAATCAACTAAGTCTTATAATTAAGACCAAAGATAATAGGGAAAATCCATACAAGGGCCCAATTAAGGCCCAAAATTTCAAAAAAGACCCCAACAACTTTCACATACCAAAAATGGCCCTAGGGCTTTTTCTGAGATTTTTTCATTAAAACGTTAGTTGTTAATATGATTGATTTAGTTGTTAACCTGGGCTGATATTGTTGTTAAAGTGATTGATTTAGTTGTTAAAATATTGTTAACCTGGGCTGATGTTATGGCGTTCGCTTTATTAAGTAACTTGTTGTTAATGTTAATATGATCTCCTTTTCCTAGTGCTGAGGACACGACTGTACATCGTGGCATGGATGTTGCAAACCAGGGATAACTTTGCATGATAGTGTAGTTGTTATCTTTTGATCATACGATGTACTGTATGGATCTATGCTGTATACTAGAGATATCTGTTGTACATGTATTGTTTATATAAGCATGAGGTTAACCGTTACCTGGGGTCCGATGGGTATTCGACCTCAGCTCTTAGCTACAGGGTATAGAGACCCGAGGACGGAAGATAAAAGTAAGCCGAGTAAGTAGCACATGTGAAGACCGCATAAAGACCGATCGAGAACATCCAAGATTTAAACAGATAATGTAATGTTCTTTATGAACAGAGCGATTACGCCACTGGATCATGTTGTATCAGTTACTCAATACTCATTTGTTCCAATGCTCTACTCTGATATATGAAAAAAAAAAAAAATAGCTTTTGAAAATGGGATGTTACATTTTTAGTATTAGAGTAGTAGTCCTCGCATGAATTTAACTATGTTATTACGGACAGTTTGGTGACGAAGGCAAGGCTAGTCTACGTGGGTGTGCCATTTAGTCGCCGTGAACTCGGTGAGGCCCCCATGGTAGACACTTACCTGACCATTCTGTTCGATTAACGGAGTTATGTTCAAAGCCTTTTAAACTCGGAGTATATTTTGAAAAAGTCTTGGTATAAACTCTGCTGTGACGTTGTAGTGATGGATGGGTATAGATTCCCCAGACATAAACTACACTAAAACAAGTAAGACGTCTCATGCGTGTATATCCGTAGTTTCGAGAAAATAGGGTTAAGACTAAACCCAGTCGGTATGTCCACCGCTTTGGACCTATGCCGATATCGAACCACGATACCTCTGATAATCCTAATAACTCTGATAATTCTGATAATTGCCAGCTTGTACTGGACAGTGACTCTATCCTAGCACAGAGCTTATATGTGGAGCTGGGACATGTCAGACGAAACTCTAAGGCCGACAAAGATAAATACATGCGTTATTTGACCCATGTTGAGAATTTCTATCAGAAATCAGCAAACCCTAGACACATAAGGAACAGGGATTAACTCAGAACCAACCTACAATTCTAAACCTGAGTACTTTCCTGAACCCGAATACACGTTTATACTGGAATCTAACCCTGAACCTGAGTACTACCCTGGGCCGGAGTATGACCTTAACCCTGAATTCTTGAATCTAAACTCCTCTACATGTATTTTTGCACGAGACCCATGTATCATTCTGGACCGGATTACCCATTTGACCCTAACTTTGAACTGGACTCACAAATCGTGCACTCCCGAATATAGCACAACCTTCGCCAAGGCCGAAGAACCCGATTCATCGGGCCATTAGTTCGATGGAGACAACTCGATGATTCTCAATCTAGTAACAGGAAATTTCGATAATGAATCTCATATCGATTATAAACTGTTTTCTGAACCATGTCTGAATCAAAGCGGGATGCTAGTGGACATCCTGAGCCTTGACTATGAAAATGCTGCTCAGCAAGCGATAACAGTAGAGGACGAATATTATCAATACTTGCAGAACGTGGAGACAACGTATGATCGGAGGAATGTGTACTTCATTCCGCCCTGCTCCCGTTAAGATTGGGCAAGATCTACCTTGTACCATTTTCCTCGAAGCCGTCTCTAGGTGGAAAGCACAAACGAGCTCTTAGGAGAAGGCCTTATTCAAAGTTTTCATGCATTCCTTCGTCGTCTCAAGTGGCAGGTAATCCACGATATCTAGAGAAGCATAAACGTAAACGACCTAAAGAAGATAGCAATGGAATAGAGGAACCTGTTAGGAAAATTAGTATATTCATACTTCTTTAACCCCTGAGAAGTTGTAAAATAGCTAATGTAACCAAGAAGGATTTGTGACTTATAGGCTAGTTTGACAAGTAGGTTAGGAAGTGCAGACGACTGTAATATCTTAAGCATATGTTTGATATATATTTTTTTTTGCAAAGTACCCTTGAGAACCACTTCTTCTCAGTATCTCTAAATCTCTTTTCCCGAGACCGAATCTGGATGAAACAAGACGAATAAACTCTTAGATGAACAACGTACAACCAATGTCTAGTTTTTAAAACATCTTCAAAGACTATTTTTAGACAACCAGCAAAATAATATGACAAAATATAGTCGACAACATTATGTGTGATATATGTTTGTTTTAAAGATTAAATTATCCTTTAAAAATTGTCACTTCTTAAATAGAAAGATAGGATGGAAGATTTGCAAGGAATCAGAGTTCTGGGAGGTCGAGGCCAAGGTCTAGGAAGACAACCACGGGTAGTACCAATCCCAACACAAAGGGAGTTGCAAGAGATGGAGGAAAAGCGAAGGAGCAGAAGACTCTTATTGATACCCTTTTGGTGAAAGACAAGAAAGACGATTGAGAGACAACTGGAGTCCTGTCGTCTAATGGAGTGTAACTTAGAAGAACTGCGTAGATCAAGGAATGTCAACGATAGTAATGCAAGTCATGCCAAAATTAGCCACAAAAGCCCCACACTGAAAAGGAAGTTACCTTGGAGTCGACAATCAAGGAAAAGACAAGAAGAAAGTTCGGTGGAAAGCGAGAACTATCAGGGATGCCGAGCCCCCTGCGAGGAAAGGGCTACAAGATTCAGGCCAGATGATGGCGTTGATTGAAAAGGAGGCCGGAGAATCTTCAGGAATGGTCCAAGATACTATCGCTTAGTAAGAATCTACGTCAGTTGTAGACCGATCCGGAAGCTAAACCGATCTTTTGTTTTGATGCTTGTACGGATCCTTTTGGGATGCATACATATGTAGTAGATACACCATTAGGTGTGATTGGGTGTAAACTCTTTTGCTTATGAAGCGTGTATGAAACCAAATTACGGGTATAATATAGATCTTATTACTACTCCACAACATTCATAACATTCTCAATTGTGTTAAACCAACGAAAATAATGAACGGTGACCATGAGAACAATATCATTCTCAGAGATAGAATTAATACAGGAGTCAAATCCTTACTCAAAGACAACTCAGTCATAAACAATTCTCACGATGATCCTACCAAATTACCCCTGAAAAGAGGGAAGTTCACAATTGAATAGATACTTAGCAAAGGAGTATAGTCTAAAGCGCCGTATCTATTAACATCAAACAAAACATAGAAGCTGAGAAAGCAACTCGAAGAACTACCAGAGAACAAGGGTTATCTCAAACCAACGTATCACCGTAGAAATTCCTGGAAATATTCTTAAAGGAAAACAAAAGTTTGAGACTTTATATCCACTAAGTCAATAGGACGAAGAAATTGTCAGAAACAAATACCACCTTCTTTGAACAATTTACCTACATATCTAATTCCTATGTTTAAGATCAACTGATGATCAAAACATTCCCAGTACAAATTGAAACTAGCATAGTTAGAAAATAATTCAGGACTAAGTACTAGTATTTTGGAATCTCTAGTGATATCTTCCAAAATATATGCCCTATCTTGTTCATTGAATACCAGAACAAAATTTTCTCTCAAACGCATGTAGGTAGGATAATAAAGGCATTGTTTGGCGACGACCTATACCTGCTCGAAATAAGAAGAGAAACGCGAAGAATAATGATGATCAATAGTGAGTGTACTTGAGAAAGATTTAACTCTTTACTAGATTAGGAAAATGTAGATGTTGGTCACAGGAAATAAACTTTCTCGGCCATGTTCCATGACACGACAATGTGGTAAATTATTTTTAAGCAAAGTGGGAGCGATTAAGGATAGAAATAACCAGAAATAAGTAACATGAATATGTAGCTTTTGGGTCTAGCGGGATAGTACCGCATATTCATGTAGAATTTCTCGTAACTTGCCATTTACAAGGCCCACGAGAAAAATCAAAACATTTGTGTGGAACAAGGACTGTGAGATGAGATTCCATTGACTGAAAGAGAAGTTGGTTATTGCACCAAGAAATTGGTTGTCCCAAATCCAAGTAGATTCTATAATGGTACCAGTAGGTATGGATTGGGATATGTCTGGCTGCAGACGAGACAGCGTAATGGCTTACACCTTTCGTCAGTTGGAGCCTCTCAGGTCGAACTAATTTACACCTAACCTAGAATTGGTGATTTTCATGAGAAAGTAGAGGCAATACCTCTAAGATATGATCATAAAAGAATACGCTACCACAAGTGCTTGAAAAACCTTTAGAACTCGGTGATATATATAGCATTACTAGAGGAAGAATTACTATAAGGCTACAATGTAGAAAGTAAATATCAACCGGATAAAGAAAATATTGAGTAGGTACTCTCCACAAAAAATTTGTACCATGTATCACATATGACGATTCAAGGAACTAAGGCTTGAGTATGATAGAAGTTGAATCCTGTCAAAGGAAATTCTCCGTGAAACTATAAATACACCCGATAAAGCCGATCTTTCGAATTTTCTTGTAATCAAGATGACACCAAATGACGCCTTGAACAGGCAAAAGTGTAAATCACGTATGTTGCGCACCGGAATTGACGGAGCAAAATTTTTCTTAGACCAATTCCTTAGTTAATACAATCCGACCATGATCGTGTCATTGAGTAAGGAGGTATCTTGTGTTGCCATGATGTATGGGCGCCATGGTGACATGTATGATATCTTGTGTTGCCATGGTGTATGGGCGCCATGGAGACATTTTGGTATATGTGGTGTTGGCATGCGGTATATGGGCGCTTCGGAGACACTATATATCAAAGTACGACATGATAAGATCTTTGTAGTCGAACCTAGGATAGAGAAAAGATCCGAGGTTAATAGTTCGAAGTGTAGATAGTACGAAGTTTAGATGGTAGAGTGCAAATTTCGAGGACGAAATTTTATTTAACGGAGGGAGAAATGTAATACCCGGATAAATAAAATGGCTATTTTTTATAGGTAAATATATGGTCTCAATTTCTGTGTTATAAATATCGTATTTATAAAGGAAAAATCTCTTGGAAATTAGGAAAAAAATAATAATGAGCCAAAATTGCCAAAATGCCCTTATGGTGCATATAATGGCCTAAGAAATTTATGAAAAATCATAGGAGGCAGTAAAATAATTATTAAAATTAAGAGAGTATATTGTCTCTAATTTTGGTAATTTAATAAAATATAACCTTGGAAAAAATAAAGGGGGAAAAATCAAAAAGTATTATAATGACCAAAATGCCCCGTGAATTTTAATATAATGCATAAGACATAAAATACTAATGTCAGTGCAAAAGTTGTGAGGTAAGGAGTTATTCAAATTAAGAAAATTATCAACAATTAGTGGGTAATTAATTAAATAATTATTGGCTAATTAGTTGAGCTTAAACAAAGGAAAATCCAAAGATAATTATGTAAAACCCTATAATTAGTGGTTTATGGCTAAAATTAGCATAAAATATATTTGCTAATTATTGGATAAATATTAAGAAAAATATATGAGATTAAGTACTTTTAAGCCTAAAAACATGTATGGACCAATAAGGAAATTTTGTGAAAAAATTATATAAAATAATTTTTAAATAATTAAAATATATAATATTAATTAATTAAATAATTAAAAAATGAAAATAAATATAAAAAAGGACCGAAAATCCTTAATGGATAAGAGAATAGGATTTTCATGTTAAAAGTCATGTAACTTATGGGTAAAAGGTGATTAAGTTGTAAAAGCAAATAGGATAAATGACCACCGATAGAAATTAAATCCTATCTAGAAAACCATGAACAAGATTTCTAAAGTCAGAGTATATTCTAAACAAGTGAATTTTTTTCTCGGAGTAGGTTGTCTCCGAAGTTATTTCCGTAACAGAAAAGGTAATACTAGGTGACTATGAATCTATCTGATGTTCAAAAAGTAAATCAGATAAGTGAAAATCTATAGAAACCAAGCCATAACTTGAAATCCAAGAATGAGTTGGTAAACATCTGGGCATTTCATGAATCAGTGGATTTTTGTTCCGAAGATGTTACCCGAAGTGATTTCTGCAACCGAAGGCGGATATCCAAAATCTTCAAATAAATAGGAGAGGCCGGATGATTTAGGGCTATATTCCCATAATTTTGAGATTTTACAGAATTACGCGATTAGGACACCGATCTAGGAGCTTTATCGGTACAAGACCCATAAAGCAAGAATTAATGATTACAATTTGGTGCCGACTAGGGGGAGTCGGCTGCCTTGGTGTATGGCCGAGATTGTGCCACTTCATCAAAGTGCGGTCAACGGTCCAGAATCCGTCTGATAAAGTGTGAATAGTGCACCAATTTTTGCCTATAAATAGGCTTTGCTCCCATTTGCAAAATTCACACCATCCCTCTTGAGAAAGGCCGTAATTGGGAGCAGCAAGGAGGAAGGAAGGAGTCCGGGGAAATTCGCAGCGAAGCCCTGAGTAAGTTTCCGGTCCTTAGTCTTAGGTTCTTTCGGTAGTTTTAGTAGGAATGTTAGATAGATCTTTAGTTTTCAAGTATGATTTAGATATCATGTTTTAGGGGTAGATATGACATTTATTTCAAAAATATATTGGAGAAAGAGATATGTCAAAATTTTGGAGAAATAAAGTCAAAGTAGCGAAGCTCTGGCGAAATTTCGCCGATTAGGGGAATAGGGGCAAAATGGTAATTTGTATCTAAAATGCCTGTTATGATGCCAAATATTGACAAATGTGATATTATTCCAATAGGAAATCATTGATCACGAACCGCCGTCATACCACTGTCGTTCGGCTGCGACGTGCGTTGCCGACCCATTGTTTTCAAGTCAAAATCACAGTTTAGTCAAACGTACGTGTGTAAATGTCAACGAAGGTAGGCGCGTCACGCAACAATGACTCTAATGTTTATATGCTTATATATGTTATGGATGGTTTCATAGAGCCATGAGCGGGACTCTATCCTCGGACATGCACCGTGACTAAGGTAGACTTAGATCACTATTTACTGACTTTACGGATTATAGTCATGATAACACCAGGTTATGTTTTCCTAGCGGCGAGGGCACGGCTGTACATCGTGGCACGGAAGTTACGCCACTGGATCATGTTGTATCAGTTACTCTATACTCGTTTGTTCCAATGCTCTACTCTGATATATGAAAAAAAAAAATTTAGCTTTTGAAAATGGGATGTTACAACAACTGACAAGTAAAATATAATTTTCAAATAAAAAAGAAATCGAGTCTAGAAAAAATAAAATAAAAATTATTATTGAACGCTGAAAGAGTAGACTTGAGTTGACTCCAAAAGGTTCGTTCTCAAGACCACAAATTTGTGCGTAACTCGGCTTCATCTTCTGATAATGTAGATCAAGAAAATCTTTAACTCTTATTTTATCCATCATGTTTCTATTTTCTTCCTTTCTAGTTATGTTATCTCTATTTTCTATCTATAAAATTTTGCTTTGATACTTGTGATAACACCATAACAGCATACTAGTATAATTTATCTAATAGTGTAAGGTCTCACGTGTCTCTAGTCTGAATCCTACAAAAGATACTTATTTTGGATTGAATTAATATTTTTGATTGATTTGTGCTAAGAAACTTGCTGAAATTTTTGCTTACAAATCTTTGGATTGTCAATTGAATTATTAATATAAGTCTTTATTATTAATTTAATTGTGAATTTGGTTTTTCCTCTTAATTGTTTAATTGAGTTGGTCAATTGTCTAGTTGTTTAATTAGGCAATTGTAAGCAAGATTTTTAAAATTAATGTGAAGTTAATTGGGATTGGGTTTAATAGGTAGCGATTTCAGTATTATGATTTTTTTAATGGATTAAGCACTATTGAACTTGAAGGTTTCTCATATTTTGATTAAGTGATTGAACTTATTAATTCCACTCTCTTATCAATCTTTCTTTAGTCTAATTATTTTGGGCTAAAAAAGTTAACTTCATGTAAATCCTAAGTTGTTCCATTTACCATACTTTTAAAAAAACTTTTGTCACCTTTTCTTATTTGATTTTCTTAGCTATTAGTTGATTTCTTTTCCTTATGAATTTAATTACTTTTTTCACAAAAAGCCCTCCCGAAAATTGCATTTGCATTCATTTAAGTTAGTTTCATTCTCATATAGGTTTTAGAGTCATCCGAATTTTGCATTTAGGAAGTAGAATCTTACATTTTAATTGAGGTCCATTCCATTGTATTTTTTACCACCTAAAATCAATTCTATAGAGAAAACCCATAGATTGCTTTTCGGTAGAATGACCTAA